>JAKZJJ010000141.1:0-152930 GCA_030015415.1 Cynopterus sphinx
GGGACCTCTTGCCCATAGAGTAGGGCAGTCTCAGTCCACAACCTTACCTCCTGCAGCTACCTCCATTGAGGGTGTCCCGTGGAGTCCCCAGGAGCCCTAGAAAATGTGAAATGTTTGCTTGAGTAGAAAACACAACAACAACAACAACAACAACAACAACAACAATAATGACCTTAACAACAAAAACTGTATATATCAAACTATCAAGGACCTTCTATGCTTACAGACCCATTGGGCTGGGGCTTTGGGCTTTGCTTACATGATTGTAACCAGCTCCCTAACCCAAGCCTGGAAAGGTTTCTCACTGAGAAGGTTTGCCCAGCTCACCCAACAGCTGAGTGGCAGTCAGAATCTGACATAAGGGCCGAAAGTCTACATTGATCCAGTAGTTTTCTATATTTACTGAAACCCTAAAATAGCAGGAATGCTTAGAAAAGAAAGAAATAGTACACATTCCAAGGAACACACTGTGAGTTCTGTGGTATGGGGAATTCTGTCTTCCCTAGTCCAGAATTGGTGAGTTGTGGCACATTGCAGAGTACTTTTCACCCTTCTGTGAGATTTTTCAGCTCATAGGGATTCTAGGAGGTATGGCAAACCCTAACCCCCTCTTCCCCACATTCACTTCTGATTGTTAAGCTGGCCTGCACACCCTCAGGAATAGCAAATGGATCTGCGAGGTTCCATTTGGAGTTGGAAGAAAGTGTGTTGGCAGCTCTCTTCCTGCTGAGTGAGACGTTGAGAGCCATTTTGGGAACGCTCTCTTCTGGGAAACACAGTGTCCAGCACATCCTCGAATCATAAACATGATAGCCTGTAGCCACCTAGGCCCCTATCCCTCTACAGTGTAAGCCACTGCTGCAGGATGCAGGCCGCAAGCAACCAACAGGGGCTTCACATGGAAATGGGTAGCCATCCCTAGCTAGACTGTACCCTGGGCATTTTCCACTGGCCTCCCCCTGAGTTTCACCTGCATTTATCTCCATTTTGAGGGTGCAAGTAAATGGCAGAATTCCACCGACTTTCTGTGGGGATCTCTGAGGTTGCCAACGAGTGAGATTGAGGAAGCACTGAAAACACGGGCACATTGATGTGCCTTATTCTTTCTCATAAGGCTTGAGCAATTTCACAGTTCTTCTATTTCCTCTTCCTTCCAAACGGTAGCATCCTCTGCCTCTTTTCTTCCATTTAGCTGTCATAGAAATTTATTGAATTCTGGAGGAAAAAGAACAATAGTACATATCAGAGGTGATTACCAGGTAGAATTGGGGTGGTGCCCAGGGCAGCAGAGGGCCCCTCACCCACTGCAGAAGGATCCAAGCCATTCCCAGATCCCATGCCACGTGAGCCTGGGCCACTAAAGGGTTGCTCAATTCAATTCAATGTTGAGATGAAATTACAAAAGGCCGAGGAATACCTAAATGAGAGAAAGAAAGTGCAGAAATAGAGAGATATATTACAGACAGTGATGATCCTAGGACCTAAATTGCTGGCATGGGACCAGGGTCTTTAATGTGAATCACATATAAAGGCTGGGAAGACTCTAAATACAGGCTTGTGGATAGGGAATGAGAGAGAACATGGAAAAGAAAGGAAAGAAGATATCAATTACATGTACTCCCATGCTCCCCCATGTCGCATCATGTGCGTATGGTCTTTGGTGAACAAGTATATAACAACAATATGAGGGGGTTATTAGGGGGCGGGGGAAATGGGAGCATTAGAGTCGAGGTGAAACCCCAGTATCCTGCTGCTCCTGGGATTATAATAGCCAAACCAAGGATCATTATTATCCTCATCCTCGAAAACACTCCTCATCCTAGTGATCCATGGCCCTGCTTTTTCAGAGACACTTTGTGTCCTCTGGTCAATCCAAGAAACCAGGCCAAAGCATTTACTGTGTGTGTGTGTGCCTGTAGATTCCTGCCAACAATGGAGGGCCCAGAGGCAGCTGGACTGTTCCGCCTCTCACATGGAAGTGTTCAGCACCTCATACATGGGTGACATATGGAGGCTGAGATGAAGCTCAAAGATGCTGAAGCGATAGCTGTAATGCCAGAGGAATTATTCTTTGCCTCACGCAGCTATAGGTGATTCCCTTTCTATGAGGAGATAACACTTGATCATAGAAGCACAGAGAGTGCTTCACTTACTTTAAAAGGAAGTGCATTTACTTCCTTTTATACCACCTGACATACACAATAGATTGGCAGTTGGTTCCAATTTTACAAGAGACTGAGAGGGAGTCATTGTGTCCCTTTAAAATACATTCATCATGAGGTCAGTAACAAAAGAAAACCATGATCTCCTGCATGTGATTTTACAGGAGTGCTAACAGATCGTACCCAAGCAGTGGCATAGCTCTGGAGTAGGAACTTCTAAGAACAAAACTTGTGAGAATGATAAAAATTTTTTAATAGCAAAGAGAGGAAAAAGGATGACAAACACGCCAGTAAAGCCTATAGAAGTAATTCACTCTTCCTGTGACATCATTCAAAGAAGGAAAAGAGCACATCAGACTTCTACACTCATTTCACTTATTCTTCTTTGTGTTGTCTAATGTCTATGCCTCCCTTCCTCAGTTTTCCAAGCAGCAGGTGTCTAACTAACTTGTGGCTTGAGCCCCTCTCCCATGCAGACACTGCTCTGTGTTTTGAGTGCCTGCCTGTGGGAGTCTTCATCCACTCCTCCTGGGAATCAGAGGAAGCTCTCTGATACATAATCTGTGAACCAAAAAATCATGCAGGCATTAATACTACTAAAAAGAGTCTTGCATTCCTTCTATTTTCCTTGGAGTCTGTAGTGAATCCATAGGCATCACACTGATATGTGCAGAATTCCAGGCACACTTATGGTCTCTCTGTTGATCATAGACCTTCACCTAGATATTGACCACAGTAACCAAATCCTTCAGAATCAAGAAGAGATGCTGAAGGGAATCCACTTTCCCTTTTCCCTTCCACTTGCCCATGACAGCTCTCACCTCCAATGTTACCAACACAGATTCCAACTGTTTCATTCAAACAAGAATAGAGACTAGTAGGATTGACCAATTGACATTTTAATGTATTTCAGTTCACAGGAGATTACATTAGCAAAAAACACACATCGTGCCATTGGCCAGGAGTTTTTCCTCTGACCTCTTACTTTCATGACACCCAACCCTCATTCCCAGCAGTGACCCGATATCAGGAGGCTTCCAAGACCAAATTACAGAAAAGATCCCCACCTTTTCTTGGAACCACACAAACTTACCCTAGCAACTTGACTGATTTCATGATACCTTTACATTTTGTTATCATATTCACACTTCCAACTGCAGTTAGAAATAAAAAAAAAAACAGTTAGGATCTCTTCATTCCTGGACACTCTGCACACAGGCGTTCATTTCCCTTGGTGGCCATTGCTTTTCACATGAGGAAACAGTGGTTAAATCAATGACCCTTAGAGAAGAAAAAATGAAAGAAGGGGTGCCTTGGGGAAAGCAAGAAGCTGATAATGGAAGGTCTCTCAAAGACCCGCTTACCAACTTTGTCAATTTCAGTTTCCTTTTTCCAAAGAGAAAAGCTTTCTGCAGGGGTAAGTACTTTCTCCTGGCATGCCTACAGTTTGTAACTTGCTGCTTTCTATTTTGAGTGCCCTCTTAAATCAGGTATCCAGGATAAGCAGCTCTCCACTAGGTGTCTCACTGACCTAATGACTGTCTCTGTCATGGAGCATATACATGTTCACATTTTTCATATATAAATTTTTATTGAAAAAGTGAAAAAAGAAACTTTTCCATCTCAGTGCAATAGGCGACTTTCACCTTGTGGTGATTTAGGAGATCACACCAGCACCTCAGGGAGAGCTAGAAAAGACACAAAGTAGCTGGTATTCATTCTGTAGTAGTAGATGCCTGCTCAACTTTTATACTCTGGAGAGGTTTGCAGGGTGAATTTGTGAGGGCAGAGTGTGTGTGGATGTGGGCATTTAATAAGCATGGTGAGGCTGATGCAGGAGCCATCGTCCTGGGTGGCTAAAACAGGAAGAGAGAATAAAAATACATAGGACAGAGAAGAAAAGAAGAAAACAGAGCTTTTTGGCATAGAAAGGCAAAGAGCAACCCAGTGTATCAGAACATAATCCTAAAGAACCGAGCAAACAAAAATGCACACTGCATGTGCAAATGGTGAGAGTTGTGCTATCCATGCCCTTCATAAAACTGACTGAGATTCCCACTTCCTTTTGGAATATTATAAAACCATCTCAGCATATACTGCCTTCCATATGTGCTGTTACTATCTTCATCTTTAATACTAAATTTTTTAACTTTGCTTTTATTAGAAATATACATAATATATATATATATACTTATTGTGAATGCAATGAGTCCAATAACTTCAGTAACATTCATTATATGTGGACCATCACTACTATATCTCTACCCCAATGTGTCATCCTATCCACAAGTACCCTCTGATCAGAATAGTGAATCACCCAACCACTCCCCAGTACATCCCTTGATCATCTCTACTTTCTCTCACAATGGAATTTGCTTTCTTGAGGGACTTCCATATAGAAAATTGGAATCATCACGGTATTTGCCGCTTTTTGTTGGCTACCTCATATCACCCAGTATGAACAGCATTCCATTTCAGGTAGCTATCACATTTTATTGATCCACTCATGGATCGACTTGAGGGGTGGTTTCCATTATGTGAAGAATGGGGCTATATGAATGGGTATGCAGATAGCTCTGTGACCCTTTAATGATGATACATAATATTCCGGAGCAAAAGAATGTTTTGTAGAGAGAAAATGAATGTAAACTCAAGGACTTTTTAAATTAATATAAATAGGTCAATATTATTTCACTAATTATAACATATGCATCATGTAATTTTAAGATGCTGTGTGGGATATAGGATCTAGGTGTATTATTTGTCACCTTTATGTTCATTCCACACCTATTCAGAGATAAAGAATAACTATTTTTACAGCTCTGAAAGATACTTGACCAAGGAGAGATCTATTCAGCTCTGTGTCCAAAAATCAGATAATATCTGGGCATTAGCTAGAGACCCTGATTACTATTTAAACTGAACCACATGTTGGTTTTGATAATTTTTCCCCATAATTATAGCACTACGGATGAAATGGGTACATTTTACAGCCCCAGCACTCATGCAATTGAAAAACAGCATGACTTGGAACGTAACATAATTTTCTTTTAAAATGAAAATACCAAATAATTATACTTGAATGGGTGGTCTTATTAGCCACATTTCCAGAGTACCCTCTCGAGCTTGCTCTGAAATTAATACCCTGTGATGTGGCTGGATGTAAACTCTCTTGATCCTCTTCTTCCTTGTTAGAAGCTGCACATACTATGGAAAGTCCTTCAGACCCTTCAATGCCCTGTTCCAAGATCTGTAATTTTAAGGTTGCTTAGTCATTGGTAAACACCTTGGTGAGGCTACAAATGATTACATACAGGTAAAACTATGAAAATAACCATTGACTGGTGCTATGTAATTTGCTCTGTAAGTGTGTGATCACTGCATGACTCAAAAGTATAACATAGACACTTGGTAACAGCTGAAACTAGCGAGGTTGGGATGACTCCACAGCAAGAGTGGGTGACAGGTCACTTTTTATTTTGTGTGAGAGTGATGCCCTTCCAGTTCTGGAGAGTATCTATTGTCATCTCCTGAAATCCCACATCAGCCTGGCAGAGAATGCAAGAAACAGGAGCTGCTGACCTGTAATCTTGGACTGGAAAGCATAGAAATATACAGAGATGAAGTAGTTTTCCGAGGAGAGACACAACACTGATGTGATTGTAATCATAAGGACAGGAACATGAATGATATCCTGGGCATAGAGCATCCTGAAATTCTAAGACACCTGAGACCACTCCCCTGGTGCCTGAATGGCAAGATGCCATCAGTGTCTTTGACCAAATGCTCCCTGCTCCCAATTTTCTATGGGAGAGAGGTCATGTCCCAGAGTGGGAGGTGAGCCATGTGGAGTCCACCTTTTATGTGATGCAGATACCACTTCCATTTTTAGGGTTGACCTGAAACAACAGTTTCTTCAGAGCAAAGCCCCTGATAAGGACCAGGAAACCCTCCATTGTGGCCATCCACTCCCCCAGTGTGCATCGGCCATCAGCTGTCTCACACCTGAGTCATCCTCATGACCAGGTGACCACCCTGAATCACTCACTGAGTGGTCAGGGTGATGCCCCAACCAACTCAGAACATTCTACATACACTCCACATGACAGATTTTCTAATTTAAGTATCTTTCATTGAAAAAACTTAGATGAGCAATTACTGTCCATGAACAGGTATACAGGCCCTTTCATGTTCTTGCATTCAAGATTCTGTGAATTAAGGCTAAAACCTCCATTGTCACCTTGCTGACTTCAATGAATTTAAGCAGCCTGTGCTGTGCCTAGTTGACAATGGGCAGTGGCTTTATTAGTACTCAGTGTACTGCCTCCTTGTTCGTCCCTTCCTACCATAGTCCAGGGACTACAAACTGCTCATACCTTCCCTACACACTGCAGTGGGATGAATTAGTCGAACACTCCTTGAGGTTCAAACAATGACCTCAGCAAATAGTATCGAAGAATAAAGGGGCCAATGAGACATTGTGAGATCCTCCAACATTAAAGTTGCCCTTATAAGTCTGTTCACCCTAGTCCCAACACAGTGGGAAAGAACTCTAAAAGCCAGGAGGCAGAAATTATAATGAAGAAGCCAACCTGGAGTGAGCAGAATATGTCCCCTGGTGGGACCACCAATAGACCTTTGGCCTTCTTCTTTGCTTTCCTCCTGGGTTCTGTGGATCCACTACCATCTTCCTGTATCAGCATACAAGTGGAATGGGTATTTGATTTCTGGGAAGATGTGTTCAGGGCACTTTTCACTTGCTTTTCACATTATTTACGAAACCATTTTGTTTCCACTTTGAGACTCACAAGCAATAGAAGAAACTCCAGTATTTTGTATTGTGGTTTTATGCAAACTGACACAAGTAAGTTAGGAAACAATAGAGAGCAGACACACTTTTTTAACTTGTATTTGTCCCGTGCAACAGAAGTTAAAACCTCTCCTAATTGTTCTTAAATCTTTTCTTCTTCCCCTTTGTTGTGAGGAGAGATTTGGCTGGAGCAGGAAAGGAAAGAACATAAGTCATATGGGATAAATAATTTTTAAATAGAATAGCAAAAAAGCATTGATGTCGTACGCAGCACACTAATAATGACAAACAGTTCCCTTTTCTGTGACATTAATAAAATTAGGGGAAAATTAAGCTTCCTATACACATTTCATTTCTCTGTCTGATTACATAACAGCAGGTGCCACCCAACTAGTCCCAGAGTATTTCCTCTCGTTGGATCCAAAGTAATTGTTGCTGCCTACCTGGATCATCTTCATCCTCACTACTATAGTCAGAGATGTCCTCCAACACCAAATCTTTAGAAACAGAAGCAAGAAGAATAACATTTTAGAAAGACAGTCTCACCTATTTATTTATCTTCAGTTGAGCCTATGGTGAGTCACACGACCTCACCCTAATCTTTCCTCCATGTTCTCAGAACAGGCCTGGGCTCTCTGGGCTCCAGAGCCCGCGCCAGACAAGACATTGATCACCTTGCAAACTTCAGAGAGAGATCCTGAGCAATCACCTTTCACCTTCTCCACCTCAAATTCAGCATTACTCCCATCTCCAAAGTTATCAACCAGAAATTCTCACTAGACAATTGAATGTGGTTAGTATTTACCCAACAAATGGATGTTTCAATTTTATTTTCATTCAACGAGGAGTAATCAATGATCAATATGAGTGAGTCCAAAAACAGCCTCATCTGGCCATACCCGCCATGCTGGAGAGGCTCTAGAATTCAATGTTGTGAAAGGTGTATCCTCCCCTCATCTGCTAGTTCTTGCAGAAGGAGTCATTGCAGGAGCCTGGTCTGATCACTCACACATGTGTGTGCTTCATGGACCCCATGTTACCTGTGCCACACATTGTTGAGTCTCTGGCCTTGTTCAAATGTATGAACAAAACCAGGTACTAGCCATTTCTCAACAAGAAAGCCCTGATGTAAGCAAAGTTGAAAAAGCATGGCTATGAGACCTGTGCGAGATAGGAATCAGAGTAGTGTGGCTGCCACACTTCACTTTTCATCCTTCTCCCCCTTGAGGCCTGACTCTGGATTAGAGCCTGGGTAGGCAGTGGAAAAAATCCCCCCCCAAAAAAATGGAAGTATAAGTAAAAGTAAAAGAGAAATTAAAAAACTTAAGCAATGGAAAAAAAAAAACAATCCTGCCATTTGCAGCAACAAGAATTAACCTAGAGGACACCATCCTAAGTGAAATAAGCAGGTCAAACAGAATCAAATACTTTACAATTTCACTTAGGTGAGTATCGAAATTTGTCACATGCATAGAAATAGGGTAGAAGCCTTGTTGTCCAGAATTGAAAGGAGGAGGATATGGGGTTATGTCAACAGGCAGACAGTTTTCCTCATGTGAGTTGAAAAAGTTTTAGATGTTGCCTTGCAACAATATGTATGCAGTTATCAATGCTGTACTGGGTCCTGAATTGGGGCTTAGAAGTTTGATTTCATGCTGTGTATCGTTTCTCACACACACACAGAAATAACAAAATGACATTGAAAGCCAATATGAAGAGAAAGACATAAAAAAGAGAGGAGGCAAAAATGGGGCTTGCTATGAAGGGACAAAAATAGGTAGGTTACAAGACAGGAAGGATGGAGGGAGAAAGGGTCTGGTTGTCACACAGCAGCTAGAGGAGACCATAGGGCAAGAGGAAAGCTCTTCTCTTCAAGTTAAGAGAAGGTGGGTCTCTACTCTGTTCGCTACAGCAAAAAGACCCTGTCCGTTCTCATCCCCATTCAAGATGTGTCCAAACGTCATCCTCGGTCTGGGCCAGCCTGGGCTCAGGGGACCGTGTTATACTGCCTATCCTGATTCTGTAGCCACCACCTGGTCACCACAGGGCATAGATGCCCTTCCCTATTGAGGTCTGGCCCAAGCCGCTCAGCACTATCCTTGCAGTTGGAGTCCACTGGTGGCTGTGTCTGATTTCTTGGAGACCAAGTGGTGCCACCCCTCATTTTAACATTGAATCACACCCATCAGGGTGCCCTTCATCCCTACTACGAAACTGTGATCTAGACATTAAAGATTTCTAGGACAACCCTGTCTTAAGTAGACATGCTCAGGAATAAACTAGTGACATTGTACAGTGAGGCAACCTCAGTTTTGCTTGATGGGTAAAAGATGGGAACCTACAGGGCAATGAAATTCTACTATATTCACATAGCTCATACCTCTTCTGGTACAAAGAAATTCAAATCATCACTTGGATCACTGTATATAATATTGACTTAAACCAACTTCCTGGACTTGATTTCTTACAAAGCCCTCCAGAAGAAACCATGACCCTATATCCCTGTGGGTGTCACAGGGACATGAGGGGTGATTCTCCTGTCACACTGTGGAGTTTCTCTGTACCAAATTGCAGTGCACCATGTCTCCTTTGTTCCCCTAGAATGACAGCCCAGTGCTACTCTCACACTCAGTCCTGAAGACCTCTCAGTTCTTTTCCCATTAGACACAGTGTTTCTTGTCCAGCACACAAAGTCCATACCTCAGAGAAGTGATGGAGACAGAATGACACTATGCATTCTTAGCAAAGGTGTCTGAAGATACACATTAGATCTCTTTGCACAAAGTCACAGTGAATTGCCAAAAAATATCCCTGGAGCCTTGTCCTGGCGTAGATGCCTCCAGAAATGCTTGAGGTATGGGGTACACTGGAGGCCACCAGTAAAAGTGAGGAGAACTTCCCAACAACCAGCAAACATGGGGGTGGGTAGGAGTCATTCAGAGGCAACCCTTTCACAGAAAGGCAGTGCAAATGAAGAAAGTGGTCACAACATGACCATTGAAAATGCCATAAAACCTACTAAGGGGTTATATACTGTACTAAAAGAATATTTTGGTGGCACAGTGGCAGAGATCCTAAAACATGGTTAATCCACTAAGAAGCCAGAGAACATTGACCTAGGTGGTGATGGGATTTGTGTTCAGTTCAATTGAGGGATATACTTGGCACACAGTAAATGCACACATTCCAATTTTGCAAGGTGATTAATACATACATTTAGATACCTATCCATTCATGATGCAATGGTGAGAGCAATGTTTATTATTAGATAGCTGACATCAGTGACTGTGGTGTTACAGTAACATAAACCAAGAGAAACACTCAAAACACAAAACGTCAAACACACACTCAGGTTCACACCACATGGATTCACATGGCACACACTCACAACCATGCATACAAAGCTACACCATCTCTTGGGACTAGGCATCATGGCCACAGTTCTTTAATTAGAAAATCAGTTTCTATCACCACATCTCCAGTTCTCATTGCCAGCAGGAAGCTAGAATCAAAGTGGCTCCCCACATTAAGCCAGCAAGATTACTTCCCTTTCTTTTTCTAGATTTTCCCTCAGAAAATGAAGGATTCTAAAATACGTACCATCTTCAAGGACAAAGGGAACCACCTGAAATGACAGAACATACTGTGAGAGTCACATCCTGCAGGGTCCTGATTGCACAGGCCTTTGTTCAGATCAGTTACATTAGAAAACCAGATGAGAAATGCTGAAAGTGTCAACGGAACCCACCCACAAGATCCGGACAAAACTACTGAGGTCGAAGTGTGTGACCTGTCCTGGGGAACTTTCTCTCAAGGCCATTTTGGGTGGGCAATTACAAACTTCTCTCCCAAAGAGGAAAAATGTATAAGAAAAAACAGCTTCCACGCATATGGTTTGTAAATGCTGCTGTCATTTTTGAGGGTTCTTTACGAACAGTTATCAGTTGGTTCTAGACTTACTCTTGACACTCTTGCCACTAAGTCAATGTCTGTATCATCTGGAATGTATTTGCTCACAATTTTTATTCCATAATTTTAGGGAAAAAAAATCCCCGTTTCTATTGCAAGAGAAGTGGGGTGAGCATACCTTGGTGATCGATGTCACCTCATCTGCCCTCTCAGTGAGAATCTCCTTCCGCAGGTCCTCAGGGGGATCTGTGAGGACACAGAGTGACTGTCAGTCCTTGGTGCTGCTGCTTATGAAGGACTATGGAGCTCTGCTGTGTGCTGACAGGTGCGAGAGTGCACTAATGAGGGTGGTGGGTATCTATGAACTGAGCAGCTGCCGGGCCTCCCCCTTGCTCAAGAAAGAAAGAAGAAGGAGAAGAGCAAAAAAGAAAGAAAAAAAATGTGCCTTTGTCTTTCTGAAAGAAAACTAATCAGTGGGAAATACTCAGTCTAAATAGGAGTCAACATGACTATCATGCCTTATTTTAAGAAAGAGGCATCAGTTCTCCTGCCTGTTTTCAAATTCAGCTACATTGCCACTGTCTTTGTGCTTTCCTCCAAGATCATGTCTTCCTCCATAATTCATACCTGCTGTTGCTGTGTTCATCCAAAACACTTCTGTAAGGTATTGAACTTGATGCAAATTACTTATTGGAGACATAACTCACTTCTCCACAAATTAACCCATTCTGTTTATTCACTAATCATTTTTTATGAAGTGAATAATATACAGAAGATTTGAAAACAGTGAAATCTCATTATGCAGAAATGATGTCCTCATCTGTGATAACGACCTCTCTCTCATTTTTTTTCTATACAATATGTGCATGCCATTGAATCACTGTGTGTCTTCTCTCAAACAGTCTGCATACAGTGGGACAGTTCCTTACATGGGAATGGCGGGGAGCGGGACACAGTCTCTTTTCACCCCAGCTGGGCAGGGGATAACAACAAGGGGATGGGCATCAGAACTCCCCTAGCTTGACTCTGAGTTCTCACTTGCCACCATCTGTTGGGTTTGTGCTGACAGGATTTGGGTGTTTCCATAGTTTGCTTTGATGCAGTCAGTCTCTCTGATTTTTAACTCTTTGGGACTGAGGCTGAGGGGGGACCCGAAAACTAACAGGAATTGTTCCTGATTGTTTTTTTGGGACCTCACACCTCTTACTGACCTGCAGCACATGGAATTTATATGTGTCTTTCATGCCAATGACTATGTCAAAGTCTGCTGTTAAAGGCACTGACAGCTGCCCTGGTCTATGAGACCAGTGAGGATATCTACCCTTGATAGGCAATATTTGGGAGCTGTGTAGACCCTGGCACTTCCAGCCATGTCCACATTTACTGGAAAATCCCTCTCTTCAGCACTAATGATGCTGTGGCTGAGTGTGAGCGTCAGTCAGTGGTCCAGGGCATCAACATGTATGTCCTCCATGTAGGAGGTGAAGAGCTTGGGCCATTCATCCCAGCTCTGCCTCCATATGAGGAGACGAAATATTAAACGAAGCTCTAGATACAGCTGCAGAGGTGAGAATGACTTATGTAAGGTGGTCTGTGAAGATGAGAATTTCTTTAGAAAGTGTACCAGTGAATATGTTGACTAACTGGGTAAAAGCTTGAGGAAACACACCAAGCACACATATTCACATTCACAATCACAGCACACACACTCACCAAAAATGTCCTCAAACTTCAAGCACACACCACATAAAAGTTGTCATGGCTGCTGGCCACAGTAGAACTGGCCAGAATTCTTGCCAGTATCACACTCCATTCCCCTACACCCCAATGTTCACTCCCAGCAGGAACACAGATTGGGGGGCCTTACAGACCAAATGGGCAGAAAAGCCCCACCGTGATCAGCACCCAGATTTAGCCTCAGGAATGGACTGATTCCTGAATACATACCTTTTTCATTTTCTGCACCTACCTGCAATTAGAGAAAGAGATAGAAAAAAAAAAACACTATTAGGAGAACATCATTCTATAAACTCTGCACAGGGCTCTGTTCTCTTGATGTCTTTAGGGCACCAGATTGGAAACTGAGTTAATGACAGCAAGAGAAAATACACAGAATGCCTGTGGGAAAGTTTGATTCTTCATGGAAGGTCTCTGAGTATACTTAGATTGGCAAATGCAAAACTCTCTACAAGGAGGAAAATTCTATGCAGAGGGAAATGCTCCCTACTCTACAGTTTATTACTAATGCTGTCCTTTTGAATGCCCCTTGAAGCACGAAAAATTACACAAAAGCTCACACTCAACAATCTCCCCACTCACTAAATTATCTACCATCTGGAGTGTACATGCTCACATCCTCATGATTTAATTGTACTAAAACAAAATACATCAACATTTCCATCAGAAAGGAAGAAAGCAGAGCTTACGTGAGGAATCAATGGGTGCTTCTCAGAGGCCTTGTCTCCAGAAGGATCCTCTACCATGGCATCGGGGGTGGCTAGGAAAATACAAAGTAAGTGTCAGTCATTGCTGATGCTGCACAGGATGTACTCAGGCAGCTGTGCCTGATGTGCACTTTGGACAGAGAGTGTGGAATGGATGATTAATAACTACAAAGTGATGTCCATCAAGACCATCTTCCTGGGTGGATGAAGGAAGGCACAAAAATGGAATGGGAAAAGAGCAAAAAGACAGCCCTTGGTTTTCTATCTAAGGGCAAACTAATCCATGTAAAATGGTCAATGCGACAGGGAGTAAAAACTAAAATGCATGCTATGATTCAAAAAACAGAGTCATGTGACTTTTCTATGCTTTTCATATTCAGCTCAATTGCCATCATCTTTTTAGCTTCCTCCAAATTCAATTCTTCCTGCAGAATTCACAGATACTACTTGTGGATTTATTAGCTCTTCTGTAAGATTTTACTGTTGATGAAAAGCAAAATGATTGCAGGACTGAAATCAAGTCAAGAAAAGAATCTCATGAAATTTCTCACAATCAATTTTTATAAACAAAATCAAATGCTGAAGATCTGAAAATACTAAATCCCATGATTTAAAAAGTCACTAACAACCCTGTGATATTTTCCTCCCAGTTTTTCTTTTCAATAGATCATGTGTGCCCTTAGAGTCAGTGGTTGTCCATACTCGTACCATCCGTGGACACTGGGACAGTTCCTCATACACTGGAAGCAGAGGGAAGCACTGTCGCACTCTACCACAGCAGAGTAAAAGATCTGCAGGAAGGCTGAGGGTTGCTTGGGTCTGTGCCAGTACAAATTTGAGTGCTGACTTGAGACTGTCCTTGTGTAGGTGCTTGCAGGCTTTGTGAGCTTTTAAAGTTTATTGTGATGTTATCTCTCTCTTAACTGCCCTGAAACAGGGGATGAGGAGCGAACACGGTACCTATAGCCAATGATCAGCATTGTCCTCGCACCTCTTTCAAATTCTCAGCTGACCAGGAGCATGTGGGCCCTCCACATGGCTTTCACACCATGACTATGCCAGCGCCAGTTGTGACATGCAACTTTGGCTAACTGGGCCATGTGACACTGAGGACATCTTCTCAAGATGGACTGTGTGTAGAAGCTGTGTAGGCTCTAGAACTTCCAAGCATGGCCACAGAAGCTTACACTTAGTTGCTAAGTCATTGATAATCTTGTACCTCAGCAGTGAGAGCAGGTAACAAAGGGGCCCACAACTGTGTTTAGATTTTGGGTCATTCATTTCTGCAGCACCTCCACATGAAGAGAGGAAATATTCAGCAACTTCCATTTATAGCTGGGGGTTAGGGAGAATTAATAATGGAACATATGCAGTGGTGGGGGTTTATTTTGAAAAGCAGATGATTTTTTGGTATTGTGTGAGAGGGAAACTCTCCTGAGGACACACAGGCACTCATACACACATGAACATTCACAATCAAGTCACCAAATATTTATAAACACCACCCTAAAACTCAAACACATGAATTGCACCACACACATATCATAGCTTTCAAGGACTCCAACCTTTACAAATATTTCCAAGACTATCTGGTGCTTTCACTACATGCCTAACACTTGTCCATGACATGAGTGAAAAACCAGGGGAACTACCAGACCAAACCAGCAGGAAAGCCCCACCTTCTACAGCACTCCGCTTTATCCTTAACAGGTGAGTGAATACACAATACATACATTTTTCATCCAGTTTGTCGTCCACCTGCCAGAAGAGAAAGGAAAACAAAGTGAGGCTCGTATCCCTCTGGTCACTGTTCACCTAGGCTTTCTGTTGTCTTGACTTTAGGACACCCATTGAGAAACAGTCTCCAGTCAATGACCCCTAGAGGAAACACATTGACGCTCCTGGGAAAGCCTTGAGCTCCTCGTGGAATCTGTCTGAATTCCCTTTGAATTGGCAATTAAAAAGTCTTTTTTTTAATGAAGAAACTGTGATGCTCGGGATGCTTCTTGCAATGCTCCATTGTGAAAGTAATGCTGTCTTTATTAAAAACCCTCTTGAATCATACATCAAGAGGTCGCAGACACCCACTCAACATTCTTCCAACTAGGAGAGTGTCCCTATCATGCAGCATGTATTTGCTCACATATTTAGATCAAAATTTTAATGAAAAAAAGAAGAAGAAAAAGAGAGAGAGACAGAGGGAGAGGGAGAGAGAGAGAGAGAGAGAGAGAGAGAGAGAGACAGAGAGAGACAGAGAGAGACAGAGAGAGACAGAGAGAGAAAAGCAAGCTGGCAACATTGCCATTGCCGAGGGTACAAGAACTTCTTACCTTGGTAGTAGATGGGACTGCCTCATCGAGATCTTCTCTTCTTAGCTCCTCTACCATAGTATAAGATACTTTCTCCAACACGGTGTCGGAAAGTTCCTCCAACACAGTGTCAGGAACCTCTTCAACAATGACGTCTAAAAGCTCCTGCAGTACATTGTCAGACGGAGCTAGGGGCATAAACAGTCACTGTCAGATATTGATGGTAATACTCAGGACTGTCTCAGAGATCTGTGAATTAGCTTGACATTGGGCTAGAGAGTGTGGAAGTGGGAGTTGAACAGTATGGACTCAATGTCTTCTGGGATATTCCTGATGGTGGACAAAAGAAGGCCAAGGAAAGAAGCAGGCGAGAAACAGAGCCTTCGAGGGTCTTGCTCAAGAGAATTTAATCCATCCAATGACATCTGAAATCATGCTATGTTTCAATGACAGTGTTCTGATTCTTCCTGCCCATCTTAAAGCCAGGCCTAATTCTCACTTATTTTAATGTTACATAACAAATTCAGCATCCACACATTCATACATGCCGCTAGTATCTTCATCATGAACAGTACTGGAGCTCTTACTTTTATGTAATGAACTTTACATCATATTTATGCTGCTTTTAATCATTTGTGACTCTATCGGCCAGTAGCATTGATTACATTCACAGTGCTGTGGACCCATTTCTGCTGTCTAGACCCAAAACATTTCCAGGAACAATTCACTCTGCTTTGACTCTCTTTCCAGCCCTTCTGATCTCTCCATTTCTGTTTATAGAAATTGGGCTTTTTCAGAAACTTCATGTCAATGGAATCATGAATAATTATTTTCCTGTGTAGGCCTGATGCCAATAAACCCCAAAATTTTGCAGTGACAATCTATAGTGTGTCCTACTTAAAATTGAACACACTTTTTTGCCTGGATACTATCCCACTAGGTGCACACACCACATTTGATCCATTCAACACTTGCCACCATCTGGCTATTATGGATGATGCCATTATGAACATTGGTGTATGTATGAGACACTACTTGTGATATGTGATAAAATGGTCCTGTCAAAACTCACAGAAGGTCAGAGCTCAAAGAGTAAGTTATAATAGACTGTTTGGAATTTTAATTAGTACAAACGTATTGATATCTTCTCATTCATTGTATCAAATGTATCTTATAAATGTAAGATATCCCTAAGAGGGGAAACGTGAAGTAGAATTTAAGACCTAGGTGTATTACAAATTCAACAGTTGTGTTGATTGAAACCTCTTCTCAATAACGTCTATCAGTGAGGGATTATTCAGATAACATTGCAAATTCACCTAATGTGTGAGCATGAATGAGAGACCTCATTTACTGTTGGACATGAGCCAGATTGTGAATTGTCAGTGCATCCTGACCTCCATAGAAACTGCACCACTTATGGACTGAATACATGTGTGTTTGTAGACATGAAATAAAAATAAACATGATAGCCATGTTGCAATAGTCACTTAAATATTGGACACTGAAGAACTTTTATGCAAGTACCCTAGTGAGCATTATTTCCACAGTACCTTCATCTTGCGTGGCGATAAAGCGTGCCATTTCTTGTGGTGGTAAACGGACTCTTTGAGCCCATTTCCCACTTTCCATACGATGAACATAAGGATGATACTTCATAGTCCCTGCTTCCTCTTCCTTAGAGTGGCCTGGGAAATCATGACAACACAGAGAACTGTAGATATCTTGCTGGCAGAAGTCCACAAGGAAATTGGGAATAATTTCTCCACAGCAACCCATTGGAACTTGCTGAAGTCAAGTTAGACTGAAGGAGATTGTGCACATTAGTGTACCCATAAAACATCCACCAGATAGATTTTGTGGTCAACTACCTTCATTTAGTTGAGTCATTATAGAAAAAAGGAGCAAAGTACAGTAACTGCATCTGGTCTTCCAGATGCCAAACTCATTTAGAAGCTACTTGTTGTGATGTTTTCACCCTGATTCTTAACTTCTTTGGGACAGATTCCAAAAGAAGAGGAATGACCCCAGCTCTGACAAGTGTTTACGGTACTATGTGGAGCCTCAACCCGGTAGTATCTTAGAGCTAACCATAAGCTTGTGGACCCTACAGGTGCCTTTCACACCAATGACTCCACCAAAGTCAGCTGTTAGATCCATCTGTAGCTGCCCTACACTGCGTGACCACTGCCACCACCCAATCATGATGGGCTGTGTGTGGGAGCCTGTTGGCACTTTCAGGCATGGCCACAGATTCTGAAACTCCCTTGTTCTGTGACTAATGAAACTGTGGCAGAGTGGTGAATATAGGAGAGTGATCAGGAGCATCAACTTAAGGACCAACACCTGAGTCACATTATACCTATTTCTCAGAGAAGGTGAAAGTTAGGGCCATTGCTCACCGCACAACTTGCATCTGAGGAAATGGATTAGTCACAAACGTCCAGGTACAGTCGAGATACAGGAAGAATGAGTTAATAATGTAAAGTGTACAATAGTGATGAGGTTTCTTTAGAAGTGGAAAGCATATCTTCTGTTGCATGAGGGGGTAAGTAATCTGAGGAAACACTATCGAATGCATACTCACGTTCACAACCACACCACACTAACATATAAACCCCAAACTTCTAAAACACCCGAACGTCACACATACATATTATCCTCGCTTCTGAGGACTAAACACAAATGACCAGACAACTTTCCTATATGAACACTGTCTTTCACTAGACCCCTAACCCTCATCCCCAGGGCAGGATTGTAGAATCATTCGGGCTTCCAGACCAAATGCACAGAAAAGGCCCACCTTCTTAAGTACCTAGAATTACCATCAGCAATGGAGTGATTAAACAGTACGTACTATTTTCACCGGATTTGTCGTTTG
This sequence comes from Cynopterus sphinx, assembly GCA_030015415.1. Lineage (NCBI taxonomy): Eukaryota > Metazoa > Chordata > Mammalia > Chiroptera > Pteropodidae > Cynopterus > Cynopterus sphinx. The sequence continues at coordinate 18,516 of JAKZJJ010000141.1, forward strand.
CCTGTCATGGGAGAAAGAAAAACACTGTGAGGATCATATACCCCTGGGGACTATTTTCTGAGGCCTACTGTTCTCTTGATGATTCAAGGACACCAGATGGGAAACAGTGCCTGAGTCAAAGACCACAGAAAAAAATGTACTGAACACCTGTGGCAAAGCGTGAGCACTGCATGAAAGCTCTCTCAAGCCCCTTTGATTTGGCCATTGTAAAATTCTTTTTTCTTGGAGGAAACTGTTCTATAGAGGACACTTCTCATGTCTCTGCAGCCAGTAAGTAATTCTGTCCTTTTAGAATGCCCTCTTGAATCAGCTTTCAGGTGGTCGTAGACTCTCATTTGATATTTATCCATCTCATACTTTTCCCCTATCATCTAGCAGGTGCATGCTCACATTTTCAAACTGTAATTTTATCAAAAAAGAAGAAATGCAACATTTCTGTTTCTGAGGGTGGAAGGATTTCTTACCTTGAGAATAGATCGGATTTCCGCACTGGGTGGCATTCTAGGAAGCTGCTGCAACCTGCTTGTAGTGAGAGCTAGAAGGACATAGAGTCACCATCAGTTATGGGTACTGTTGCTCAGGAGTGTCTCAGAGAGCTCTGCTCAATGTTATTTTGTGGTTAGAGAGTGTTTATGTGAGTGTTGAATAGTATAGACTGAGCATCTTCTGGGACATTTTCCCTTGATAGATGAAGAAGGCCAGTAAAAGATGCTGGCAAGTTAGAGAATTAGAACCTTTGACGGTCTAACTCAAAGAAATCTAATTCATTAAATGGCCTATAAATTACATGCTTTGTTTAAAGAACAGGATTCTGATTCTCCTGCCCTGCTTAAAGCCTCGCTAAATTCCCACTTCTCCTAAATTACAAGACTGTTTCAGCATCCATGCATTCATATATGGCTCTTATCCTTAAGTTGTATAATATTGGAAATATTACTTTTATTGCAATGAAATTTACATTGTTTTAGGTGGCTTTTAATTGGTTATCACTATATCTGTCAGTAGTACTGATTACATCACATGGCTGTGGAACCATCCCTGCTGTCAGACTCAAAACATTTCTAGGCATAAATCTCTCTTCTCTAGTCCTTGCAATTCCTTTTTTTCTGACTCTAGATAGAAAATTCTGGAATTGGACTTTTGCAGAAATCTCATATGTGTGGAATCATAAATTACCAATTTTCTGTGCAGGCCTGACATCATTAAGCCATACATTTTTTCAAGGTCTGTCCATGCTGTAAGCCTATTTAAAAATATGAGTATTTTATGACAGAATACTACCCATGAGGTATATACATCACATTGATCCACCCATCCTGTGATGGATGTTGGGGTTCTTTCTGTCTGGCTATTGGGAATAATGCCATTATGAACGTTGGTGTATGATACACTACAGGTGATATGAGAAGTCATGATACTGTGAAACTCACAGAATGTACAAGACAACGGTGAATTTTCATGGAATATATGGTCTTTTAACTAATAAAAATGAACTGAGATTTTTTCACTCATCAAAACATATATATCTCATAAATATAAGATGTGTTGAATAGCGGAAAGTGGAGGGCAGGATGTTGCTACATTCTGTATTATCTAGTCACCTTTCATGTGAACATAAACCTGTTCTAAACAATGTCTTTTCCTTTTTACATATCTGACACACAGTATCAGGGAGAGATCAATACAGATAATGTTGCAAAATAAGCTAATGCGTGAACATGTACTAAAAACCTTTTCACTATTTAACATGAACTACATTTTGAGTTGTCAGAGCATCCTGACCTCCATGGTGACAGCACCACAGATATATTGAATACACACGTATTTCCACCTTCAAAATAAAAGAAATTCATCGCTTAGTGTTTTTACAAATTATAAGTCATTTAAAATGGGACACTGAAGAAAATTCCCTGAAGCATCTTAGCTAGCATTACTTTCACAGTACCTTTAGTTGAATAAAAAGTACGTATGTTGACATCTCGTGAGAAGCGGACCCTTCTGCTGCCCTCCCTCACTAATTCTAGAGGATCATCCTCCTCAGGAAGGCTACCTGAAAATGCATGACAATACAGAGAACTGTAGATTTGTTGCTTGGGAAGATCAAGGGGAAATTACAATAATTTATTCATGGCTGAAATGTAATCCATCCAATACAATCTAAAATGCATGCTATGTTTCAATGACAGGATTCCAGATTCCTTCTGCCCTTCTTAAAGCCTGGCCTAATTCCTACTTCTTATAATGTTACATGACCATTTTAGCATCCATGCATTCATACATACCACTAATGTCTTCACATGAACAATATTGGATATTTTACCTTTATTCTGATGAACTTTACATCATATTTACGCTGTTTTTAATCTTTTGTGACTCTATCGGCCGGTAGCATTGATTACATTCACAGTGCTGTGGACCCATTACTGCTGTGTGGACTCAACACATTTCAAGAAACAAATCACTCTGCTTTGACCCACTTTCCAACCCTTGCGGTCTCTCCTTTTCTGTTTCTAGAAATTAGCATTTTCAGATACCTCATATCAGAGAAATCATGAATTATTGTTTTCCTTTGTAGGCCTTATGTCAATAAGCCCAACATTACTGCAGTGACATCCTACATTGAATCCTACTTAAAATCGAACACACATTTTTGCCTGAAGAGCATCCCACTAGGTGCACACACCACATTTGATTCATTCAACACTTGATGAAATTAGGGGTTCTTGCCACCATCTGGCTATTATGGATGATGCCATTATGAACATTGGTGTATGTATGAGACACTACTTGTGATATGTGATAAAATGGTCCTGTCAAAACTCACAGGTGTTCAAGGCTCAAAAACTTTTAATAGACTGTTTGGATTTTAATTAATACAAATGTATTGATATCTTCTCATTCATTTTATCAAATGTATCTTATAAATGTAAGATATCCTTATGAGGGGAAAAGTGAATTAGAATATAAGACCTAGATGTATTATCTAGTCAAAATTCGTGTTAATTTAATACTATTCTCAATAACGTCTATCAGCAAGGGAGTATTCAGATAAAGTTACAAATTAACCTAATGTGTGAACCTGAATGAGAGAACTTGTTTACTGTTGGACATGAGCCAGATTGTGAATTGTCAGTGCATCCTGACCTCCATGGAGACTGCACCACTGATGGACTGAATACATGTGTGTTTGTACCCATGAAATAAAAGATAAATATCATAGCCAGTTTACAATAGTCACTTAAATATGAGACACTGAAGAATTTTTCTGGAAAGACCTTAATGAGCATTATTTCCACAGTACCTTCAACTCGCTGGTCAATAAAGGGTGCCGTTTCTTGCGGTGGGAAATGGACGCTTATAGCCCACTTCCCATTTTCTCTATGATAAATAAGAGGACGATTGTTTGTTCTTCTTGCTTCCTCTTCCATATAGTGGCCTGGGAATGCATGACAAAACAGAGAACTCTAAGACATCTTGCTGGCAGAAGTCCACAGGGAAATTAGGAATAATTTCTCCACAGCTACCCAGATGAATCTCCTGAAGCCAAGTTAGACCGAGGGAGATAATGCACATTGCAGTGCACATAAAACATCCATCAAATAGATTTTGTGGGCGACTACCTTAATTTAGATAAGCCATTTTAGAAACACAGCAAAGCACAGGGACTGCATCTGGTCTCCCAGATGCCAAACTCATTTGGAAGATGCTGCAGTAATGTTATTGCCCTCATTTTTAACTTCTTTGAAACAGAAGCTGAGGAGAGACCCTCCTCTGACAGATGTTTACAGTGCTATATGGAGCTTCAACCTTATAGAATCTTTGATCTAACCATAAGCTTATGGACCCTACAGGTGCCTTTTACACCAATGACAATGCCAAAGTCAGTTGTTAAATCTAACTATAGCTGCCCTAGACTGCGTGACCACTGCTGCCACCCAATCATGACGGGCTGTGTGTGGGAGCCTATTGCTGCTTTCAAGCATGGCCACAGATTCTGAAACTCCCTTTTCTGTGACTAATGAGACTGTGGCAGAGTGGTGAGTATAAAACAGTGGTCAAGAGCATCAACTTAAGGACACAAACCTAGGTCACATTATGCCTCTTTAATGAATAAGGTCAAAAGTGTGGGCCATTCCTCACTGCACAACTTCCATCTGAGGAGATGGATTAGTAACAAACATCCAGATACAGTCAGGATATGAGAAAAAAGAGTTGATAATTTAAAGTGTACAATAGTGATGAGGTTCTTTAGAAGGTGAAAGCATGGCTTTTCACCGCATAAACACATAAAACCCCCAAATGTTTAAAACACCCGAAATTCACACATAAATATTATCCTTGCTTCTGAGGACTAAACACAAGTGACCAGACCACTTTCCTGTATGAACACTGTCTTTCATTATACCCTCATCCGCAGAGAAGGATTGCAGAATCACTGGGGCTTCCAGACCAAAGCAGCAGGAAAGGCCCACCTTCTTAAGCACCTAGCTTTATCATCAGTAAGGGAGTGATTAAACAGTACGTACTATTTTCACTGGATTCATCGTATGCCTGTCATGGGAGAAAGAAAAACACTGTGAGGATCATATACCGCTGGGGACTATTTTCTCAGGCCTTCTGTTCTCTTCTTCATTCGAGGCCACCAGATGGGAAACAGTGCCTGAGTCAACGACCACAGAAAAAAAAGTACAGTGCACCTGTGGCAAAGCGTGAGCACTTCATGGAAGCTCTCTCAAGCCCCTTTGATTTGGCCATTGTAAATTTTTTTTTTCTTGGAGATAACTGTTCTATTGAGGACACTTCTCATGTCCCTGCAGCCCGTAAGTAATCCTGTCCTTTTAGAATGCCCTCTTGAATCTGCTTTCAGTTGGTCATAGACTCTCATTTGTCATTTGTCCACCAAGTACCTTGTCTCAAACATCTAGCAGGTACATGCTCACATTTACAGATTGTTATTTTATCGAAAAAGAAGAAAAGGAACATTTCCATTTCTGAGGGGGGAAGGCCTTCTTACCTTGAGAATAGATCGGATTTCAGCACTGGGCCGCAATTTTGGAAGCTGCTGCAACCCACTTGTACTGGGAGCTAGGAGGACACAGAGTCACCATTAGTTATGGGTACTGTTGCTCAGGAGTGTCTCAGAGAGCTCTGCTCAATGTTATTTTGAGGTTAGAGAATATTTATGTGAGTGTTGAATAGTATAGACTGAGCATCTTCTGAGACATTTTCCTTGATAGATAAAAGAAGGCCAGTAAAAGAAGCTGGCAAGAAAGAGAAATAGAACCTTTGAGGGTCTAGCTCAAGGGAACTTAATGCATCAAATGGCCTATAAATTACATTCTTCGTTTTAAGAACAGGGTTCTGATTCTCCTGCCCTGCTTAAAGCTTTTCTAAATTCCCACTTCACCTAAATTACAAGGCCGTTTCAGCATCCATGCATTCATATATGCCTCTTGCCCTTAAGTAGTATAATATTAGAAATTTTACTTTTATTGCCATGAAATTTACATTGTTGTAGGTGGTTTTTAATCATTTGTCACTATATATGTTAGTAGCATTGATTACATCACGGGGTTGTGGACCCATCCCTGCTGGCTAGACTCAAAATATTTCTAGGCATAAATCTCTCTGCCTTTATCCTTTTTCTAGTCCTTGCAATTTCTTTTTTCCTGACTCTAGATAGAAAATTCTGGAATTGGGCTTTTGCAGAAATCTCATATGTGTGGAATCATGAATTGCCAATCTTCTGTGCAGGCCTGACATCATTAAGCCATACATTTTTTCAAGGTCTGTCCATGCTGTGAGCCTATTTAAAATTATGAATACTCTTATGACAGAAAACTATTCCACGAGGTGTATACATTCCATTTGATCCACTCATCCTTTGATGGACTTTGTGGTTCTTTCTGTCTGACTACTGGGAATAATACCATCAAGAACATTGGTTATGATACACTACAGGTAATATGAGAAGTCATAATACTGTGAAACTCACAGAATGTCACAGCACAAGGGTGAATTTTCATGGAATGTATAGTCTTTTAATTAATAAAAATGAACTGAGATTTTTTCACTCATCGAAACACATATATCTCATAAATCTAAGATGTATTGAATAGCGGAAAGTGGAGGGCAGGACGTTGCTACATTCTGTATTATCTAGTCACCTTTCATGTGAATATAAACCTGTTCTAAACAATGTCTTTTCCTTTTTACATATCTGACACACAGTATCAGGGAGAGATCAATACAGATAATGTTGCAAAATAAGCTAATGTGTGAACACCTACTAAACTCCATGTTCACTAGTAAACATGTACCACAGTGTGAGTTGTCAGAGCATCCTGAAGTCCATGGTGACAGCACCACAGATGGACTGAATGCACATGTATTTCCACCATTAAAATAAAAGAAATTCATCGTTTCGTGTTTTTACAAATGATAAGTCATTGAAAATGGGACACTGAAGATATTTTCTTGAAGTATCTTAGCTAGCATCATTTTCACAGTACCTTCATCTGAATCATAAGTATGGATGGTGACATTTTTTGAGAAACGCACACTTCCATCGCCCTCACTCACTGATTCTTCATGATCATCCTCCTTATGACAGCAACCTAGGAAATGCATGACAATACAGAAAACTGTAGATGTGGTGCTGTTAAGACCACAGGCAAATTAGCAATGATTTATTCACGGCTGCCCAGAAGAACTGCCTGAATCTAAAGTAGACTTAGGAAGATAGTGCAGTATGGTGTGCATGTAAAATACCCATGAGACAGGATCTCAGGGCAAATACCTTAATTTAATTGCGACATTATAGAAACACAGCAAAGCACAGTGACCATGTCTAGTCCCCTAGTTTCTAATGGCATTTAGGAGCTTCATTTCCAGGGAAACTCTTGCAGACACCTTGGGGCCTCAGTGCCCTCTTCTCTGACAAGCAAAAGTTACCATGGCCTCCATATAACTATTAACTGACATGGATACAAATAATTTAATAGAGGTAAAGCTTCAGAAAACTGAATAACCACTGCAAGCCATTGCTCCGTGTCTAATCATTATGTGTCTGCAAGTACAAGCTTATTCTTTGTTAGTGGTTATATCCAGAGAGAGAACTTGGATGACTCCACAGCATCAGAAGGTGTAACGATACTTTTCATTGTTTCTATAGTGGTGATGCTATTTCACTGGGAGTATCTGTTGTCATCTGCCAGAGTCCCCACAATAACCCTATAGCAGGCTCTGAGACCCATACTTTACAGTGAAGATCACAGAAATTTAGAGAGATTAAGCAACTTGCCCAGAGTCACAAGAGTGACTAGTGAAGGGTTTTTGGTACGAACGTGTTTGGTGTCCAGGGGACAGAAGCCCAGAACCCCTCTGAAACCTGACTCCATTCTCTGCATGCCTGAAGCAAATGATCCCCTCACAGTATCTCTGAAATGCTACTGCCCAGTTTCTTTGGGAGAGAGGAAATGCCCTGGAAGAGGAAACTGAGCCACTAGGAGTCCAAATTTGTCACACAGTTTCTGGCTCCTGCCTTTCTGTCTCTGAACCCACAGATGACACTTCTCTATAACCATATCCCCTCGAGGAATAGGGACATCCCTACCTGTGGCCATTCTCCCACAGAGTCAGCTCACAGTCAGCTGTCTCACTCTGAAACTTCCCCTGGGTCATAAGTGGTCTGGGTGACTCCCAAGTCAACTCTGGACCAACTGCCTGCTATACAGCAACATTAAAAATCTTAGCAACTCTGGATATGGATTTAATACCAATGACCCGAGGATGTGGTGCTTTAGGTATTCAATGATTGAAGTCTGAAAGCTCTACTGTTTGGTGACTATTGCTCAGAGTAAAAATCTGAGCAGTTGATCTAAGAGCTGGTTGACAGGGGACTCTGGCTGTTTCAGCACTGAGTGGGCACTTTCCCTGCCCAAGTCCATTTGCAACAAAATTCATAGTCCACTGCTACCTCCGTCAACTCACGATCATGTGGTGGCAGTAGACAGAGCCCCATGTCCTCTGAGAGGGGTCTCTCCTTAGACATCCTGTGACCCCACACCAGGACTCTCGAGGAGAACCACCAAGCCTTCCTAATCAATGTCACCCAGTGTTCATTCCCCTTGGTTGAAGGATCTGTCCCATCTTGCAGTTCTCCCAAGCAGCAGCCACATTCCCAGTGATCCTGTCCACATCCACCCATGGACAAGCGCCATAAAATCCCAGCTTCCCTCCTTTCTAAAATCTCTGCATTTAGACTGCTGGTGTTTGCCTCGTATTGTTACATACACATTCTGAGCAGTTGACCTGTGATTACCCTTTCCTGTCATGTCTACTGGTAGGGTGGGATCGTAACCACTGTGAATCCATCGAACAATTCTCCACACCTAAAGTAGTTTGGAAGAGCTCCCTCTTGATCTGTTCTCTGAATGAGTGGGGACAAAGCTTTCACTAGGGAATCTTACATTGTTCTAAATTTAGGAAAATCGTTAAGGCAGTCTACTTGAGAGAAGAATCAGAAACATCAGTTAAGTCACACTACAATCCTAAAAAGACACTTACAACCCTGAAATCAATTGGAGTGGTGGCAGTGATTTTACCAGATGAGGAACATATTTTCAGTAGGTTAACTAGTCCCTTTGAAGGAGCAGCATTCAGAATGTCAATATGAACATACCTCGACAACAAATGCAGTTTCCCATCTCGAGGGCTCGAGCAGTGAGTCTCTGAGAACTTCTTGCCTCCTCCCTCTGAACTCACAGAGTGACAGTTGCAACGGAATGCAAGAAACGCATCATCACATTACCACGATGATGGGTCATATCACAGAACATTCAGAGTGATTGCATGCTGCACAATCTGGGTCCAACTACTGTTTTTGAGACACGTGTGTATTTACATGGGCAAGAGTGGCAGTTAAGAGAATTAAAACGGAAAATGAGTTTTCTTCCAGAAAATGAACACCAGGACTTCAAATTCTTATTCTCTTTCTGAAAAACATGATATATGAGAGAAAATGACTTGCCATGCAAACAGAGTTGATAGTAAAAATTTCAGGGTCAACATGTCAGATCTAACATTGACCATGTGAAGTTGTTCCATTCTTACAGTATGATCTCCACCCATTTCTACTACTTCTGAGTCAACAGACCTTTCTACACAAACAACTGAAAAGTGTTCCACATGAATTCAAAAGCAACATTATAGGAAATCAGATTTCAAAAGTGGTATTTTTCTCTAAGCATATAATTATGCTATAAAATTCTCTTTTTCTCTAAACCTATATTCTTTATTGAAATACTTACTTAAAACTATATGCTGACCTATTTCTCAGTCTCTGTGAATTCATTGAAAAATTTCATGTCATATTGTGTATTCAAGACGTTGGCCACTGTGAATGGTGGTGCTATGAACGTCAGTACGGAAATAACTTTTTGGATAAGGATTTTCAAATCTTTGCGATAAATACCCAGTAGAGAGATGGCTGGATCATATGGTAGATCAATTCTCAGTCTTTTGCAGAACTCTCATACTATTTTCTATAGTGGCTCTACCAATTACCAGTGCCACCAGCACTGTATGAGGGTTTTTTTTTTTTCCTGCATTCTCTCCAACATTTTTTATTTTTATTTGTTTTTACCACCCAAAGTCCAGTTTCTTTCACCTAGCACATATATGATCCCCTTTACCCACTTCACCTTCCCTCTAAACCCTGATCTTGAACTACCTTTGCCCAGTCAAACCACCCCCTCCTCCTCTACCTACTACACTTTGGTAACCACTAGTCCATTGTCTATGGCCAGGAGTCTGTCTGTCCTGTTCATTTGTTGCTTTTAGGTTTAAATCCCACATATAAGTGATGTCATGTGATTTTCAACGTTTTCTATCTGGCTATTTTGCTTGGCATGATTATCTCGAGGTCCATCCATATTGCCACAAATGGCAGGATTTCATTTCTTCCTACGGCTTAGGAAAATATTTCATTGTATATATGTAGCCAATCATCTATCGTGGGAAACTCTATTTGCTCCCATATGTTGGCCACTGTGAATGGTGGTGCTATGAACGTCAGTACGGAAATAACTTTTTGGATAAGGATTTTCAAATCTTTGCGATAAATACCCAGTAGAGAGATGGCTGGATCATATGGTAGATCAATTCTCAGTCTTTTGCAGAACTCTCATACTGTTTTCTATAGTGGCTCTACCAATTACCAGTGCCACCAGCACTGTATGAGGGTTTTTTTTTCCTGCATTCTCTCCAACATTTTTTATTATCTGTCATTTTGATTATAGCTATTCTAACAGGTGTAAGATGATGTCTCATTGTAGTTTTAATTTGCACTTCTCTAATAGCTAGGGATGTTGAGCATCTTTTCACATACTCATTGGCTACTTGTATGTCCTCTAGGGGGAAGTGTCTATTCACGTCCTCTGCCCATGTTTTGAAAGGATAGCTAGCTTGCTTCTTGGTGTTGTTCTTGAATCATACAAGTCCTCTGTATATTTTTGGATATTAGGCCTTTATTGGAGGCATAGCTTGCAAATATATTTTTCCATTTGCATGGTTTTCTCTTTACCGTGTGATGGTTTCTCTTGCTGAGCAGAAGCTTTTTTGCTCAATGTAGTCCCATTTGTTTATTTTTGCTTTTGCTTTCCTTGCTTTTGAGGTCAAATCATAATATCCTCTTCAAGTCCAGGACCTTGAGTTTAGTTCCTTTGTTTCTCCTATGCATTTTATTGTTTCAGGTCTTATATTCAGACCCCAGTTTGGAGAACAGTATAAAGCAGAGGACTCCCTCTCTGCTTTCCCCTCCCTGTGTGTTCATGGTGAATGGAGAATCAATGCGGAAATATCGGAAAAGCCCATAGAGACATCTGAGGGTGTCAGTGCTATCTGGTGTTCCATATAAATCTCAAAAGACATGCAGAAAGTTATTCATTCTTAAGTCCAGAGACCAAAGCTATAAGGCCATTGAAGGAAGTTAAACGCACACTGAGATTTTCATATATGTTCTATAGCACCTTTTGAAATTTCTACAAGGGTATTTCCTGCTGTTCTTTGTGTGTGTTTACATACATACATGCATGCATACACACATACACACACATACATATATGTGTTTAGAACTGTCCATTCAAATTACTGGCCTGAAACATGTATTAGTTTGCTGGCCCTCATGGGGTTGGCATCTGACAAGGCGCAGGGGGCTGGCACATTTCTGCTCTGTGTTGTTGAATCTTAGCAGAGAAGTTCCACATGTGGAAGAATGGACTATCAGGCATTGGGATGCTCTGAAAGTGACTCAGTCCCATGTCTACAGCTAGACCTGGATGTGGCTGGAAGACACACATGAGACATGCCAATGTGGCCTGGGCACTCTCAGCTCATCCAGATATGGTACAGGGTACTGACAGCACACAGGGCAGTGACCTGAGTGATCAGGTGGATGCTCATGGCCATGTCAAGCAGAACCTTACATGGGACACAGTGTTGTTTCCAAGGCATCTGTCAGTGACAAGAAACTCTAGGGGCACCTCTACTTTATGAGGAGGGGCCAAGACCACACTTTGACTTGGAAAAATTATCAAAGCAATTGCAAACATGTTGGACCCCTTTACATGCATAAATTAGTTTTAAAAATACTCACTAGCAGACGTAGTCCACCAAACAATGGGTACAGGAAATGGCTCCTTTTCCCCAGAGCCAAGGTACTACAGAAGTGCAGTTGACTCCTGCCTCCACAACCATGACCTGTTTGACAAGTAAACACAAACACTTAGGAAAGCTTACCAGAGAGTTTTGGAATGTCAAATACAGGCCTACACTGATGCAGACTATACACTTCATATCAGGCCACTGAAGGCATTGAAGGAGGTGGCATAAACTAGAAGATCCATAAACCAGAAGATAGTCCCACATGAAGTAAGAAACTGGCGGTTCTGAATGGAACAGAAGTAGAATCAGTGCTCATCCAGGGGACGTTTCAATAGTAGAGGCAGGAAAGAATGAGACCAGTTGGAGGGAGGGAGAGAGGATAGGGATGCAGAAGGGTACACAGGAATGAGAGAAAAGTAATGCAGGATGAAATTCTGCAATAGGTGCTCAGGGACCAAGGTCTGTGCTCTCTCTGCAGAGCACACAGGTGGGGCCCAGCTCCTGTGGTGACAAAGGCACTGCCTGATTGCGCATCAGAGCCAACAGCCACTCTGAAATGCTTTTGGCCTCTTGTGTTAGCACTGATCATACCCCCATGAACCCAGTGATTTCACACCGAGGAGGGTTTCCTGCAGATACACTGGCCCAGGAGATCAAGATCTCCTATCATTGCACCAAAACTGGAGTCATGAAGATGGAGAAACAGCCTACTGCCTGACAACAGGGAACTCAGGAAATTAATGACTATGTGATGATCTCTTAGATGTTGAGACTTGAAGAAAATGCTGTAGATATGCATATTAAAAGAACGCCCTGAGCTTTTGAATGTGCACTTGCTAATGGCAAGGTCTATGATACTCACATCACTGTGTTTGTCTAAAGAACAGTAAAAAGCAAATGACCTATAAGCCAAAAAAAATTAGAATCTCATCAACCTTGTCATAATGGCTGGAAGAAGAAAATGGAGTACTAGAGTTAGGTAAAGAACAGTGACACTTGATTTTATATGCAATCATGTAACTCGTAGGGATAAATGTACTGACATCTACATCATCATGCACGATCTTTGATACTGCAGTTCCCACAACCCTCTTCCAGAGGAATAAAATTGAGGCGCACACACACACACACACACACACACACACACACACACACACACACAATTTCCAAGAAGACACTGACCTACGGACATGTGGAAAGAACTAAATTTGCAGTTTTTTTTTTTTTCTCAGTGTATACCGGGAGAGCTTTGCAGGAGAGAAGGGGTGACCTGATGGTGGTGACTGGGGTGAGTGTCCATAATAATTCATTGAGGCCTAACTTGTTCCAAGTCTGTTCCTATTCATGTGCTTTATTTTATATAAAATCTTTTAAAATGAAACCCATTGTAGTTAGGTTCTTTCATTCAAATATCTTCAGTAAGCATAAAATATACATTTAAATTAAATTCTAAATCTTTGTAACAGAGAGACTACATACCCTTCCAGTAACTGAACTAAAGCGGGAGAGGAGTAGCAGAGAGGAGGGCCCGGTTCCTTGGCCTGATTGAAGCTTTTTGGCAATGTGTAAACTTCATGTCCTCTGAGACTCAAGCTGATTGTCCAGGTCTTGACCTGCACACGTGTTGACACCAGAGCTACAAGAGCAACACGGGTGCTGGCAGGCCTCTCCTGGCAATGAGACAGACAGAGGAGAGCTTCCTGGTGAGGGTGTGCAGGACCCAGAAGGCTCCTCACACCCTGGAGCCGTAACCACAGAACCTGGCTTCCCCAGAAATCAGCTGACAGAACACTGAATCCTGTTGCTATTCTTGGAAAGGGATCTTTTCTCAAAAAGGTTTGTCTACGAATGTCTTGCAGGACCAACTGAACTTGGGTGCTTGAATGGGAAGCATTCAGGGGACTTGTGTCCTGGACAGTGAGAGTGATGAAGAGGAAAGGAGGAACTTTGGAACTCCAGGATGAAAAGTCCGAGTCTGTCTGCCCTGGTGCCTGTGAGACACAGGTCTGATAACAAAGGTGGCAATGGTGACCCTTTCCCTCAACCTAACACTGAATGTGACCCATCATGAGACCAGCACAGTACAAATGGACAGAGGCCTGGAGTGTTTCCCTTCTCCTCTAATAATCATTATTTGTCCTAATATCCCAATGCTTTGCCTGTGCCTTGCATTTGGAAAACCATGATGTTGTGATAACAAGTAAAAAGTTTTATGGCTTAATGTGTCCCAATACAAAAAGATGAAGGATACTGCTGTTTAAAATACTGTGACTCAACACAATTACATTATCTCATTTATTGAAAACTTTAGAAGGAAAAGAAACATATGTAATTTTTAGTGCCACCCCTTACTATGTCTCAATAAAGCATTGCATTAAGTTTCCTCATGTGTTGTTATGTGATATATATATATATATATATATATATATATATATATATATATATGCATGTGTGTATGTGTATGTATATAAATACATACATATACTTACGTGTGTGTGTGTGTGTGTGTGTGTGTGTGTGTGTGTGTGTGTGACATTAGCTCCAGGTTCTTCACAGGGCTCCAGCGATGCTGAGAGTTCCCAGCTGGGACTGGACCCTGCTGTGTTCCTTACTTGATTCTGGGAGTACTAAGCTCTCACAGGATTGCAAAGCTGAGGAAGGTGAGCTGCTTGCTTGCTTGAGAAGGAACCCAACTATCTTCCACTTTTTATTCCCAGGAGGTCTGAGGTTGGGGAGGTCAGGACACTCCCACTATCTCTTCATAACAAGGGATGAGGGATTCGACACTAAACTTCCAGCTAATGGATGCTCCCAGTTGATCTAGAGGGCATGGGGAATACACTTCTGTGTCCTGCAGGATGATATTTTAAGTACATCCTGGAGGCCTCTTCACAGAAAATACAATGTGCACTATAACCCTGAAGTTACTCACACCGTGGCCTTACTGGAACTGATAGCCCTCTCCTCCAGATTAAGGAGGCAGTGCAGGGATGGGTTCAGCAAACTTAGAAGCTTACACAACCTGAGTACCCTCTTTACGAAAGAAGATCTCATGACATTTTTCACTTGCCTTTGCTGATTTTCACCATTCTCTTAATTCCCTTGCATGTTCACACACAAGACAGGACACCGCAGGAGACTACTCATTTTTTTTAATAAAGTGTCCCCTCCCACAAACAAATGTTAGGAAGCAATGAGGAACATATGCACGTCTTACTCTTTCAATCCCAAGCCTTCTGAGTCACAGTTTTTCTCTTGGTCCTTCTTCCACCTGAATGGTGTCCTCTGCTCCTTCTCCAGAAGCATCTCTTGTTATGTCCAGAGTTGCAAATCCAAGAACACCATGGAGCCAGCACCGATGCAAATACCAAAGGGTCTTTATTCATTCTCGACCATCAGTGATGCAGCAGTGTTGGAATGAGAGCCCCGAACTCTGGGGGAGTGCAGTTATATAGAGTAAATGTGGGAAAGGGAGAAAGTCTATACTTGTCTCTACCTGATTGGTTGTATCTAGGGTGGTATAAGGCTGGGTAGGGGTCGATTAGGTGCATCTAGGGTGGCGTGAGGCGGGGTAGGGGGTCGAATGGCTGCATCTAGGGTGGTGTGAGGCTGAGTAAGTTTTGGACATATGTCCGCGGGTCTTCTTTTTTTCTTTTTTTCAACGAAGGGTCAGCAAGCAGTTACAGCAGCTTAAGTGGGCTGAAGGCATTAATTTTAAAATGGCAGCACTTATACTAAGGGAGGGTTTGGAGGAAAGCTAAGTCCTGAAGAAAAACTAAGTCCCTTTCATTCCCCCCTCTCTCTGGATCCTAAGGAAGGACCCAATCATGGGTCTAGAGAGGTCTCATGGGTGTGAGGAGATGAAGGCTGATATTGTCTTAGAACCATAAGCTGAATAGTATTAATTCTATCTTTAACAAAAGTTATCAATCTATTGAGTATGCATGGTCCAAAGGTAAGCAGAAGTAGCAGGATCATCAGGGGACTTATAAGGGTGGAGACTAAGGTTGTTAGCCATAGGGAATGGTTAAGTGTGGATTCAAACCATCCTTGTTGCTGTTCCCATTCCTTTTTTCTTTTAGTTAAACCCTCTCGGACCTTGGTCATAGATTCTTTGACAATTCCCTAGTGGTCCTTAAAGAAACAGCATTCTTCTCCTAGGGCTGCACATAATCCTCCTTGTTGTAAGAAAATTAAATCTAAGCCTCTCCTGTTTTGGAGAACAACTTCAGATAAAGAGGTTAAGGATTCCTGAAGGTGGGAGATGGAGATTTCTATTCTTTCGATATCTAAGTCAATGGCTGCACTTAAGCTATTATAATGGGAACTCTGCACAGCCAGGGAGGCTATTCCTGTTCCTGCTCAGGCTAGTCCCATCCCAACTACAGGTCCAAGCGTTAAAGCAGAGATGGGCTCTTTTTTAACCCGCCTGAATTCACCTGTGTACCGTTGATATACTTCTTCATCAGAGTGATATGAGATTCTAGGGAGAAGTTGAACTAAAATACAAAAACCTTGGGTTTTAATTAAGACTTGTCCATGAGTGCAGGGTGTGAGGCCTGTGGAGCAAGCCCACCATCCTTCCTGAGGGGGTATGTAGTAATCTGGACTAGGAAGACTAACAGTCCGGTTACATAGAGGCCAGTACTTAGAAGGGAGATTTCCTAGGCAAAGGCCTCGCCCAAAAACTGTCTGTAAATTTAATACCCCAGTTTTTCTGTTGCCATATACACTTGGAGGGATCTGAAGAGGTAGTATAATTACCTAAAAAGGCTATTGCCTCATAATAAGGAGGCTGCATGTTATAACAAAGCCAGCAGGATTGAGTTAAATTGGGCTATGTCGCATTCAGAAATCTGTAAGTTTTGAGCACAAGTTCCCAGAGTGGATGTGGTGGGGAGTTATAGTTAGGGAGTTCTTGGGTAAGGGGGATTTGAGGAACCCCCATTGGAATTTAGACTGGAGGGGTCCTGAGAGTGGGTGGCAAGAATGAGTTTGGAGGAGTTGGACGTGTGGGTGGAGGTGTGGGTGCGTTTTTCAGAAATGTGTTTGGTCCAATTGCAATAGACCGGTCCTGGACAGTAAGCCTGAGTATGAAAATATTTCCTGGATCTTTAGCTGACATGCGAGTTTTATCATACAATCTAATACCCTATGTTTTTCCTTTTGTCCAGTCTGTGGATTGCCTGCCATCTGGAGTAAATTTGATAAGTAGAGGATTACAGGGATGGTTTCTGTTGGTATAACAATTGCCAAATTGTTGTTTTCTTCGGACAGAGATTATATCATGAGTTTTAGCAGGGGTCCAGGTTACTGAACCCATTGACACACAATCCCAGGATGGGCAATAAAATTGGGTGGGGTCCTAGCATTTCTTATCTCTATCATGACCTGGGCATACATAGAAGTGGTATGATCTTAATGGTATAGAATTATGCTCGACATCAGGGAGAAAGGTTTTTAAATCTACAGTAAGGTTGGGAACCATGTGTTAAGGGGGGCTATCTTTGAAGTTTGGGAAATAACGTCACCTGAGGAAATATCTATAACTTGCCAAGTTAAGTTAAAGGGTTGGTGGGAGTTAGACTTAGTATCTTGAGGGAAACATAACATGAATAATATCACTGAAAGAGAAGTGTGCGGTGCAGTCTTAGCTTTAAGGGGTTGTCCTTGTCTTGTTGGCTTTTCCATCCTGAAATGTAATCTTTGAGTATGGCAGAGGGGTCAGCAGTTTGGTCGTGGGTGTAGTGGACCTAAGGGGTGACTCCGTCAACCTTGAGTGCAGCGGGGGTTGTCAGGATCACGATGTAATGTCCCTTCCAGCGTGGCTGAAATGTTTCTTGGTGGTATCTCCACACATAGACCCAATCGCCTTGGTGGTAGCAGTGAGGTTCCGGGGGGGGGGGGTCCAGTCTAATAGAGGGCTTGTAGCTTAGGCCAGACCTGCTTATGGATCCATTGTAACATTTGGAGGGAGAGAAGTTGTTGATCATCAAACTCAGCAAGCACCTTGGGTTTAAGGTTGAGAATGATGGGTGGAAGGGTACCAAATATAATCTCAAAAGGAGTAAGTCCCATTTTGTATGGGGAGTTACACACCTTATAAAGGGCGAAGGGGAGGAGAGTCACCCAGTCCCTGCCAGTCTCTAAGGCTAATTTGGTTAAGGTCTCTTTTAGGGTTCTGTTCATTCTTTCTACCTGCCCAGATCTCTGGGGCCAGTATGCACAATGTAATTTCCAATCTACCCAAGAACTTGTGCTATCCCTTGTGTTACCTTGGAAACGAATCCTGGTCCATTGTCTGAGCCAATCTTAACAGGGAAACCATACCTTGGCAGGATGTCTTCTAGCAGCTTCTTGGCCACTGTCTGTGCTGTCTCATGTTTGGTGGGAAACGCCTCGGTCCAACTTGTAAAAGTGTCTACAAACACTTGCAAATACCTGTACCCATATTTTCCTGGCTTCACCTCCATGAAGTCTACTTCCCAGTAGGTGTCCGGCCTGTTTCCCTGAAATCTGGTGCCAGGGTTGAGCACATGGGCAGTATCATTTGTCAGTTGGCAAGCCTTGCAGCTTGCCACAATTTGCTCAGTTTTGGATCGACAGTCCTTGATAGTGATGCAAGCATGCCGCACCAAGTCTTCCATTTTTCTTGTTCCCATGTGTGTAGCACGATGCATTTTAGTTAGGAAACGCCGTCCCACTTCTTCTGGTAGGATGATGCTGCAGTCAGCGGCTCTCCACCAGCTGTCTAAGCATTGAGTCATGGGCAAATGCTTAATCCATTTTATATCTTCGTCAGTGTAAGAGGGGGTGTCTGGCAGGTTGGGGACACCCGGTTCTGGCAATGTGGTCACTATTGCATGGTCCACAGAAAAGGCTGCCTGTCTGGCACATTGGTCAGCTAATCTATTTCCTCTGGCAACCGGGGTGTCAGATTTTTGGTAGCCCGGGCAGGGAATTATTGCCAATGCTTTGGGTAGCCATAGGGCCCGTAGGAGGTCGAGAATTTCCTCCGTATTTTTAATGGTTTTTCCTTTGGCAGTCAATAACCCCCTCTCTATATAGATGGCCCCATAAATGTGGGCAGTGGCAAAGGCGTACCTACTGTCTGTATAGACATTAAGGCATTTATCTTTGGCCATGGTCAATGCTTTGGTTAGTGTGATCAGCTCTGCCCGCTGGGCTGAAGTCCCCGGAGCCAGTGGCTCTGCCCATATAGTCTCAGTCTCAGTTGTTACCCCGCATATCTTATGCTGTTTTGCATGAAGCTGCTTCTGTTGGTGTACCAGGTGGCATCTGCTTCTGCCAGCGGCTGATTTTGCAGGTCGGTTCTGACTCCGTGAACGTGGGCCAGGATTTCCCCACAGTCATGGAGTGGTATTTCCTAGTCCGGGTCGGGTAGGAGGGTGGCTGGATTTAGTGAGGTGGGTGTCTGGAACAGAATTCTGGCAGGGTTTAAGAGCAGCCCCTGGTAATGTGTCAAATGGGCATCACTTATCCATCTGTCTGGTGGCTGTTTGAGTACCCCTTCAATGGCATGTGGGGTGGTGACATTTAGTTCATGTCCCCAAGTTAATTTGTCTGCATCTCTGACCATGGTTGCTACTGCAGCGATGATTCGCAGACAGGGGGGCCACCCAATGGCGACATTGTCCAGCAGCTTGGAAAAATAAGCTATGGGCCTTTTCCATGGACCAATATAGTGTATAAGCACTCCTTTTGCAATTCCCTTGTTTTCGTCTACGTATAGGTAGAAGGGTTTGGTTAAATCAAGGAGCCCCAGTGCAGGTGCGGAAAGTAAGGCCTGCTTAAGACTATTGAAAGAGTTTTCCCTGGTTTCCATCCATGTAAACCGCTGTTTTTCTTTGGTGGCCTCATAAAGGGGTTTAGTTATTTACGCAAAACCCGGGATCCACAATCGGCAGTATCCTGCAGATCCTAGGAACTCACGCACTTGGCGGACATTTTGAGGGCGCGGTATTCTCAATACAGTTTCCTTTCTTGCCTCTGTGAGCCATCTCTGACCCCCTCTTAATTTATAGCCCAAATAGCTTACCTCCGTTTTGCAGATTTGGGCCTTTTTGGCTGAGGCTCGGTAGCCTAGGGCTACTAATGTAGAAAGCAAGTCCTTGGTGGCCTGTATGCATGTCTCCTGATCTTCAGTGGCTACTAGAATATCATCTCCATACTGCAAAAGAGTTAATTCTGGGTGGTTAGATCAGAACTCACTTAGATATTCATGTAGGGCTTCATTGAAGATGGTGGGCGAGTTCTTGAATCCTTGAGGGAGTCTGGTCCAGGTGAGCTGGCCATTAATTCCTTTCTCCGGGTCTGCCCACTTGAAAACAAAGATGTTTTCGCTCTTAGGTGCTAGAGGCAAGCTGAAGAAAGCATCTTTTAAATCTAGGACTGTATACCAGGTTTAGGTAGGGGGCAATGAGCTGAGGAGGGTGTACGGATTTGGGACTGTTGGGTGTACATCCGTCACCCACTTGTTTACCTCATGCAAATCTTGGACTGGCCGATAGTCAGTTGAATTTGGTTTTTGGACTGGCAATAGAGGCGTATTTCATGCCGACTGGCAGGGTTTTAACATGCCTAATTCGAGCAGTCTCCTGATGTGGGGAGTGATCCAAACTTTTGCCTCAAGTGGCATCGGGTATTGTCGGACCCTGACTGGATCTGCACCTGGTTTTAATTCTATGAATAGTGCCGGCCTATGTTGAGCCAGTCCCACTCCCCCTGTTTCAACCCAGGCCTGAGGAAATGTCTGCAGCCAATATTCTAGGTTGGGCATTGGTGATGAGGGTGCCTGGTGCAGGCGGTACTCATCTTCGAGGTTTATAGTAAGCACCTGTATTGGATGTCCCTCTTTGTTTAGAATTTTTGTCCCTTTTGGGTGGAAGCTGATTTGTGCCCCTAACTTAGTGAGCAATTCTTGGCCTAATAAGGAGTAGGGGCATTCTTGGATGACCATGAACGAGTGAGACACCCAGCCCACGCTGAGGTCCACTGTTCTTCAGGTAGTCCATGAATATTGTTTCATCCCTGTAGCTCCCTGTACCCATGAGGTCTTATCTGCCAATTTTCCTTGGGGTTGTAATAAGACGGAGTGCTGAGCTCTGGTGTTCACAAGGGAATTTAGAGGTTGTCCCTCCACTTTTAAAGTTACCCTGGGCTCGGGGAGGGGTCCCGAACCCCGTCGCCCCTAGTGATCAATGTCCTCGGTGCCCAGGATAGTAATGGGGTCTTTTTAGGTTTCTTGTTAGGACAATCTCTGACCCAGTAACCCTCTCTTTGCAGAATGCACATTGGTTCTTGTTTAACTTAGGGCGGTTCCCTCGGGTGGAGTCTTCCTTACCTTGTCCAGTGGCCATTTTCTTAAGATGTCTCTGTCGTTCCTGTGGGCTATCTGCAGTCATAGCCAGCAGTATCTTAGCCAAGTTTCAAGTTTGGCAGTCGTTTATTCTTGCCTGTTGTTCCTCTGGGCTCTCTCGGTTGTTAAACACTCTTCCTGCCACAACTACCAGATCATGTAAGCTCTTTTCTCCTAATCTTTCTACTTTTTGAAATTTTCTTTTTATATTGGGAGCAGTTGGTTAACAAAAGCCATAACAATAGCGGCTTTACTTTCTAGAGCTTCAGGATCCATGGGGGTGTACTGTCTGAATGCCTCCATGATCCTTTCTAGAAATGCTGCTGGACTTTCATCCTTACCTTGTTGAATAGTATACACCTTAGCCAAATTAGTGGGCTTTCGTGCAGCCGCCCTGAGACCAGCCAACAGAGTCTGGCGGTAAACCTGGAGTCTCTCCTTACCTTCTGCTGAATTGTAGTCCCAGTTTAGATGAGAGAGAGAAAAAGTGGCATTTATAAGATCTGGATTCTGGGTGGGCTGTCTGTCATCTCCCAAGACTGACTTTCGGGCTTCCACCTGATCCTTTCTCTCTCTTCAGTGGTAAAGAGAACCTGTAAGAGCTGTTGACAATCATCCCAAGTGGGCTGATGGGTAAAAAGAACAGTATCTAAAAGGCTAATAAGATCTTTGGGGTTTTCTGAAAATTTAGCATTCTGAGTTCTCCAGTTATAAAGGCCACTAGTGGAGAACAGCCAATAATGCATTGGCTGTTCTCCTGCCTCTTCCCGGGGCCCCGCAGCATGCAAGGTGAGGACAGTTGTGTCAGCAGGCCCTTGTTTGGGGGCTGCTCGATTGACCTGGCCCGTGTCCCTGCCGCAGGTCCGCGCACAGGCATTCTTTCTTCTGCAACAGGAGCTGGATCCTCCACATCAGGGTTGGCTAGTTCTGCCAGTGGGGCTGTTGGAGGAAGCTGATAGGGTGGTGGAAAAATTAATTCCTCTGAGACAGTGTCCTGCAAGATCAGGTAGAGAGAGGGTTTTGGCTCTTTAGGTTCCAAGTCTTTCTGAGACTTTAGAACTGGATCCTGTAGAGCCAAGATTTTGGGCGTGGGACCTGCCCTGGGTGGAAGGAAAGGTTTAAGCCATGGGGGAGGGTTTTCAATCAGGTCCTGCCAGACCAAGTCATAGGGAATTTGGTCTGGATGGCCATGGGTCCACTTTTTGAAAATGACATCTTTAACCTGTAAAAGAGTGGTTAGATCAAATGTTCCCTCTGGCGGCCAGACCACATTAAAGGATGGCCACTTGGAGGTGCAGAAAATTTGAAATTTTTTCTTCCTGATGTCCGTGCTCAAATTGCGAGCTCTCTCCCTAATGTCTGAAAAATGGTCAGTCATGAGAGACAGAGAGGTCCTCTGCGTCTGTCCCATCTCCTCTGTCAACAGTAAGACCAAGACAATCATGACAAACAACAAACAGGCGCCTGCAGAGAAAAACGCCGCGGTGTGGAGACAAAGCTGAAAGTAAATTGAGGGTCTGCTGGACTGCAGCGGCAGCCGACTTCCCTCGCAGATGAGGATTTCGTCCTCCGGGTGGGGGCAAGACCCCCGGTCAGCGACCTGCCAGTGCGTCCGCCTAAGTCAATGCCAACTTCGATACAGTTTGGAGCTCCTACAGGTTTATACAGATTAGAATTTCCCGTTCCTACAGATTACAGGCTTGTTAGCGATAAAAGACAATGAAATGAAACATAGATAGACAGAAAGTTGAGTGCACTCACCAGCGGCACCAGACGCTCCGGGTTGGAGATCCTTGGCGGTCTCTGGGAAACTGTAGGAGCCCCCCAAAAGTTATGCCCAGAGTTGCAAATCCCAGAAGACCACCAAGGAGCCAACACCAATGCAAATACAAAAGGGTCTTTATTCAGACTTGAGTCCGGACTCTCGACTGTCACTGATGCAGCAGTGTTGGAATGAGAGCCCTGAACTCTGAAGGAGTGCATAGTTATATAGAGTAAATGTGTCAAAAGGAGAAAGTCTATACTTCTCTCTACCTGATTGGTTGTATCTAGGGTGGTACAAGGCTGGGTAGGGGTCGATTAGCTGCATCTAGGGCAGCGTGAAGCTGATAGGCGGTCGACTGGCTGCATCTAGGGTGGTGTGAGGCTGTGTAGGGGCTGGACATATGTCCATGGGTCTTCTTTTTTTCTTTGTTTTTAGCTAAGGGTCAGCAAGCGGTTACAGCAGCTTAAGAGGGCTGAAGGCATTAATTTTAAACTGGCAGCACTTATACTAAGGGAGGGTTTGGAGGAAAGCTAAGTCCTGAAGAAAAACTAAGTCCCTTTCACCCCTCATTTAGAAAGTTGCAGTGAAGAGAACAACTGTGCATGGCCAGAGTCATCCACAGTAGGAAAGCACCCATGTGGGGGATGTCCATAGCAGAACCAGACCTCACATGGACCCTCCAGCATGTTGGGCACAGCCCTTCTGACCCCCACCCAGCCCAGTTTGCTGCCTGGCCCACTCAGGGTGGCTCAACTCAATGCAAAGGCAGTCAGGAGCCAGGGAGATGCTCTGAGAGAAGGCATGAAGAATTGGAGGGAGATATTACAGACGAGGACAATTCTAGGACCTCAAGTATATAGAGAAGACCAGGGCTCTTCACATGAGAATCAAAAAAGAGAGAGGGAGGGGCTGGGGAAGAGTAAGAAAAAAATGATGGATAAGAGAAAGAAGAAAAATTAAAGAGGAAATAACTTACATGTAGATGTTGCTTTCAGTGACGGAGTCTTCAAAATTCACAAAACGTTCCTTAAGTTACATTGGCAGTAATGATGTTGGGGTGGCCGCCGGAATGGAAAGTGGAGAGTTAACAGTAAAGGAAAGAACTCTGGTGCTGCTTCCAGCAGCATAAACAAAGCCTATGCTCCTCCCCAGGGCCTCGAGCAATTCACCTCTGCAATGAAGAGAAGCTCTCAGGTCTGTGGGACCCCTGTCAGCCTTTGACTTCTGTAAGTGATAACAGGAAGCCATGCCTGTGTCACCTTTCTCCTCTAAGAAGTCAGTCATGGTTCCAATGACATATTGGCTTATTTCCCTCAGGACTTCTCTTCCTCTTCTCTTTTTCTAATTAGAGTCTGTTTCCTAACTCCTTCTCCAAATACATGGTTCTTTAATATGGGACCATTAAAACGATGATCATGGGTTTATCGACACCATCACTAATCAATCAGTGGATCAAGGAATCAACCTATTGAGACTCAAAGAGTACCTATCATGAGTCTGGGTTGTGCTGTGATCTGTGGGAGAAAGTGACAATCAACTCCACATAACAAGTGACTGTCCTGTGCCTAGTATGAGCTTAATTGGGTAATATGTAATTTCTGCCACAGACCCGTAAATCTTTCAGTCCCTTAGAAAGGATCAAAATAAAATCTAAGGTAAGGTCACAGTCTCAAATTTTCTAGCTCTGTAGGTAAAGTCATGGGGTTTATACAGCACGTGTGGCCACATAAATCACATAAATACGTTCGCTGCCAGGGTTGTCCAGGTGTTCTGGAATACTTGAAAGGGCAGGAACACTGGGAAAACCTCAGACAAGTTCACAGGGTGGTAATTTTGGGGGAATGGGGGTGGGGCAGCTCTACTGAAGGTTGTGGTGTGTTGTCAGGGGAGCAGTGACCTCCGCAGCTCAGAGGTCCTTTCCCAATCTGGTCAGTCCCAGGAGACCGGGTCCCTGAGGCCATGGCAATGAACATGTGAGGTAGGTGTGCAGCCCCTTCACACAGTCCTCTGGAACTCCTTATAGCCTTCAAGGTCTTGGGGGGCAAATGGATACAGGCCTCTCTCAGATGGAGGCAAATGCAGGTCTTGTTCTGAGTCCCAGGATTTGGGATTTGGGTGAGGAGTGGAGGCAAGAATTGTGGTTCAAAGTGCTTCCCACCTTGTCTCTCCAGAATGAAATGGGAACATGTGCAGGAACCTGAGAAGAAACACTCTCTATGGTGCAACCACTGTGAGTGTTCTTTATACCAAGGAACACACACTCATCCTCAGAGTGATGGTTTGACTGAGAATTGGAATGAGCAAAGAAAGCTTTGGTTATTTCAAAAGGCTGGAGGTATAGGCGTCATGGGCTTGCTTATAAGCCTTCACAAGTGCTTGCACACACCCACTTAAGGGCCCACCACCCAGATAAACTCCCCTGGCTCCTCTGGTGGATGTGTGGGTGAGGGGCTGGGAGAAGGGGCTGGTATGATTCTGCCATTCTTTCCAATGTAGGAAAACGACAGTATGAATATATAGTTTTCATTCTTCCCCCATGTCACTACAACATTTATTTTTTCCTGCCTGATGCTGTAGTCTCAGATTGGGCTGCAAGTATAATAGTCAGGGGCACACATGCTTTCTAGGCAAGAAACTGTAACTGCACATTTATACATTCCTGTTAGAATTTTGTGGGCCTCGACTGAGTGGGTTGTGCATTTACTCTATTTGGCAAACACGGTGTTATCCATGGTGTACTCATACCGCCTAGTGGTGACGTTGCCTATTAGCCTGTGAAAGGAGAGACATGAGGGCATAAGAGCTGAGGGTGAAGCAAAGAATCCACAGGTTTATGCAATGAGGAAATCCAATATTCTACACTAAAGGCTTTCATAAATGGGCTTCTGTGACCTGCAGGAGTCTATTAGGAGAAGAATGTCTCCTGTTTCTTCCTCTCCATCCTCAGGGCTTACTCAGCACCAGGCATACAGTACGTGCTCAGGTTGCTGAAGAAACCGGGCCTCATCTTGGGGACTGTTGAGCTATAGGCCCAGAGAGCCAGAACAGGCTCCCACAATAACATCTTAAACTCACAGGCAAGACCTCCTTCCTGTGGAAGTGGCTCCACCATGGGATTACATGGTGTTGTTAATTACAATTCTTGGTCCATTCATCTCTAACTTGTGCCAAAGAAACAAAGTTACAAAGCTCCTACCACCTGATTCTGCTTCACAATATATAACTATTACAGAAATGCTCAGTGGAGATGTTCTGACCCCATTTTATTGAATATCACATGTTAGTGGATGAATGTTGAAGAAATGGTTCTTTGACTCCCCACCTGCATATTTGTGCCAGTAATCTATTGCTTATAACAAACCATCCCAAAGTGTAGTGTCTTAGTACAGCAGCAGTTCACCCTACCGGGCATTAGTCTCGGCTAGTGGGGTCCCTTTCCTATCTGAGGTTAGCTGGCCCATCAGCTCATGGGCTAGGATGGCTCTCTCATTTATATGATTGGGCTGTGGTGATGAGGTGTGACTGGGCCCTGGGACCGCAATTATCCAGTAGGCCAGCTGGGGCTTATTCACATGGCAGTTGGGACCTGAGTGTAAAGAGAGAGCAAGCTCCACAAACAAGTACTTTTCACACTCATGAGCGTACATTTCTATATGCTTCACGTTAACTAACATCCTAGTGGCCAAAGCAAGTCATATGACCAAGGCTGAGTCAGGGCAACACCACAGGCCATGGCTAGATGAAAGAAAGAACTGGTGGCCATTTTTGCAATCTCTCACAGTATGCCCCCA
This sequence comes from Cynopterus sphinx, assembly GCA_030015415.1. Taxonomy (NCBI): domain Eukaryota; kingdom Metazoa; phylum Chordata; class Mammalia; order Chiroptera; family Pteropodidae; genus Cynopterus; species Cynopterus sphinx. The sequence goes on from JAKZJJ010000141.1 coordinate 45,115, forward strand.
TAGAGTTCTTAAAATGACCAAAAGAGAGGTGACTAACTACCTTCTGAGTAGCAATGTAATTAAAAGCAATGATCTGCATACAGAGGGAATCAAAGCATGTTTATGAACAATTGTCATTTTTATTCTTTAGCTTCAGAGTTGAAATAATTCCTCTGAGGTCATACCACCACGTAGTGGCAGAGTTAGAGTGTGCACCCAGGCTGTCTGAGTCCGAAGGTCATGCTCACAGCTGCTGTCGTCTGATGGCTTGCCAGCACATGTCTTTTAGTTCCATCATTAACAAGGACTTATGGAATGTTTAATTCAGATCGCAAACACTGTTTCTCCCATCTAGCCCTTCTCCGCATTGTTCTGAGACAAGAGGACAGTCAGGCCTCATTTTGTAAAAGCCAGGTTACTGTCCTGCTTCAAATCTATAGCACACGGTCAGGCAGTCAAGCCCAGGCACAAAGAAGAAACCAGAGATACTTTGTTTAAATCCATCATCCACCCACACTGGGAATGACCACGTTTAGAGTATCCATTTCCACCTTCTTTAGGCTGTAATGAGGCATTACAACCCCCTTCTGGCAGGGGTTGCTAGACAGCTTTTGGTGGTTTCAGAGAAGCCCACGTAGGAACTCAGGCTTCCACCACTGCTGGATACTCAAGAAGTCAGTCCTTTACTCCTTATTGTCAGGCGTGTTTGTGCAGAATGGACATCTATCCTCCACCCAGCAGTAATGAGGAGGTCCAAAATCTCCCCAGTGGGGTGGGGACAGGGCAGACATTCAGCACTACCTAGCAGCAATGAGGACACGCTTCCTACCAATAGTTTCAGTAGAGGTCATGAGGAAGCACTAACGAGGCACTCATAATGACTCCTTGAGCAGCATCAGCAATTCCAGCTCATGGTTCTTTGAAGTTAATAAAATTGACAAACTCCTAGCTAGACTCACTAAAGAAAAAAGAGAAGGGTCACAAATATAAAGAATCAGGGATAAAAGCGGGAAATTATGACAGACACCGCAGATATACAAAGGATCTTATAAGAATACTATAAAAAATATATAACACCACATTTAATAACCTAGAAGAAATGGATCAGAACTTAAAAAATACAACCTTCCTAGATTGAATCTAGATGAAATGGAAAATCTAAAGAGACCATTCAGTGGTATGGAAATTTTAAAAAATCATCAAAAACCTACCAAAAGTAGAAGCCCAGGACCAGATGGCTTCACCAGTGAATTCTACCAAACATTCAAAGAAGATATAACACCTATTCTCCTCAAACACTTCCAAAAAACTCGAATAGCAGGCAATCCTACCCAACTCATTTTATGAGGCCAAAATTATGTTCATACTCAACTAGTAAAGATAAAGTAAAAAAAAAAAAAGAAAAAGAAAACTACAGACCAATATACCTCATGAATACAGAGGCAAAAGTCCTAAATAAGTTACTAACAAACTGAATACATCAACATATTCAAAATGTTATAGACCATGATCAAGTGGGCTTCATCCCAGAGGTATATAGGGATGTTTCGACATATGCTCATCAAGTACTCTGATACACCATATCAACAAATTAAAAAGTAAGAAACATATGATCATATCAAGAGATGCAGAAAAAGCCTTTGACAAGATACAGCATCTATTTATAATCAAAACACTTCACAAAATCGGAACAGAAAAAAAAAGTACCTTACATAATAAAGGTCATCTATGAGAAACACTCAGCCAACATTATAGTTAATGGTGAAAAACTAAAAACTTTGCCTCTAAGACCAGCAACAAGGCAAGGCTTTCCACTTTAGCCACTATTATTCAATATATCATTGGAGGTCCTAGTGACTACAATCAGATAAGAAAAAGATATAAAAAGCATCCAAGTAGGAAATGAAGAAGTCAAACTCTCACTATTTTCAGATGACATGATTCTCTATATAGAAACCCCTAAAGACTCCACAAGAACACTACTAGAAACAATAAGCAAATACAGTAAACTTTCTGGGTAGAAAGTCAATGTTCAAAAATTCATAGAGTGCCTATATTCTAATAATGAAGTATCAGAAAAACAGATGGAAAAAATAATTCCTTTTGCAATTGCAATAAAAGAACAAAATACCTAGGAATCTATCTAAGGAAACATCTAAAGGACTTATATATTGAAAACTATAAGACCATATTAAAAGAAACTGAAGAAGATACAAAGAAAGGAAAGATATGCCGTATTCTTGGATTGAAAGAATCAACATAGTTAAAATGACCATATTACCTAAAGCATAATACAGATTTAATGCAATCTCCATTAAAACTCACTGGCATTTTTTAAAGAAATAGAACAAAAAATCATCAGATTTGTATGGAAGTCCAAAAGATCCCGGATTGTAAGAGCCATCCTGATGAAAAAGAATGAGGCTGGAGGCAACACTCTGCCCAACTTCAAATTATACTACAAAGTGAGAGTAATCAATATAGCATGGTATTGGCAGAAAAACAGACACACAGACCAATGGAACCAAATCAAGAATCTAGCAGAAAATCATATTTATACGGGCAAATAATTTTCAACAAAAAAAAGCATAAAACCTGCAATGGAGATACGAAAGTCTCTTTGATAAATGGTGCTGGGAAAACTTGAAAGCCACGTGCAACGGAATGAAACTAGACTGTTATCTATAACCGCACACCAAAATTAACTCAAAATGGATTAAGGACCTGGAATAAGACCTGAAACAATAAAATGTGTAGGAAAAAAAAAATAGGAACTGAACTCATGATCCTTGGACTTAAAGAGGATTTTAAAAATATGACCTCAAAGGCAAGGGAAGTAAAAGTGAAAACAAATGAATGGGACTACATCAAACTAAAAAGCTTCTGCTCAGCAAAAGAGACCATTAACAAGGTCAAGAAACAAGCTTCTGATTAGGAAAATATGTTTGCAACATATGTCTCTGTTACGGTCCTAATATCCAAAATGTGCAAAAAACAAATGCAATTCAACAATGATGACAACAACAACAAACAAACAAACAAATCAAAAAATAGGCAGAGGACCTGAGCAGAAATTTCTTCCTAGAAGACATACAAATGGTCAACACATATATTAAAAAAATGCTCAACATCGCTAGATATTAGAAATATTTAAATCAAAGCCACAATGAGATGCCAATCACGCCTCTTAGTGTAGCTATAATCAACAGGACAAGTAATAAAGAAATGTTGAAGAGGATGCAGAGAAAACGGAACCATCGTACACTACTGGTAGGACTGCGAATTGGTACAGCCACTATGGAAAACAGGACGGAGGTTCCTCCAATAACTAAGAATTGATCCTCCATATGATCCAGCAATCCCACTACAGGATATTTGCACCAAATACCTGAAAAGCCATATCTGAAAGATATTTCCACACTGATGTTAATAGCAGAATTATTCACAGTGCCCAGGATTTGCTAGCAACCGAACTGTCCTATGATAGATGATTGGCTAAAGAACTGGATACGTATACACAATGGAATGTTATTCAGCCATAGGAAGAGGTGAACTACTGCCATTTGCAGCAATGAGGATGGACCTCCAGATAATCATGCTAACAAAAATAAGCCAGGCAGAGAAAGTTAAAAATCACATACCACTTATATTGGCATGGATATAAACCAAAACGCAACAAATGAACAGGACAAGCAAACAGAGACTCATGGGCATGGATTAAAGGATAGTGGTTACCACAGTGTAGAGGGGAGTTGTGATGGCGGAGTTAGGCAGGGTAAAAGCGGTCAAATATGTGGTGACAGAAAGAAATCTAATGATGGAAGGTAAATACCCAGTGTAAATATATATATGCCTTACTGTTAAAGTGTACAGCTGAAACTTATTGGGTTTTGTTGACCAATGTCATCATAAATAAATGAAATTAATAATAACAAAGAAACTCCAGCTTAAATTGAACCTAAAAAATAAGACCCAGAGTCTCATATTAATACAGAAATGTCCAGATTTCTATCTGTGGCCTTCTTTTGGCCTTCAGAGTTAGGTGGAGGAGGCTGAGGTTGGACATGATTCCTGGTCAAGTAGCTGGGACCTGAATGACATTGGCATGGCCTCTCAGGTACCTGACCCTTGGTGATCAGCAGGCGCCAGGAGAGTGTATCATGATAGGTGATATTTGTGTACACTGGATGGGAACACACATTGCTAAAAACAGCAGGTACACACCTTTTGACAAATCTGGAATATCTTTGTACTGATTACAACCTAAAGGTACATTAAAGCCTAAAATCTTTAATAGATATGTGCCTGGGAAATATTGCTGCACACAGTATTGAATTTTTAAGTTTAACAGTGTTTTCAATTAGAAGTTTCATTTCATTTTTTGTGCATCCAACATTATCAGTAGACATTTATGTAACTTATGCAGTCCAACAGAGAAGTAGTGATGGGACTATGATGGGACCCATACAAAGAGAAAAAGACTAAGGACTAAGCCCAGAGTCATGCCACTGCAAAGTGAACATGAAGAGGACCCTGCAGATGTATTAAATCAAGGCAATGCACTGAAAAACTGCTTTGAGCACTCACTGGATGATGGGGTGCTCCACAGAATTCCAGAAGGGTAGTCTGTTTTGAGACTACTGGAAAGCCTTGGACTGTGTCGATCATGAAAACCTATAGGTTGCTCTGAAACAACTGGGTGTGCCTCAGCACTCGATGGTCCTGATACGTGACCTGTGTTGTATAAAGGTAGCCGCTGTCAGGATACAACATGGAGACACGAGATCATTTCCTATAGGCAGACATGTCAGACATGGGTGCATTCTATCTGCCTATTTGTTAGTCTGTATGCAGAACGGATCCTACAAATGTGTGGATTAGACTAAGAGGAAGGTGTACAAATTGGTGACAGATAGAGAAATATCTTAACATGCAGATGACTCCATCTTACTAGGAGAATGTAGCAGTAACTGGACACAATTTCTATGAAATTACAAGAATAGTGTGCAAAACCAAAGTAGCATTTGAACATCAAGATGATAAAATCATGACTACAAAACAAATACACAACATTCACATGGACAATGAAAATACTGAAATGGCTCAAGGTGTCATTGACCTTGTTTCTGTTATCAGTTCAATTGGAGACTGCAGCCAAAAATCAAGAGAAAACTGAGACTTGGAAGAGTGGCAGTGGAAGGATTAGGAAAGATCTCCACAAACAAGGATGTGTCATTAGAGACCAACGTCAACCGTACAATCTTATCCCCAACCACTCTCTTCTGATATGAAAGGTGGCCTTTGAAAATGGCTGAGTGGAAAAAGGAAATGATTCATTCCTAATACATCACTGGTGGAAAGCTCTATAGATACCCAGGATTGACAGACAGACAAACGAATGGGTTCTAGGGCAAATGGAACTTGAAACAGCGATGGAGGCAGAAATGACAAAGTTGAAGCGATTCTGCTTCAGACACATCATGGAAAGTCAGAGTTCTATGGGAAAAAAAATTATACTGAATAAAATAAAAGGCAGAAGGAAAAGAGGAATGTACAATATGGATTGACTCTCTCAAAAGAGCCACACATACAAGTCAACAGGAGCTAGGCAGGACTGTTGGGGACAAGACACTATATTCAGCATTCATTCGGAGAGTCACCAGGTATTGGTGAGAGTCAATGCATATCTCACACACCTATACACACACACACACAAACACATACACACGCACACACACCCCCATCTTGATGGTTTATGTACTGTATTATATAATTTTTTCAAAATGAGGTGATAGTCTTATATAAAGTGATACTAAGTATGAGGTGTATCATAGATCAGATATAGAAAAATTCAGAAATAAAAAGACAGAACTCAGAAAAACAAAATTTAAAAATCCCTGCAGAAACAAAATAGAAACTAGAAGAAACATGATGACAATCATGCATAGATTTTTAAAAATGAGATCACTATTGCAAAAGAAATTCAGCAAAGACATTATAAAATAGTTGGTTACAAGGATCTGAAGTTGAAGAGAATCAATAAGAAGATATCTGATATCTAACAATTTGAGTGCCTGAAAAACAAAAACAAAAGCAATGATACAAAGCAAGTATTAACAATTCAAAAGATGCAAAATGCTTTAAAATTGTTTATTAAAGAGAACACTCAGTACCCACTTGGAATAACTAACAGCAAGTGATAAGCTAGCAAAATACTGTGCTTGTTAGATAGGAAAAATCATTTAGACATCAAGAATCACTGAGCAAATGACTTATAAGGGAAATCATTACAATTTTATCAAACTTTATCAAAAGAAATACTGTGTCAGAAGAAAATAGAGCAACATATTGAAACACTCAATGGAAGAAAGAGAGAGTCAGGAACTTGATACCAGCTAAGCCAACTTTCAGGTATAAAAGGCCCTGACATCCAAGTCATTGAGAAGATCTTGCATGATAGTGTTGCACAGGCTGCAGAATAAAGAAACCTCAAACAAAAAATCTGCAAAAGGACACCATAAGAATGGCTGGTAAGGACTACATTTGTAAAGATTCAATGAAAGTTGTAGAAAATAGGGAGTGATCCTGGTGTGGTCACGAGGGTGACTGTCTCACAGTAATGCATTCAGTTCCAACTCTAAGGTATTTTCCTATATCTCTGTTTCATTATATAGAAAAGAAAACTTTTAAAGCAACTAGCAAGTGATGTTATTTAACATATGAAAAACTTCTATATCAAATATACATGTGCCTAGAACTAGCACTAGATCTATACAATACAAAACTAAACTATTACTAAGGGCAACACTCTGGGAGAGCAGCAGCAGGGATGCTGCTGTCCTTGGTCCTCACTGAAAGTCCCTGACAATGTGGAAGCTCCATCCCCTGGAGGCCCTGGCTGAGGCCTCCAGGTCATGGCCATCACAGGTGTCAACAAGAACCTGCAACACAAACACAGGTTCTAGAATCATTGGGAAGCCAGAAAAACAGATGGAGGAGCGCTCGTGGAGGTGGGCATGCAGGACCAAGAAGGCTCCCTAGACCTTAGAAGTTAATCTCGGGCCTCCATGCCCACGGTTCAATTTTGAGGAAGAACTCTCAGTTCTCTTCTCTTTAGACACAGTATTCCTCATGCAGCACACAAAGTTCACAGAACAAATGAGTGATGGGGGCAGATTTTCCACGTGAGAATAATAATGTGTATTCTGAGCAAGAGTGTCTGAAGACAAATACTAGACTTCTATGAAGAAATTCACAGGGAATTGATCCCAACTATCCCTGGAGTTGCCTCCTGACTCAGATATCTCCAGAACTGGTTGTGGCATGGGGTTACTCTAGGGGCCACAGGCAAGAGGGAAGAGCCCTGCCCAGCACTCAGCCAAGGGGAGAGGAGGCATTTGCGGCCTTCCAGTAATGAAAAGGCAGTGGGACTGAACAAAGTGGCAGAAGTGCCACATCTTGACCATTCTAAGTGAGACCTACTGTAAGGTTATATTCTATACTAAATTAATTTTTATGTCATGTTAACAAATTCTGAAGTATGTTCATCCATTAAGAAGCCAGCAAACATCATCCTGCGTGGTGATGGGATTTTTGTCCAGGTTAATTAACTGAGATATATACTTGGCAATAATGAACACACACATTCAAACTCTACAGGGTCATTAATACATACACTTATGTACCTATCCATTCATGATGTGACGGTGAGGGGCATGTATGTTAGAAAGTTGGCATCAGCAACTGTGATCTTTACAGTAACAAGAATCAAGGGAAACACTCAAAACACCAAAAAGTCAGAAGTTATGGTACATATATACAATGGAATATTGCTCAGCCATAAGATGCGAGAGAATACTGCCATTTGTGACAACAAGGATGGACCTCAAAATAATCATGCTAAACAAAATAAGACTGAGAGGAAAAGCTGAAAATCACATGATATCACTTATATATGGGATATAAACCTAAAAGCAACAATGAACAGGACAAACAGAGACTCATGGACATGGACTATAAGGCTAGTGGTTACCAGAGGGTAGCAGGAGAAAAGTAGATGGGATAAATGGGTTGTATATATGGGAGTAGGGAGAAGGTGAAGTTGAAAAACAGAATTATATATATGGTAGCTGAAGGAAACTGGACTTTGGGTGGTTAATGCACAACAGAATATACAGATTTCAAATTATATGTACAACTGAAAATTATATTAAAAACACAAAACAACACACACACACACACACACACACACACACACACACTCAGAATCACACCACATAGATTCACATGCCCACACTCACACACACGAACCTATATCACTTGGAACTGGAGATCACAGCCAAAGTTCTTTACCTAGAAAATCAGTTTCCATCACCACGTTCCTGATTCTCACTGCCAACGAGAAGCTGGCATCAAAGTGGCTCTCTACAGTAAAACCAGAAAGAATACCACTCCTTTCTCAGTTTCAAGATTTTTTCTCAGCCAATGAAGAATTCTAGTATATGTACCATCTTTAAGGGCAAGTGGAAGTACCTGAAATGAAAGAACATACTAAGGGTCACATCATGCTGGGTCCTGTTTGCATAGACCTTTGCTTAACTCAGTGACATTAGAAAATTGGATGGGAATTGCTGGAGGTGTCAAAGGAATCTACCAGGAAGAACAGGACAAAACTACTCAGGTTATAGGACACGACCTTTCTTGGAAAACTCTATTGTCGAGGCAGTTTTGGGTGGGCACTTACAAACTTCGCTTCTAAAAAGGAAAATCTGCCAAGATAAAAAAAAAAAGCTTCCTCTCATACAGTTTTTACACTGCTGCTGTCATCTTTGAAGGCCCTTTAGGATCAGTTATCAGTTGGTACTAGACTCACACTCGACACTCTAACCACCAAGGAAATGTCTGTATTATCTGGATTGTACATTCCCAATTTTTCATATCTTAATTTTACTGATAAAGTAATAAAGCCCAATTTCTCTCACAAGAGAGAAGAGAGAGCTTACCTTGATGAAGGGCGTCACATTATCTGCCCTCTTACTGGAAGGCTACTTTCACATGACCCTGGGGGTATCTGTGAGGACACAAAGTGACTGTCAGCCCTTGGTGCTGCTGATCATGAAGGACTAGGGAGCTCTGCTGAGTGCTGACAGGGGCGAGAGTATACTAATGAGGGTGGTAGGTAAGTATGAACTGAGCTGCTGCTGGGTCCTCCTCCTTGCTCAAGAAAGAAAGGTCAAGGAGAAGAGCAGAGAAGAAATGGCTTTCTGGAAGGAACCTAATCAGTGGGAAATGCTCAAATTATCAAAGAATAAACATGACAATCGTGCAGTTTCAAAGGAAGAGGCATGACTCTTTCCACCTGTTTTGAGATTCAGCTCAATTTCCAGTGTCTCTTGAATTCCTCCAAGATCATTTCTTCCTGTATAATCCACACAAGCTATTGCTGTATTCAACAAAATGCTTCTGTAAGGCTTTTACTTAATGAAAAGCAAACTTATTGGGGACTTAACTCACTTCTATGTAAAGTATCTTATTACATTTATTCAATAAAACTTTTTCATTAAGTGAATAAAGTGAAGATATGAAAACAGTAAAATACCATTATGTAGAGCTGATGCTATCATCTGTGATAATCCCCTCCCTCTCATTTTCTTTTATACAGTGTGTGTTTGTGTGTCATTGAGTCAGTGTCTGTCTACTCTTGCATAGGCCACAGACAGTGGGAAAGTTCCTTATGTGGGAGAGGCATGGGGGCACAGTCTCTGTCTATTCTAGCTGTGCAGGAGCTTTGCAACAAGGGGGATGGGCACCAGGACACCTCCACTTTTACTGAGTTCTCACTTGCCACCATCCCTTGGGTACATGCTGACAGGTTTCCATGTTTCTGCGGTTTGCTGTAATGCAGTCTCCGATTTTTAACTCTTTGGGAAAGAGGCTAATAATGAGTGACCTCAGCACCAACAGGTGCTGATACACACTGTTCGTCACGAGGCCTCACACCTCTTAGAATCTCTGTGCTGACCTGCAACATGTGGACCTTATACGTGCTTTTCAGGCCAAGGACTATGCCAAAGTCTGCTGTTAAAGTCACTGACAGGTGCCCTGTGTGACCAATGAGGACATCTACCCTTGATAGGCAACATTTGGAAGCTGTGTAGACACTAGTGCTTCCAGCCATGTCCACATTTGCTGGAACTCCCTCCCTCTGTGACTAATGTCCCCGTGCCTGAGTGGTGAGTGTCAGTCAGTCGTCCAAAGCATCGACATAGGGACACATGCCTGCGTTCACATGTTGTCTCCTTTACTTAAGAGGTCAAGAGCTTGGGCCATTCATCTGTGCACTTCCCCATCTGAGGACATGGAATATTAAACAAACCTCCAGATATGGCCACAGAGGGAAGAATGACTTATATAAAGTGGTCTGTGAAGATGAGAATCTTTTTAGAAAGTGAACTTGGGTGATATGTTGTGTAAGTCGGTAAAATCCTGAAGAAACACATGCACCACTCACACACACTCACATTTATAATCACAGACACAAAGTCATACAAAAATTTCCTCAAACCTCAAACACACAAACCCCACCAGCAAAAATCATCACGGCTGCTGGGCTCTGCAGAACTTGTTCTTCCCTGTACAATCACTCCCTTCCACTACATCCTATACAATCACTCCCTTCCACTACACCCCAACCCTACACCCCATTCCTGGCAGGAACCCAGAATCAGGGGGGCTTCCAGATCAAACCCTACTGAGATCACCACCCAGGTTCAATTTCTGGAAGTGAGTGACTACAAATATGTACATTTTTTAAATGGTCCTTCGTCCACATGTCATAGAAAGGAAAACACTGTGAGGTTCATAATCCCCCTGGACTCTGTTCACCCAGGCCTTCTGTACTCTTGATGACTTTAGAACTCCAGGTGGAAAACAGTGCTTGAGTCAACCACCCCAAGAGAAAATGTACAGAATGGCTGTGGGAAAGGTTTGAGCTCTTCATGGAAGCTGTCTCAAGTCCCTTTGATTTGGCGATTACAAAATTCTTTTTTTCAAGGAGGAAATGGTGTTCCTGAGGATGCTGCTTCCAGTGCTCCAGTGTGAAAGGAATGCAGTCCTTTTTGAATGCTCTCTTGATTCAGCTTTCAGGTGGTCATAGCGCTCAGTTGAAATTCTCCCATCTCGTATATTGTCTCTATCATCTAGCAGGTATATACTCACATGTGACACTCCAATTTTATTGAAAAAGAAAGCAAGATTTTCATTTCAAAGGGTGAAAGGCCTTCTTACCTTAGAAGTAGATGGGACCTCCTCACCAGACCTCACTCTAGGAAGCTGCTCCACCATGGCGTGAGCGGGAGCTACCATAGACACAGAGTAACTGTCAGTCAATTGTGGTGAGGCTTGTGACTGCCTCAGAGAGCTCTGCTTGAGGTTGTTCTGGGGCTGAAGAATGTGAATGTGGATGATAAACACTATGGTTTGAGCTTCCACTGGGATAACCTCATAGTGGTTAAGGAAAAGACAAGGAAAGAAGCAGACAAGAAAGAGAAATAGAGCCTTTAGGCATCTAGTAAAGGAAATCTGATCCATTTAAAATCAACTAAAATGCATGCTATGTTTCAATGACAGTGTCTGATTCCTCCTGTCATTTTAAAGCCCAGCCAAATATTTTTCTTCAAATGTTAGAATCATTTCGGCATCCATGCATTAATACATTTTGCTAGTGTCTTCAGCATGTATAATATTGGATATTTGACTTTTATTGTGATGACTTTACACCATATTTAGGCTGCTTTTAATCATTTGTGACTATATCAGTCAGTAGTATTGATTACATTCACAGTGCCGTGGACCCATCCCTGCTGTCTAGACTCAAACCAATTTCCAGGAAAAAATCACTCTTCCTTGACCCTCCTTCCACCTTATAATCTCTACTTTTCTGTCTCTAAAAATTGGTCCTTATTAAAAATCCCATATGAGGAGAATCATAAATCATTGTACAGGCCTAATGTCACTAAGCTCAATATTTTTTCAAAGTCTTTTCATGGTGTAGCCTATTTTAACATCTAATTTACTTTTATGCCTAAATATTATCCCACAATGTGTGCACACTGCATTTGATCCACTCATCATTTCGTCGTTTTTGGGGGTCTTTCCACCATCTGGCTAATGTGAATAATGCCTTTATGAACCAGGTTTCTGTGGGAGAGAGGCCCTGGAGGAGGAGAAGACTGAGCCACAAGGAGTCAAATCTATCATGCAGTCTCCAGCTCCTACCTTTCAGTATCTGACTTCACATACAAAACTTCCCACCGATCACAGCTCCTCAGAGGACAGGAATGTCCCAAACTGTGGCCATCCTTCCCCTGCTTCGGTCCACTCCAACTGTCTCACTCTGAGCCTTCTCTGTAACAAGGGACCACTCTGAGTCACCAGTGGTCTGGGTGATTCCCAAGCCAACTCAGAACATTCTGGACCAAGAGCATAGGACAACATTCTGAAACTTAGCTCCCCTGTCATGACCAAACCTGTCATGACCCATCCAGGGGGACTTGAACCAGCTAAACATGCCATGAGCCTCATTCTCGGACAGGCGATTGCAGTTGGACTCACAAAGTACTCTAACTTTGGTCTCAACAATCTCTGGTGCATTAACAAAGAAACAACATTCTTGATTTGAAAACTGACAGGTTCCCCCTTGATTACACAACTCTGCGTCCTTGTAGCAGGATTGATGAACATAGGTACAGTAAGAAACTGAACCTCCAACAGTAAGTCGTGTAACAGGCAGAGGGACAAGGTGCCGGAGACACAGAATGGAGGGAGAAAGAGTGGAAAATTAACAGTCTTACAGTTTTAGTATGTCGATTTTTAGAGGGTTGCCCGAGTCTCTGGAGACTGTCATTGTGACGGGGGGTGGATTTGGTCCTGAAGGGTGTGGAGGTCTGCAGACTGGGCTTGAGTGTGATGAATCAAAGTGATGAGGCTGTCAACCTTGAGAGCGGTGGGTGTTGTCAGGATGGCAAGGTAAGATCCTTTCCAGCGAGGTTCAAGGGTCTTGCGGTTATGTCTTTTGATGAAAACCCAGATGCCTGGCTGAAAGGTATGAGGCTGTGGAGGCAGTTTGGCCTCATACAGAGTTCTTAATCTGGTCCAGGTGTCCCTATGGGCATATTGTAGGGTTTGGAGAGATCAAATAAGCAAATTGTCATCAATATCAAGATTATTAATTATTTCAGTCTGGAGAGCAGGGATTATTGGGGGAGGTCTCCTGAACGTTATTTCGAAGGGGGTCAGACCAGGTCTATAGTGGGTGTTACACACCCTGTAGAGGGCATAAGGTAGGTGAGTCACCCAGTCCCCGCCAGTCTCCTGGGCTAATTTAGTTAAGGTCTCTTTTAGGGTTCTATTCATTTTTCTACCTGACCTGAACTTTGGGGTCTATATGCACAATGTAATTTCCAATTTGCCCCAATTATAGATGCTAACCCTTGTATTACCTTGGAAGTAAAGGCTGGTCCATTGTCTGATCCTATCATAGCAGGAAAACCGTACCTGGGTAGGATGTCTTCTAGAATCTTCTTAGCTACTATGATGGCAGTCTCAAGTTTGGTAGGGAAGGCTTCTACCCAACCTGAAAAAGAGTCTATAAAAACCAGTAAGTACTTACAGCCAAAAGTCCCCTTTTTAAGTTCTGCGAAATCAGTTTCCCAATAGGCACTTGGTCTGGTTCCCCACAACCTGAAACCAGGTTGTGCTGTGTTCCGCTTGGCGTTTGTCATCTGGCATGCTCAGTACTGCACTACAATGTCTTCAATTTTGGCGTTGGCACCTTGGAACCTGATATTAGCCCACCCGATGAGGTCTTGCATCTTCTGTACACCCATATGGATAGTGCAATGGATTTTGAACAAGAGTTGTTCCCCTAGCTTTTTAAGGAGAATTATTTGTCCTGTTTTGGTGTGCCACCAACCCAGGTGTTCTTTAGCTGTGGGTTGTTTTGATATCCAATCTAAGTCTTCTTGGGTGTATGTGGGATTGTCAGGCAAGGTAGCGGCCCCTGGGTCTGGGAGATTGGCAGTCAAGATAACTTCAGATTGGGCTATTTCTCTAGCAGCTCGGTCTGCTAACGAGTTTCCCCTGGACACTGGTTCGTTGGCTTTCTGATGCCCCGGACAGTGCAAAATAGCTAGTTTCTTTGGTAGCTAGAGGGCAGTGAGCAAGGCCAGGATTTCATCTTTGTTCTTAATAGCTTTTCTTTCAGCAGTTAACATGCCCCGTTCTCTATATATGGCCCCATAAATATGAGCAGTAGCAAAGGCATATCTGCTGTCAGTATAAATGTTCAGAGTTTTGTCCTTCCTTAAAGTTAATGCCTTAGTTAGGGCAATGAGTTCAGCCCACTGGGCCAAAGTCCCGGGAGGCAAGGGTTCCACCCATATTACTCTTTTTTCCGAGACTACAGCCGCTCCCGCATACCTTTGGCCATTCCGGACGAAACTGCTCCCGTCAGTGTACCAGGTGCAGGCTCCATGTATGGTTTGGTCCTTTATGTCCTCTCTTACTACATGTACCTGGGCCAGGATGTCTGCGCAGTCATGAAGTGGGGCATCTAGATCCGGGCTGAGCAGCAAGGTAGCTGGGTTGAGAGCTGTAGGTGGCTGAAAAACAGTCCTGGTGGGGTTGAGGAATAGGATTTGGTAATGAGTGAGCCTGACATTGCTTAGCCACTGGTCAGGGGGTTGTTTAAGGATTCCCTCAATGGCATGAGGGGTAGAGATGTAGAGGGACTGCCCCAAAGTTATTTTATCTGCATCCTTAACTAGCAAGGCGGTTGCCGCTATGATGCAGAGGCAAGCAGGCCATCCTGCTGCCAAGAATCAAGTTTCTTGGAAAGGTAAGCTACAGGCCGTTTCCATGGCCCAAGCTGTTGTAGAAGGACCCTTTTGTTGTAAGAGATGCCTGCAGTCCTGGCAGGATGCCTGGCGCTTGGAGCAATAAGGTCATCAGAAGCAGGTGTGGATTTGCACACAAAGACACATTGCAGGGAGGGCACAATCGCTGACTAATTCTGAGACTTCTTGCTCTAGGGATGAGGATTGGAAAAGCATACTTGAGAAGAGATAGCTGAAAACACGGTGGTGGCCTTGAGGCTGAATGTGGGAACTGGCTGTAGTTTGTATATACTAACATGATAGTAGCTAATAAGAAACTACAAAGCAAACATTGTAAGAGAGAATAAAAAGCCATGGAAACAGGGGTGGGGGATGCTAGCATTGCCATTTCTTGCCATTCCTCCTCTCCCTTATCCATGTTAGTAAATGCATTTCCAGACTCCGACTCTTCTTCCAAACCATCTCTGCAACAATTGGCGCCCAACTTGGGGCACGAAGAAGAGAGTGCGGAACTACGCTGGAAACCGAAGGGGCAAGTCTGCTCAGAGTAAGCGATACCTTCGGCAATAATTTTAGCACCAAAAAGGAATATCCGCTCAGAGAAAGTGGTACCTTGGGCATAGATTTTTAGCATAGTTTTTCTTTTTTTTGGCACAATGCCAGATCACACTGGAAGCCGAAAGGGATAAGTTCACTCACAGGTAAGCGATACTATCGGCATTGCTTTAGCATAGGGAATTCCCAGTCAAAGGTAGATTCCCAATATATTAAGTTGTTACAACACTTATTGTTGTCTTCAGGAGTAGAGTGAGGAAAAGCCGATTTCATGAATTGTTTTTGTATGTAGATAGACATTGCTGCTGGTTCAAGCCAGAGGGAAAATCTCAATTAAATGCTAAAGTGTGAAAACAAATCATAGGAGCTTTGCGGAGAGCTCTTCAACAAGAGGATTCCATCCCTGTTTCTGTTTGGTCTTTATTCACTTTAATGTCTCAGGCTTTACAGCCTCTGCAAATAACTTGGCAACACACCAAGAAAAACTTGAACCTGTTTATGAAAATCCTATAGAAATAGAGTCTAAAAATGAGCAAAAGGAATTTACTGAGTCTTTATCTCAAGAGGAATGTGCTGGACACATTCCTCCTAATAAAGAAATGTCAGGGTTTTTTGGCCCAAGTTAAAGCAATAAATCAAAGGCTGAAGCAACTGCAATTGGGGCCAACTAGAGGATATTTTCAAAAGCTCAGAAAGCCGTCTGCACCACCTGTAAATACTTTATTTAGGCCTAAGCCTTCAGTTGCTGGTCCTGTTTATTTACTTTTCCCCTTTCACCTGAGTTAACTCAGACAATAATGGATGAAGAGAGTAGCCGAGAAAATCTTCCTAGACAGACAGCTACTCCCTTTGTTAATAGAGTTCCCTATAATGAGACAGGCATTTTCCCCCCAATGATCAATTTGCTCAGGGGGTATCTATGTACAATATACTCCATTAGAACATAAATTTCTAATTAATCAATATGGTATACAGTTCACTTATGAAACAGGTCTTTTAAACAGTAAGTATAGCCACAGAATGACAATTATTAGGGTCAGATTGGGAAACTTATAAAAACTGTGTTAGAGCCAGGTCCTTATTTGCAAATGAAACCTAGTGGAGAGAGGAAGCCCAGCAGGTAGCTCTTAGAAAAGCTGCATCTAACCCTCCAGGGGCTACTCTTGAAGAGCTGACAGGTACAGTGCCCCGACCCGCGGGACCTAGTTATTCGTGGGCTCGAAGAGGGTCCAGGCCTGAAAGAGAAACGGGCGAGAAAAAGGAGCGGAGGCAAGACAGTATTCTGATCAAGCCTCAAATTTTTTTATTTTAGAGTAGGTATATTTATACAGAAGAACAAAGGGGGGCAGGACTATTTAGGCAGGGGGATACTTGTTACAATTTCATTGGTTCCCGGTTGCTAGGGTGAGGGGGTGTAAAAGTTAGAGGAAGTGGAGTGTGAAACGGGGGGTTGTTGGGTAGGACGGCAGCTAATCAGCAAGGCCACACACAGCCTCTGGCAGGGACGTTGGTACATCTTGTGATTAGCCATTTCTTTGAAAGTGCAGAGTATGTGTTAAATGCCAGGTTCTCATGCCGGGGGGCTGGGCGGTCAGGATGAGGGTCTTGGCTCCCAACAGTACAGGAAACTTTACTACCCTTGAGCATCAATGTCGCTCGACTGAAGAAACCTTGTTACAAGTGAAATTAATAATGTTAAGAGCTTAGTCTCCAGTTGAGCCACCTGGGAAGCATCCTCAATCCTTCACTAAAAATACACAGAGTCCTGGGGAGAGTTATACTGATTTTTGTGTCGGCCACATACGGCCGTTGTCAGGGAGGTGGCTCTTCCTGAAGTCCAAGATTTACTCTTAGAGTCTTTAGCTTATGAAAATGCAAATGCAGAGTGTCAAAGGGCTTCAAGACCCCTGAAAGCTCAAGGGGCACCTTTGGAAGAATATATTAAGGCCTGTCATGATATTGGCTCTTTGACACATCAAGTTAATCTGTTAGCAGGAGCTTTACAAAAAGGGTTTCAAAGCTCTCAAATGAAATGTTATCAATGTGGAAAATTAGGGCACTTTCGAAGGGACTGCAGAAGAGGAAATAAAGGAGATGTATGCAAAACCCCCTTGTAGGGGACGGGCTCCTACTGAACCCTGATAGAGGTGTGGGAAAGGATTTCATTAGGCTAGTGACTATAGATTTCAAAAAGGCAGGTATAGAAACTAGTTGTTGGGAAACGGGAAGCAGGGCCCTTGCCCCCGGGGACCCAGGAAAAAACAATTTAGGGTTTTAGTTTCCTGTCAGCTCAGGTCTTCCCCATCAAATGATGCAGAATCAGAACCCAACAGGCAGTGTGTTAGAGATCTAATTCATGCTTCTACAAAAAGTGCTGCCTTAGATATTCCTATACCTCAGCATTTTACTTTAATTCAGGCCGGAGGGGTGTACAAATTATCAACAAATATTTTTTAGACCTCTGCTTAAAGTAATAATAGGCTTACTAGTAGGACGAAGTAGTTATACTTCCAAGGGAATTTTTGTTCACACTAGAGTGATTAATAAAGATTGTTTGTACACTATTCTTTTACAGCCTCAGGATAGAGAAAAGTTTGCATTCACAATTCCTACTTTAAACAATGCTCAGCCTACTCAGTGATATCAATAGAAAGTATTACCCCAAGGCATGCTTAATAGTCCTACCATGTGCCAAGCATTTGTGAATATGCCTTTGCAAGAAGTAAAGGAAAACTTTCCTCAGGGACTTGTGCATCACTACATAGATAATATTCTTTTAGGGCATAAAAAGTAAGAAATATTGAAAGAAATTTTTTTTATTTAGAAAAATTGCTCTAAGAAAGTATAGGCTTGAGATGGCTTCTGAGAAAATACAAGAGTTTATTCCTTATTAATATTTCGAATATAAAATTTTACAACAAAAACTACTCTTCAAAAGATAAAAATTAGACGGGATACTCTCAATACTCTTAATGATTTTCAAAAATTATTGGGCAATATTAAATGGCTTCATCCTTCCCTCAGTATCTTCACATATGCTTTAACTAATTTGTTCTCTATTTTAGAAGGGCCCACTACATTGGATAGTCCTCGGGAACTAACAGTTTTTGCGGAAAAGGAATTTTGAATGCTGTGTTATTAAAAGACATTCTTTTACTCACAAACTTGTATTGCTCAGGTTTCATTATTGTGTGGTAAAGGTTCTTTCTTTAACTTGAAATTTAAAAACTATTAATAATTTACTTTTTCCTTTATTAGTTGATCTAAAACTTAGGACATTTTAGCAAAGAGTCGACAGTAAAGTGAAAAAAAAGAGGGGGGGTAATGACTAAATTACAAATTTCAGTGCTTTTTAAGGTAACTTTCTGTTTCAGTTTTTGTTGACCGGTCACTAGGGGTCTGTGGAGAGACTGGACGCAGTCATATCTCCCGGACCATGGCCAGGCCGCGGGACGCCGCCTCCTGTGCCCTGTTGTCGGGTTCTGTTTATTGTCTCTGGTCTTGTTTAGGTTGACTCCCACTGCTATTAAGGTTGCAGGTATCACTCTGTGGATCCATCACACCCAGGTAAAGAGAACAACACTCTGGAGAAACAGGAGACTCAGGCTGCAGAGCCTCTTCCTGATCAGTGGCTCTGAGTCATGTTCTGAAGGCAGAAGAAATCCATCTGTGATCTTTGGCCCTGCTCTTGCCACCCCTGGAAGCTGGTCAGTCTATGCACAGCAGAAATCTAAGGATGCTGACACCCCACGAAAATGCCCAGCATACCCCTGAGGACTCTATTAATGCTCTCATAAGCTCGCTCTTGAGGGCAGCTACTGAGACTCAATGTAATAAATGTTTAGGGGACATCTGAATAGGTGGATGGATCCAGCAGGCCTTTACCTCATAAACCCACCAACAGGCTGCTTGTTACAACTCAGTTACCATTTGCACTTATGCTGGCAGAAGGTACTGGATGGGATGGATAAAAGCCAAATATGTAGTGAGACACATTTGCCAAGGGCCCAGCTCAGGGGCAACAGGGAGATGGGCCAGTTGGAAATACTTTGGCCATGTAGGTACCTCAGATGGAAGGGGAGTCCCAAACTATGCCTGAGCCCAGTTAGTCAAAGACACTGTACAGAGAGTAATAGAGCAGAAAAAACCTAAACAACCCCCATGATCCAGTCCAATTTATGACTCATCTAAAAGGGCCTTAGGCCAAAAGCTAGACCTCCCCACTCTGGGAAAGAACCTCTCTGTTGACCTAGTTAAGAAGTTAGCCCATGAACTTGGTGTGACTAAATGCTGGGTTTGTGGGGGAGTGCTTATGAGTGAAGATTGGTCTAGGAAGAGAACTAGCCTAAGTGCCTTTTACCTCTTCCAGTGGAACCACATGTGGCTCAACATGAAGAGAGTTGACCCAGGACCTGGGTTCTCTCCTCAGTAGCAGTAGGGGAATTGTTTTAACTGGATAGGCCCAAGATACATTCAGTGGGTTGTAGGGACTCCCTGTAAAAGAATCCTATTTTTAAATTATACAGTCTTTAACCTGTGGCCCAAAGCTCATTCCTGGTATTTACCAACAACACTATAACTAATGCCTCCTTGTGCCACTATCCTGGCCAAAGCATGACTATCACAAACTGTGCTGTAGAGGAGAGCTTGGCTTCTAACTCCTTCCATGCCATCCCAGCTATTGACACATTCTGGGAAAACCTCAATTCCACTGGCTCCATGAGTTTGGAAGTGCCTAATGGGCTCTTCTGGATTTGTGAAAAGAGGACTTATACTCAACTCCCAACAAATTGGAAGGAAGGTTGCACAATCGGCGTCATTCAGCCTGGCTTCTTCCCCTACCCAGACTGAGGAAAAAACACGAGCTAGCTGCCCCCCTATATCAAAACTTAAAGACCAAGACTGAGAGGTCATTCCAAGTAGGGGTTCAACAAACATGGGGGGGGAAATGAATAGCCACCCCACCATGTTATCCAATACTATGGCCCAGCAACTTGGGCCTCAGATGGGAGCTGTGGTTACTGGATGCCCATTCATATATGTGCTTAATTGGACAATCAGGTTACAGGCCCTACTAGAGGTAAATGCTAATCAGATGGCCTTGGCCCTAGAACTCTTGGCCATGCAACAGTCCCAGATGTGCACAGCAATATATCAGAACCATTTAGCTTTATATTACTTGCTAACACAAGAAGGGAGAGTATGAGAATGTTTAACTGATTCGATTTGGTCTCCAAATAGATGACAATGGATGGCAAAGCCATAACTGACATAGCTACTAATATTCAAAAAATTGCTCATGTACCCATCCGAAGTTGGAAAGGATGAGACCCTAGTAACCCTTTTGGAGATTGGTTCTCAGTATTTGGTGGCTTTAAGACCTTACTTGGGATAGAACTCCTCCTTCTCAGACCTGCCTCCTCCATGCATGCCTATTGCCTCTTGTTATCCGGTCAACTATCTCCTTCAAAGAGGTATAGTAGAAAGAAAAACTGCAGTGAAGGTTCTCATGCTGTGGAGGTACCCATTCCTGGCCCAAGAAGATCAAGATGACATCAAAAGGGGGAATGAAGAGGAATTTTCCACTCAAAAGCCGAACTTTACAATTAGCTCTTGTTCTGCTTCTATAGATATGCTGGCCTCATAGGCCTCCTTTTTGCTTGTTCTGTCTAGATAATAGATGTTTTGCCTAAAAGTTTCTGTTTGCAAATCTCGTGCTCTGTAACTGCCTGTAGCCCAGAGCAACTCCTGTGCTCTATAACCCATAGTAACTCCCATGCTCTGTAACCACCTTAGGACAAATTAACCAATATTCCCATGATAACTGTAAAGCTGTAACTGCATGGATAAGCCCTATGAAAACAAAGTTGAAACTGTGCTTGGGGCCCAGATCTTCAGAGTGCTAACTCCTCTGAAGCCACTGGTATAATAAACATGAATTCTCCAACTCTCCAAGTGGTGCTTGGTTTCTTGCCGGTCTGATTTTCCTACAACACTCTGAGAAATGCATGAATGTAACAGTGCAGAGAAAATGAAATGATATGAGCAATTGTAATACCCTCCATCTCTCCACATTAGTATTTAAAGTGTGTTAACTTAACTTTGTATCAAAGAGAGGCTTTAAATAGCCCAGATGTTTCTACTCATCTTCATGTTCATTGAAGAAGTTATGAGTCTCTGCTTCATAATGTAAAATTTTTCTACACTGTGATTTTAATGCTTAAAGGTGCATATTTTTAGTACAATGAATTCCTGCATATAAACCAAGTACTTCATGTGGTGTTTAGCTGAAACACCGCGAGGCTTGAGAGAATAAAAATAACTCTGCCAGACATAGGGAGAAATACTGTGTTTGTCTCCAATATAGATATCAATTTTACAAAATCACTTTTAAAAATTAATTGACTATATAAGACTAATTTAAAAATACCTCTATATGTGGTATGCAGCTCTACTCTGTTGCATTATGAAAATCTGCTTTTACACATTTCTCTTACCATTTCTTATTATATGATTGTAATATGTAGCTTAATGCCAAACATTGCTAGACACTCACTGGTACAAGATACTTCTGTGTCTGTTTGCATGCATGCATGTGCATGTGCATGTATGTGTGTGTGTGTGTTTACATAAAGTAGCAAAGTATTAAAACAATATAATTTCCTTTTGACGAATTCAGCAGTGAATTCTCAGTACTGATGCTCTGAAGCTGAAACCAGGGACCATCTACCTGAATTTGCTCGCAAAGTTTAAAAGTAGGTTTTATTCCATGCAGTTGCTTTCAACAGTAGTTACTGGAACAAAAGGGGTCCATCTGCATGTGTGCAAGTCAAAGGAAAGGTATGTGCAGCTTTGCAGCAAACAAAGTAAGGATGTATTAATGGGAGTTGAAAGTCCCAGAGACACAGACGAGCTAATGCTCTCAACAGCCTGGTCCCCAGAGTGTTGTGAGAGTACAGATTATATAGGGAAAAAGTCAGTCATCATAGAAATGCAGAGAGTTGGAAGCTTGGGTCTATATTAATTAAATAAACGAAGTTTGTGTGAGATTACAATGTGGTTACACAGTTATTTCATAAAATACAAAAAGGAGACATTGTGTGTGTTTATATGCACATGCACACGTGTACCCATGTGCACATATAAGCCCAGGCAGGCATTGTAAATGAGGTTCAGTAAAGACTGAAAATTGAGGAAATAAAAGGTTATGGAAATACAAACTATTTACTTTTGACTTTTATTAACTCTTAACTGTAATGCACCCTGATCATGTTCATTCTAAACCTAGTCCCTAGCAACAATAGCAAAAGGAAAGATTACATTAAACAATTTCAGAATATGATCAGAGGTTTCCTTAAGATCTTTAATTAGAAGGACCATTTTCTGTTAGAGCCTGGAAAGTGCAAGCTTTCATATTTATTTTGAAAAATCCACTTCCAAGGACACAGGCGCAGGTGGATCCCATGGCTTTCTGTTTGTCTTCCTAATGTGACAACTTCAGTAGAATCATACTTTTTCTCATAACTTCTTTTATCGCCACCTATATAACACATACAAAAAAGGAAAACTACAAAGGATGACTCTGTTTTGTACATGTAACACACCTTATTTCACTCTTTTTTGAAAGAAATTTTAATATGTACGTAGAGTTTAAGTTACTAACTAAAAATTTTTCCACTAAAATGCTTCTACTGCTTCACCATTCTTAACTTAAAAAATTTGATCTTTGTAACTTTTATAACTTTTTGTTAACTTTTTACCAAATAATCTGAAAAATATAAAAGCTAATTTGGGGGGGGGATTTATTTCTGCAGTGAAATTTTATTATTTCTCAAAGATTTTATTTTCTGAAATTAAAAAATGATTTGTGTTTTCAAGCTTCCCAAATAAAACATTAGTGACCAGGTTTAATACATTATTGGCTACCTCAAATAGTGATAAAATATGTAACAAAGTGGGTGCACTTCTTCAATGCCCACAAAGGTTCCCAAATAACACGTTAACACGTGTATTATTTATGTATTGACCTTTGCTTTTTCTCAGTGAAGAAAACAATTTTATCAAAAACAGACCATAAGTAAAAAAAAAAAAAAAAAAAAAAAAAAGCAAAACTAAAACTCAATCAAGATCCACTATTTTATATAAATAAAACTTAAGTGAAAATCGAGCATATTGGTATTGAAGTCAAGGGATGTGGTGTGAGTAGTCAGTTGAAACCATAAGTCAGGGATTTAGCAATGTTGAATATGTAAAAAGCAAACAAGCCAGCAAACTGGTTATGGTAAATTGCACAATATCTAAATCTTGAGTGGAAATTATAAAACAGGTCTAATTAGTAAATACTATTAAAGTTATCTTAGAAATACTAAAGTGATCACTTAAGGATAAAAGATTATTAGTTTTCTTTGCATCTGTCTTCTCAAAAGAAAAAATAATTCAGCATCCTAGTATAGAAACAAAATTGTCAAAATTTAGTTTATTCGCCATAGGTTTCTTTCAAGTTGTCATTGCTCTCCCAGATACAATTTGGGGGTTTTGTATCTTCAAATCCATGTAGGAATAGCAAATGATTCAGTTGTCCCCAGGTCCTCCAGCCTATTGGTTTAAGTTTTTAAATATCAAATGACTCAAGCTTTTAACCTATTGCCAAATCCTGTGAACTCCATACTATTTCTAAGGCCTTCCAGAAAGGAGATGAGAGTCATATAAAAGGCTATATTTTTCTCATCATTTTACTTCCTAAATTCCTTCATCCTAACTTGAGTTTTAATTACCATGCACTGTTTCATCTCCTAAATTTTCTGTTCTCTAGTTTCCTGATTTCCCATAAACATGGCCACCAATTTGGGCTTTCATTCCCCCAAAACACTATTCATTTGTGATCATTGTGCAGTATCAGTTTTTCCAAAGCTTTATGGACAGTATAGAATAATTACAGTACTCTACAGGACATGACACAAATTCAAATTGAAATGTGATTTTAAACCTCATTATCCTTTCTTACAGACAGTAATTGGCCAGGGAGCTGGAAGTCTGAAGTCAAGCCATGGGCTGGGCTGGGCTTTTTACGAAAGACCTAGCATATTAGACTTCCTTGCCTTTTTCTACTTTTGGGGATTTTCTGGAAATGCTTGGCTTTCTTTGGCTTTCAGCTGCTATCACTCCAGTCTTTGCCTCTGTCATCACATAGCCTTATCCTCTGCATGTCCAAATTCCCTGCTCTTATAAGAATATTGAGTCATTGGAGAAGGACCTATTCTGATCCAGTATGACCTCATTTTAACTTAATTATATCTGTAAAGACTATATTTCCAAATAAGAACACTGTCATAGGTAATGGTTAGAGTGTATGTGTATTTGGGGGGAAACAAATCCACAACAGGGCTGAACAACAGATTTGAACAGGAGGAATACAGAATTAGAAAATTTTGAAGCTAGGTGAACTGAGATGCAGTCTGACAAACAGTAAGTTAAAATGAAAGTGGGGAAGAAAAATAGCCTCAGAGACCTGAGTAATGCTGTCAAGCATACCATCATATGCATAAAGCAAGCCCCAGAAAGACAAAAGATGCGGAAAGAGACAGGGAGAATAAGTGAAGTAACAATAGCCCAAACTTTACCATATGTGACGAAAAACCCTTAATCTAAATATTCAAGAATTTCCATGCACACCAAGTAGGATCAACGCACACAAAAATAAAATGGCCGAGGAATAAGAGAATCCTGAATGCAACAAGAGAGAAGTGACTAATCACACATGAAGGCTCCTCAATGAGTTTAATGTCCGAGTTTTATCAGAAACCATGGAGTTCAGAAGGCAGTGGAATGACAAAAATGCTAAAAGATAAAAATTTCTAACCAATACTTCTCTACCTAGCAAAAATGTCCTTTGATAGTGGAGGTGACATGAAGACATTCTCAGGTAAAGATAATCTGGGATAATTCATTTCTATCCGCAGCCTGAGAAGAAATGTTAGGTGGATATTTTGCGGCTGAAATGAGAAGACGGCAGTGTAACTTGAAATCTACATGAAAAAATAAAGTTACATAGTTAAGTATAAATATAAATAAGTACATAACATGTATAGAGTATAACTCTATAAACAACATTTCTCTCTGATTTAAAAGAACATTACATGATAAAAATATGATAAATTCATTTCAATGAGAACGCAGTATATGAAGATGTAATTTGCATGACAATACTGGCAAAAACACTATTGAAATTAATCTGGTATTAATCCAAATTAGCATGTTATAAATTAGCATATTAATTGCAACCTCCAGGGAAAGTAGTAAGAACATACTGCAGAATATATAATAAAACAAACAATATGGGAGTTAAGTTGTACACTAGAAAATCACAATAAAAACAGTATTGGACAAGTTTTACAATTAAGAGGTAAAATATATAGAAAAATGATGAAATGACAAATTTCAGTGCTACTTGATTAGTAATTAAACGTGCATGGAGTATAAATACCAATTAAGAGGCAGATATTAGCATAGTGAATAAAAAATATGATCTATAAGTTATCTACGGGTCACACTTTAAATTACAAACATGGAAAAGTCAATAGTAAAAGGATAGAAAAATATTTGCCAAGCAAATGTCAACCAATAGAGAAATAGGCTGGCATTGTTTGGACAAACAGTATGACAATTTTATTATAGAGACGTATACGGTCATTTCATAGTGACAAAAAGTTCTTTCTTCAAGGAGACAATTATAAACATTTTCCAATTAACAAGAGACCTCCAAAATACACAAAGCAAACTGATAGAATTGCAAAAAGAAACAGACCCTTCAACAATAAGAGTTTGAGGCTTCATTTCTCAACTTGTAATAGTGGAGAGAATCTGTTATTTCTTGTGATACTGACATCAGCCCTGTGGGGTGGGCAGGGGGGTTGGTTTTGACTCATTTTGTGGGTCAGAGCACTTCGATTAAGGATTTACCCAGAGTTGTAACCGCAGAACCAATCTAAAATGACCTTGCCCTGTTTTTATTGAGATGCTAAGTTGTTTTTCTGAGTTGGCAGAGCAAGCCCTTAAATCATGCAGTTGGACAGACATGCACACTAGAGAAGAAATCCACCCTCGAATAACACTTCAATGTTGCCAGGTCAAAATCCACTTAGGACTCCATACTAACCACACTCCACCCCCAATTCAACATGTGATTCATGAAAGGTTGCGATTCCCAAGTATGTAGGCACTAGGCTCTCATGTTGAAACAATGTAATTCTAAAGAATATGCACAACTTTCTCTGCTTCTTCCTTTAAATGTAGCCCCAAAATCCTCTGTGGGAAGACAGATTTAGCCTTGCCTAGTGTCTCCTTGTGGTTTAACTCAGCAATAAAAGCCTTTTCTTTTCTCAGAAGCTGCTGCTGTAGTATGGGCTTCTGTGTGTGTCTGTCACCAAGCCCTTGTTCAGTATCAGTCACAGTGAGGAGTGATGGATCTGAGAAAGGGGATATAGATGGTTCCCTGGGGAAAGCAGTCTCTGAACACCTGAACATGAGATTATGTCCTGGACGCCCAAACCAAGGGCTCTCCTCACTCCCTTTCCTACATCTTCCTGTCCCAAGTTTGCTCCGGGGATGTAGCTGGTGTCCTGAGGAGGTGCCTGGCCCAAGAGAATCTCTCAAAGCCTGACCCAAATCCTGGCTCTATATTTTTTGTTTTGCTTATTTTTCATGACCATTTCAAATTTAATGGGTACACAGGTGATGTTTGTTCCTGGCTTTAAGTTTCAAGACTTGACCTAAAATACAATGCCTTTCCTCCAAGTGAAGACACCCCAGATGGGCTGGTGGATACAAACATGTGTCCACCTCCCCCTCATGTGCCCCTCCCCCACCCCAGCACATGATTCTACCAGCTGCTTTGCAGTGAGACTTCCTGGTGGTCAGGTGACTCCCAAGAGTGACCAACAGTCTGCTGGACTCCCAGCTGCCTCAGAACCCACGCCATTCCAACCAACTGCCTACCTGAGAGTTGCTCAAAGAACTAGCTTCATCTTCAACTGACCTAACTGGGAAGAGCAGTTAACACTAATTACCTGGGAAAGTGATCTGTTGGGCTGGGATTTCGTAGCTTAATAACTGAAGTCTACAGCCCCCAGGGTCTCACTGACCATAAACATGAGCAGCCTGGACTCAGGCCTGACTGAGAGTGGGCAGTGGTTGCACTGGCTCTGAGCTGCAACCCTTCCCTGCACAAGTCTTTCTTCACCCGAGACTTGGCTGCACAAACTATTATCTAGTGACTAGACTCTACTGATCAGTGTTATTTTGTCAGCATCTTCAGTGAGAGTGGGTGGAACGCAGGGGGCATTTGTGCCTCTACTTGTCCTTCGGCCAGGCGCTCATTTTCATTCTGCTGAGCCACTGCTCGGGACACCAGCAGATTCTCTTGACCATAGATAATTTTCATGAGAATCCTTTGTTTAATTCTTTGTGATCTTTTCTCTTTCTGAGACATGATTCTAAAAATTCACTAAAAATGTAACTGTTGATACATTGCTGGCAGGAGACCAGGGGGAAGTAGGAATTCACTCTCAGGTCACACCTCCACTCTCCTTGTTTATCAGCTGCCTATGAGAGTCGGCTGAATCTTAGTTGTGCTTCGAGGAGGGGGTGTTAGTGAATGCAGTCAGCAGTAATGCAATGGCTAAATGTAGAGTCAGAGGAGAGAAAGAGCAATCGGGAGGATTGTTTTACAAGCTAAATGTCTGACCAATGTATTATATACCTGAAACTAATAGTAAAATTAAAAATAATTTTAAAAAAGAAGAAAGGTGTTGCAGTGTGGTGACCTCTCAAAATACTCAACACGCTGTTGTGTGGGGACGTGACTTTATTTCAATGAGACAATACAGAATATCAGCACAGCACAGTGACTGAGCATGGGAGCTGGTATCTGATGACCTGTATCACACTAGAAGCCATGTGAACCTGGAAAAATCATTTTACCCCTACTTATTAGTATTATGAGGCTAAATATAAAAAATTCAGATAGAGCCTGAAGAAAAATGACTGGTCCTTTATAAGTGCTGTGTAGCCAGTCAAACACTAAATGTCTGGAAGAATAAGCAAGAAATATGGCAGTGGCTGCCTCCTGAGAGGTCACTTGGGTAGCTATTGGGGCAGTCGAGGTTTGTTTTTCATCCATACCATTGTGGCAGTTTGACCCTGCCTGTCCATTTCCTACTCAAACAAGTTAGTTCCTGACTGCCTTTCCCAGGACTCTCTGGCTGAAGTCAGTTTTCTCATAGCTTAGAAACCAATCAATATTCTCCTTCCTAATACAGAATATCTGTCACTGTAGGAATGCGGAAATACAAGATAGTATAAAACTGCCTGCTACAATTGATGCTCAGCCTTTGCATGAGAATTTGCTGAGCCAGTGCAGGCATTAATAAATGCTGCTTCCTGTCTATAGATTCAGCGTCCCGTCTCTCCATTCGAGAATCCTGCAAAATCATGGGGGTGATGCTTTACAGCTTATGGAGAGTATCTGTTATCTTCTGTGATTCCCATGTCAGCCCTGCAGTGTGGGCAGAGAAGGGCTGTGACCAACATTTATGGTTCAGGTCCCTTAAGATTCACAATTTTAAGTGACTTGCCCATAGTTGCAACTGCTGACAGGTGAACCTGGGGTGAGAATGTCGTCAGTGCCCTGGAGACCGAGATCCCTGAACCCCCAAAGTCTCTAGATCAAACCCTGGCCTCCTGACCAAGGGCCACCCTTCTTCAACTCCCCACATCCTCCTGCTGCAAGGTGGCTGCAGGGGACAGGCAATGTCTGAGCCAAGAGAAGGGCACATGCCAGAGCTAGCCTTTACCCATGTGTTTCCATCCCTGACCCACAAGCTGTAATGTTTTCTTGAATGGAAGTCTCTTGAAGGACCATTGTGTCCCTTCTCCCTCAGCATCTTCATGTATCAGCACCTCAAGGTGAGCCTTCTGATGGTCTGACCAGAGGTCTGTGAGGCTCCTAATTGGCTGAAGGTCCAAGGCCTTCCCCAACTCACTGTCCACATGGCAGCTCTGATAAGTGAGCATGGCCATCAGTGACCAGCACCGAGAACACTCAGTGCTGATATGTGAGCACAGTAAGCTGCTGTGCCGGTGCTTTGGTGTTTTAGGAGATGAAGCTGGCAGACCCACTGTCTGCTGACTATTGATCTGAGCAACTGTCTGAGCAGCCTGTGCTAAGCGCTGCCCGACCGTGGACTCTGGATGCTCTGGCTCTGAGTGTGCACCTTCCTTGCCTACGTCCTTCATCCACAAAATTAAGTCCCTACTACTGCCTCCTCCATCCCAACACTATGCAGGGGCAGTGTACAGGGTCCGGTTTCCTCAGAGAAGGATCTCTCCGTAGCCTCTGACCCCCACACGAGGACCCTCAAAGAGAACCACCAAGCCCTCCTAATCTATGTCACCCAGTGTTATTCTACTTAGTTGAAGGCTCTGTAACATCTCATCAGTCTCCCAGGCAGCACCCAAATTTCCAGTGATCCTGTCCACAACCACCCATGGATGTACCTCATGAAATCAGTTTCTTACCTTTCTAAAATCTCTGGATTCAGAATCCTTCATGTTTAGCTCGTATTTTGACATCCACATTCTCAGGAGTTGACCTGTGATTCCCCTCTTCTGTCATGTCTACTGCTGGGGTGGGATCTCAATCTCTGTGAATCCATGGAACTATTCTCCCAGTATAGGAAGAATTGCTGCAGTATAGGAGTGTTTCCTCGGGATTAGTCCTCTGGAGAGTGAGGACAAAGTGTTCTCTAGGAAATCTTACATTGTTTAACTTTAGGAAAATAGTTAAGACAGCCCACTTGAGAGAAGAATCAGAAATATCAATTAGGTAATACTGTAAAAATATAAAGACACAACCCTGGCGTCAAAACAGGAGTGGTGGCAATGGTTTAAAAAATGACAAACATATTTTCAGTCAAGCTTATCTGGCCCCTTTGAAGGAGCTGCATTTAGAAGGTCAATATGGACCTATTTCCACAACAAATAAAATTCCCATCTAAAGGTCTAGAGCAGTGAGTATCTCAGAATTTTTTGCGTTTTCCCTGTCAACTCACATAGTGAGAGTTGCAAAGGAAGGCAAGAAGGGCATCATCACATTTCCATGGTGACGGGTCATGTTGCACAACTTTCAGGGTGAATGTTGTGTGATACTGCACAGTCTGGGTCCAACTGCTGCTATATAAACACATGAGTGTTTACATGGACAAGGGTAGCAGAGGACTCCCTTCCAGCCATCTCCTCCCTGTGTGTTCATAGTCAATGGAGATTCAATGAGGAAACTTAGGGAAATCCCTTAGAGACATGTGACACTATCAGAGCTATCTGGTAGTTCAATTAATAAATCTCAAAGACATACAGAAAAGGACCCATTGTAAAGTCCAGAGGCCAAGCAGGAAGGCTACAGAAAGCAGAAGGAACACTCAGATTTTCATGTACATTCTAGAGCACCTTTTAAATTTTCTGAAGGGATGTTATTCTTATAGCTTTTAGTTTTTTAAAAAAATGTGTTTGGAACTAACCATTCAAACTAGTGGCATGAAACACCAGCCTTATTTTGCTGGTGGTCATGGGGTTGGCATTGAGAGAAGGGGCAGAGGCCAGCACTGTTTCTCTCTGTGATGTTGGGTCTTAGCAGAGAAGACCCACTTGCTGGGGTGAATGGACAGCCAGGTGTTGCGATGCTCTAGAGATGACTCAGTGTCATGTCTGGAGCTGGACATGGATGTGGCTGGGAAAGCCACAGGAGACATGCAAGAGTGGCCTGGGTGTCCTCAAAGCAGGGCAGTCTCAGGTCATCCAGATCTAATATGTGGTAGCTGAGAGCTCCACAGGGCAGTGACCTGAGAGTCCAGGAGGAAGCTCATGGCCATGTCATGCATAACCTTAGAATTCACACAGTGTGGTTTCTAAAGGCATCTGTTATTGAAAAGGATTACTTGTGGCAACTTTGGTTAAATGAGGGGCCAAGAGTCCATGTCTCCTTGGGAACAATATCAAAGAAATTGCAAACATGCTTGAAACTTTCATGTGCATAGACAAATTTTAAAATTACTCAGTAGTAGAGGTAGCCCTCCAGACTATGGGATACAAGCAATGGCGCCTTTGTTCCACAGCCAAGTGTAAGAAACACGTAGGGTGAATTTCTTCCTCTACCACCATGAGCTGTTTGAGTTTTGAATTGGTGAATAAAGGTCTAGCTATACTGATGCAGAGGCCACCCTTCACATGGGGCCACTAGATGTGTTGAAGGGGGTGGCATGGTCTGGATGATTCATAAACCAGAAGCTGGTTTCACATGGGATAAGAGCCTGGTGGTCCTTAAGGACAGGCAGGTTGAAACAGGGAGTCAGTCAGGGGGTGTTGCAATATGAAAGCACGAGGGAGTGGGGACCAGCTGGAGTGAGGAATTGGGTTGGTGATGCAGAAGTGCACACAGGAATGAAGAAGAGGTGATGATGAAGGATGAAACTTTGCAGGAGGTGCTTGGGGACCAAAGCACTTCCACTCTCAGCAAAGTGCAGAGGCAGAGCTCAGCTGCCCTGGTGACAAATTCCTTGCCTGAATGAGCATCAGAGCCACCATCCTCTCTGAAGTGCCATGGGCTTCGTGTGTCAGCAGTGAACATGCACAACACCATGGGCCCAGCGATTTCATACCCAGGGGGGTTTTCTGCAGATAGACTGGCCCGGGCGATTCAAGATCTATTATCAATGCACCAGAGCTTGAGTCATGAGGTGGGGAAACACCCTAGATGCCTGTCAACAAGAAACTCAGTGAGGAAAAAACTGACCTCGAATGATCATTAGATGTCGAGATTGGGGAAAATGCTTTAAACCTGTATATTAAAAGAACACCCTGAGCATTCAAATATGCACTTGCTAATGGCAGGCTCTATAATACATTTCTGAGTTTTCAAGAAAAAAAATTTAGTTTGTATTAAAAAGGGTAGAAAGTACATGACCTATATGACAAAAAAAAAAAAAAAACATAGAATCTCATTAACCTTCTTGTAATAATTGGTGGATGAAGAAAATGGAGCAAGACAGCTATGTGATGAACCGAGAGCCTTGATTTTATACTCAATCATTTACCTCATGGATATAAATGTACTGACCTCCACATCAATATGCATGATATTTGATACAACTATTCCCACAGCCCCCTTCCAGAGGTATAAAAAACTTCTCCATGATAAAATTCCTACAATGGTAGAGACCTATCGACATCTGGAAAAAACTAACTTTGCACTTATTTTTCTCAATTAACACTTGGAGAGATATACAGGAGAGAAGGGGTGACCTGATGGGGGTGACTGGGGTGAGTTTCTATAATAACTCATTGATCCCTAACTTCTTTAAGGCTCTTTTCTGTTTACATGCTTTATTTTACATAAAAACATTTACAATGAAACCTGTAGTAGATAAGTCGTTTCATGGAAAATCCTTCAAAAGTAAACATAAAAAATATGTGTAAATCTAAATTTAAATCTATGCAATGGAGACATGTATTAACAGTCTGGTGCCTGAGTTGAGGCTGAGGGGAGGAATAGGGAGGAGGCCCCTCTTCCTTGGCCTGCCTGGAGCTACCTGACACTGTGCAAACACCATCTCTTCTGAGACTCAGGCTGAGGCCCAAGGTATAAAACAGCACAGGTATTAAAACCAGAGCTGTTAGGAGCACACGGGTCCTGGAAGCCCTGGGGAGACCAAGAGATAGATGGAGGATGGCTCTCGGGTGAGGGTGTACAGGAACCAGAAGGCTCCTCACACTGTGCAGAAGTGACTGTGGGGAGCAGTTCGTAAGAAAAAGCTTACGGACAGAAGAACAACAAATGGCAGGAGAGCGAAGGTGCGAGTTGTTTCCCAGAGCTCAGCCCAGGCCCTGCTTCTAACCTTTGCACCTCTAACCTTTGAAGTTGCTGTCCGGCAAGAATCTTTACAGCTGCTGTCGGGAAAGTATAGTTAATGAGAAGAGCCTTTGCAGCTGCTTTTAGGAAAGTATAGATAAGAACAAGAATCTTTATAGCTGCTCTCAGGAAAGTATAGTTAATGAGAAGAGCCTTTGCAGCTGCTTTTAGGAAAGTATAGATAAGAAGAAGAGTCAACTTACAGCTAGGTCACCATAGCAACCCTGCATTCGCAGAAAAAACCCCTTCCCCCACGACCGATCCCATATAAGCAACTGCTTGAGCCCCCAATAAACGAGACTTGATCAGAAAGCCTGTCTTGTCTCCATTCTTTGCGTCTCTTGTCCCCCTTCTTTTCTTGGTTTCTAGGGCCTCGGTTGATCGTCCCGCGGGTCGGGACAACTGGCGCCCAACGTGGGGCCCGAAGATCCGAGAAAAGGAGATGGTAAGTCGTCCGCCCCAAAGTGGCTGCGCAGCCCAGATTCAGTCGGTCGCCACAAGAGGACCCGGTTTGTGGAAAGCACCGAGGAGGTACGCGGATGTCCCCCTTGGATTAGGGATGTGTAAGGGACAAGACAATTGAGTAGGTTTTAGTGTCTCTAGCACACAGAGGCGATTGCTAGGACTCCCTTCGGGCGCAAAGAGTAAGGGTTGTATTCCCTGATTCCCCTTTACATAATGGGACAAGAAATCAGTGTCCAAGAAAGGTTTATTGGGGGTCTTAAAGACTCACTCCGGGCTCGAAGAGTCAAAGTTAAAAAGAAAGATCTGGTCAAGTTTTTTAATTTTCTAAAGGATGTTTGTCCTTGGCTACCCCAAGAGGGGACAATTGATGAAAAACGATGGGGGCGTGTTGGTGACGCGCTTAATGATTACTATAAAACATTTGGCCCGGAGAGGGTCCCGGTGACTGCCTTTACTTATTGGAATTGTATTAATGACCTTTTATGTGTACACCGTCATACTGAAGATATTGATGAGGTCCTTAGGGAGGGAGCTTCTTATTTAGAAAGAGAATTCAAGCATAGTATAGCCTCTTTAGACACTGGTTCACAAAAAGATGTAGGTGAAGGGCCTTGTTGCCCCAAGGATAAAGATTCTGTTTCTATCCCCACGCAGACCCTATATCCTAGAAGGACAATACACCTGTTTGCGTGGATCAGTGGCCATTAACTTCAGAAAAAACTAACAGCTACAAATCAGTTAGTGCAGGAACAACTCGCGGCTGGAGCCCGCATCTTCCTCGTGGGAGGCGAGTATTCTACAGCTAGAGCAGGAGGCTGCCAGGTACTGAGAGGAGAACGACCACCCTACTCCCTTTGTGGCCTTGGCGAAAACTA
This sequence comes from Cynopterus sphinx, assembly GCA_030015415.1. NCBI lineage: Eukaryota > Metazoa > Chordata > Mammalia > Chiroptera > Pteropodidae > Cynopterus > Cynopterus sphinx. Next base: position 79,842 of record JAKZJJ010000141.1, read on the forward strand.
AAGCCCCCCTGGGGCGCGATCTGCTTGTGGACAGAGCTACAGCACTTGCAAAATGCTTTCACTTCATTAGCTGCCCAGATGCAACAGCTACAGCTGCAGCAAGCTCAGGAAAAGATTCAGGGCCTATCAGAATAGGTGCCGAGATTAGGTATTCATAAAATGCCAAGTATTATAGCAAAATTCCCAGGGATAGAGTAGAAATTGCATTGTGCTTATAGACCACAGAATTCAGGTCAGGAAAAGAGGATAAATAGGACTTTAAAGGAAACGTTGACTAAATTCGAATTAGAAATTAGTGAAAACTAGGTAAGCCTCCTTTCCTTAGCTCTTTTAAGAACACAATACACCCGCCTACTATCAAAGAAATCAGGTTTGCGTGTTTAGGCTTTTTAAAAATTTTATAACAACTATTGGATAAAGAAATTTAGTAACTGTTATTGAGAAATTTGTTTTTTACTTGTGATTTCACATAAGATAATTGCTATAAAATGTTGTTTACTAGTGTACCATATTGTTAAAAGCCAATTATAAACCCTTTAAACAGCTTAGTTTCAAAATCTGTAAAATTAACTAAGAATCTTGAGTATTAATTCATGCATATAAGACTAATGTGTCCATAAAGCATAGATCTTACTTTGATTGTATAACTTTAAGTAAAGACTGCTGTTTTTATACCAACTACTCTGGCATAATTCGAGATAGTCTAGCCTTAGTAAAACAAAGACCTTTAATATGGGCTTTTCTAGGACTGCTATTTAGGCCATGTATAGTAAATTGCCTTATAAAGTATATTAAAGAGAGTCCAGGCTGTTAAATTAATAGTATTATCTACTCAAGTAACAGGGGTACCTCAGTTGCCCCAATTTATAGGACATCCAAGATTTGATATGTGCCTAAAAACCAGTGGGGAATGTGACAGCCTACAAAAATGTGGAAAGGGTGAAAGTTAATTAAAAGTCCCAAAACTAGACAAAAGAAGTCTTTACCTTAACAATTTTTAATTGGAACAAGAATGCCTAGCTCCTAGAATTTTTAACTGCTTAGTGTCTGCTGTAAAACTTGTGACAAAGAGCTCTCTCATATGCTAAGAGCGCAACATTCCAGGGTACAGATAACAAGAACATCTACAAGGCCATGTTTAAAACTAACAAATTCCCTGGCTACGTTTATCTTTGTAATGACCAGTTTCTGCTAGCTTTGTAAAAGATTAACTTCTGTTCTCTTTTTAACTTCTGTTCTGGATCTCCTGAAACCTGAAACCCCCAGCCACCTTGAGTAAGGACTTGCTTTGTCCAGGGGACGGCCGCTGAGAGATGTTTCTCAGCCCCAGACACCAAACAGCCTTTCTCAGGAGGACAGGAGGAGAAGAAGTTTCACTTTAATTGTAATTGGGCTCGAGCCACTTAGAGCAGCTTCACCGGTGATTAATACCGCAGTAGCATCTACCTAGATGCATCAGTTATGTTCCTGCCTGATTGGGCCCTTGGATAAGTAGCGGAAGGCTGGACGCAACAATACTTCCCTAGTGCGGTCGGTCTGAGACGTCAGGACCCTGTACCTGTCCTGGTTCCGGTTTCTGGTGCACTAGCATTTTGTGTTATCTGTAGTTTGTCTTGTCTGTCTTCTGTCTGTCTGGGCTGGCCAAATGTACTGCTACCCTCCTATACTTATTTTGATTCTTTCCTTAGGTCTGGCCTCCGTGGCCCCACCCGACTGGATGCTAGGTGAAAGGCTGATTCTAGCCCTGGCTTAGTTGGCTCTTGTGGGGATTTTCTCTTTTCTTACCTGTTTTCACTAACATGAGTCAGGCTTCCTTCTCAAATCATCCTATGTCCTCTCCCCTTTCAATACTTCTTTAACCATTTTAAGGATTTCAGGAAACAAGCCCAAGCCTAAGGAGCTAGAGCGTCAATCCCTTCGAACTTCAAAGGTTCTGCCAGTTAAATTAGCCCACGTTTGAAACAGAGTGGCCATCAGAGGGGCCACTCAACCTGAAAACAGCCTTCCAGTTGCGAGATATCTGTGGTAATCATAGGTTTCTTTTGAAACAATGCAGAGAATGTGCATTTGTGTTAGAGATTTAGGTCTGAAAAATGACTAAACATGAAATTGATTAAGTGTTTCTGGAGTGTCTGTAGGGCAGAGTCCTGAAAAGTGAAGTCTCCCTTCTGGCTGGTTCTTCAGTTTAGGTTGAAATTTATTTTTATTGGAAAATAAATTAATAAAAGAGCTCTGCTTTAATTGGTTTAGAAAAAAATAAGAACCTTATAGATAAATTACATCTTCCTAAAATTGTCAGAAAAATAGAAACTAATACAAATGTTTTGTTTTTGTTTTATCAAATCTACATGATCTGAGATAATCTTTGGTAATAAGAATAGTTTAATATTATAAGTTAAGGAAAAGTAGTTGTGTCTTCAAGTTATCAGAAACACAATTTTATTCTACCTGTGTTTATTCGTCAGGTAGTGTGTATGCTAATTCTACTAGTTGTTCAAGATTACAAAATTATAAAATTGGTATATTCATAAATTTGCTAATCTATTAAATGCTGATACTTAAAAACAGTCTTCTTAACATTAAGAATACTAAGGTTTTTTATAGTCATATTTACCTTTGAAATCTTTTATTATTACATTGGTTAAATAGATAACTAAGTATTGTTTCATAATGACCTGTAATCCTATTTAACCAGGTGGTCAAACCTGATAACATTGTGACAAATTTTCCAACAAAATCTAACTAGGATTTTCGTTTTATCTCAAAATAACTTTGGGACTTCCAAGACGGCCCCTGGAAAATCTCAAAGGTTTAGTTTTGTCACTTCATAAAAGATAAATATTAAGTTAATTCAGTCTATTTGATATATTAAATTACATAAAAAACATTATCAAGTAATAAATAATACTTAACCTTTTTTAGGCTATATTTTATAAATATATATTATTAATACAAGTGTTTCAGATATTGCATCAAGTTCTTAGAAATTCGTCAGTATCTTTGCTATTCATATGTTCTTATATAATAATGTCAGTTATAATTTTAGTTATTATAAAATATTATATATCATGAATATCAGGAATAGACCTGACTATTCAGAAACAAGAGGCTTATATAAAAGCAAAGGGCATGGCTCTAATTTAGGCCATGACAGTAAAACTATTATAATAATTAGATAGCTATATTTTAGGTAAATACATAGTCTTGATATTAAATCTTAGTATTTACTATAATCACATTTTTATAGCTATTAAAAATGTTGAGATAGTAAATTAAGATTTTAGATAACAGGAAAAATCTGTGTAACTAGAAACATCAAAACTCTTCTTTCCCAGAGATTAATCCTGGGACACTCAGGGTTAAACGGGAACCTGTAACTGCTATTACACTAGCAGTACTACTGGGCCTAGGCGCCACCGGTTCCGGGGGTGGGAGTAACCTCTCTTATTCTCTCTAACAGATACTATTCAGATCTTCGACTATCCATTGATGAAGACCTAGAGCACCTAGAAACCGCCATCTCCCATTTAGAAAAATCTCTTTCCTCACTTGCTGAGGTAGTCCTTCAAAATAGGAGAGGCCTAGATTTGTTGTTGTTAAAACAGGGGGGCCTTTGTGCAGCCCTAAAGGAAGAATGCTGTTTTTATATGGATCATTCAGTTGTCAGGGATACTATGACGAAGGTCAGAGAAGGTTTAGAACACAGACACAAATTTAGAGAACAAGAACAAAGTTGGTTTCATAACTGGTTTTCTGCTTCTCCTTGGCTAACTACTCTCTTGCCACTTATTGGACTACTTCTTCTCTTATCTTTTGGGCCTTGGGCATTTCGGAAGCTCACTAATTTTGTGAAACAACAAATTGATGCCATGCTGTCAAAGCCCATACAGGTACACTATCACCGACTGGAGTTAGCCGAGCAGGGCTACTCTGATGAATAAAGGGCTGTTGCTCCCTCCCCCGGCAGAGGCTGGTAGTCAGTGACGGACAAGAGCCCCCAGGCCTAGTACCAACCTAAGCCAGGGCATGATTACAAGACTTTCATGTACCAATGACGGGTAAGGACTATGGCGGTGGGGGTCTCTCCTAAGACAGACACAGTCGTCTGCACCAGAACGGAGATTTCTGGTTTTATTAAAGAAAAAAGGGGGACCTGTGGGGAGCAGTTCGTAAGAAAAAGCTTACGGACAGAAGAACAACAAATGGCAGGAGAGCGAAGGTGCGAGTTGTTTCCCAGAGCTCAGCCCAGGCCCTGCTTCTAACCTTTGCACCTCTAACCTTTGAAGTTGCTGTCCGGCAAGAATCTTTACAGCTGCTGTCGGGAAAGTATAGTTAATGAGAAGAGCCTTTGCAGCTGCTTTTAGGAAAGTATAGATAAGAACAAGAATCTTTATAGCTGCTCTCAGGAAAGTATAGTTAATGAGAAGAGCCTTTGCAGCTGCTTTTAGGAAAGTATAGATAAGAAGAAGAGTCAACTTACAGCTAGGTCACCATAGCAACCCTGCATTCGCAGAAAAAAACCCCTTCCCCCACGACCGATCCCATATAAGCAACTGCTTGAGCCCCCAATAAACGAGACTTGATCAGAAAGCCTGTCTTGTCTCCATTCTTTGCGTCTCTTGTCCCCCTTCTTTTCTTGGTTTCTAGGGCCTCGGTTGATCGTCCCGCGGGTCGGGACAAGTGACCATGGGATCTGGCTTCCCCAGAGGCCCGGTTGACAGGACAGGGAGTAAGTACTCTCAGCTGGGGATGTTGCCTCTCACCTTGAGTGTCTACAATGTCATACAGGACTAACTGACTTGGGCACTTGGTCAGCTGCCTTCAGGTAGATGAAGGGGAGACTCTGGGACTCCAGGATAAAGAAACTGAGTCCCTCTGCCCTGAGGCCTGTGAAGCGCAGATGGTTTGATGACTTAGGTGGAAACGGTTACCCCAGCTCTCAACCTAACACTGAACATGACTCATCATGAGACTAGCACATTAAACATGGTTGTAGACCTGGAGAGTTAACCTTTTCTCCTAATTATCTTTATTTTTCCCAATATCCCAATGCTTTGCCTATGCCTTGCCTTTGGAAAGCCATGATGCTGTGGTAATAAATCAAATAAGTTTTATGGCTTAATGTGTTCCAATGTGAAAAGATGAAGGGCACTCTGGTTTAAATTGTAATTGAAGCTAATTTGTTTATCTATTTATGAATTTGGAAAGTAAAACATAAGCAATTTGTAATGGTACCTCACACTGTTTCTCTGATGAGCATTGCATTGAGTTTATACATTTTGGTCATTTCTTTGATTTATATGTATGTCAGTCTATAGATTCTTAGCCTCATTCTCTCCCAGGGCTCCAATAATGCTGAAGGGTCCCCAGCTGTGATGAAACAATGTAGTGTCCCTTACTTGGTGCTGGGACCATGCAACACACACAGGGTTGCAGAGCTGAACCAGGTGTGTTGCCTTCCTCCATGAGGAGACACCCGAGAAGACTTCCATCCTGCTCCCCATTTCCCAGAATGTCTGAGGTCAGAGAGGTCAGGCCACCCCACACTGTCTCATCATACCCAAGGATAAGGCATCCAACTCTTAATCTCCACATAAGAGATGCTTCCTTTTCATGTTGAGGGGTTCAGTAGGGCACAGCTGTGTCCTGACAGACAGGAAGTTAATAAATCTTGGAGTCTTCTTCACAGAGATTACAATATGAACTTCACACCCTGAAATTACTCCCACCACAGCCTTATAAGAACTGACAGCCCTCTCCTCCAGATTAAGGAGGCAGTGAGGGATGGGTCCAGCAATCTTAGAAGCTCCTATATCTGAGCATCCACTCTCGGTAAGATGTTCTCAGGACATCCTCCATTCCCTGCACTGTGTTGTACCATCTTCTTGACCCCTTGCAGGGCCGTACAATAGAGGCCACCCTAGAGCTCTCCTCAGTTTGGTTCCTCTGAATAAAATGACCCGTCCCAACAAAAAGGTAGGAAGCAATGAAGAACATGCACATTTATTGCCTGAATCTTTCCATCCCAAGCATTCCAAGTCACAGGTGTTCTTCTGGTCCTCCTTCTGCCTGAATTGCTTCCTCTGCTCCTTCTCCTGAAGCACCTCCTAAGGAATGTTGAGAAAGCTGCAAGGAAGGAAACAAATGTGCATAATCAGAGCCATCCTGTGGGGGTTTCCAGAGCAGAACCAGTCCTCCCAGGCCCCCCACCAGCCCTTCTGACTCCCAATACAGCTCCCTTTCCAGACCACTCAGCCTGGCTCAAGATGATGCAGTGGTGCAAGAGGTCGTAAGGAGCCAGCTTGATGCTAGGAGAGAAGACATGAAGAAGTGGAGGTAGATGTTCCAGACATGGATGGTTCCAAAACCTCAAGTGCCAGGATGAGATCAGGGCTCTTAGGATGAGAATCATTAAAAAAAGAGAAGGAATCTCTGGGGAAGAGTCACAAAGTAGAGCTAATAGATAGAAAAAAGGAAAAATAAATAAATTACATGTGGATGATGCACTCTGGTGGAGTCTTCAAAAAACACAAAGCATCTGTGAGGTACAAGGGTAGTAATGATGTTGAGGTGGCTGTGGGAATGGAAAGTGGAGAATAGAGAGTCGAGGTGAGAACTCTGGGCCCAGCTGCTCCCGGCAGGAAATATAAAGCCTGATCTAAGACTCATTTTGTCCTCATCTCTACACATCTCCTCACGGCCTTGATCGCTTCAACTCTGCAATGAAGAGTGGATCTCAGGTCTACAGGGCCCCTTGTCAGACTTCAACTTTGGTGTGATGAGAAAACCATGTCTGTGTCGTCATGTTCCTATAGGAAGGCAGTCTCCATGTCTATGACGGACTGTGTAAGCTTCCACCATAGAAAACAAGAGAAAGTCTATAGTATAATGTAAAACAAATAGGAAAAATCTAAGTATTAACAATTATTGCACTAAAGAATGGTACTGAATAGAGAACATCAACAAAGAAAATCAACATAAATCAAAAGTTTTGAAGAGACAAAAAAGTAGATAAACCTCCTGTCAGGCTACCATGGAAAATAAAATAATAAAAACAGAGCGATGAACTCATTACTAATGTAATAATGTCTTAGATCAGGAAGGAGTCACCACTCAAGACCACACAGACACTAAAAAGCTATGAAAAGGATATTTTGGGCAACTTATGATCGCAAATTCCATAGTTGAGATGAAACGAGTCGATGCCTTGAAAGGCAGAAAGTACCATATTCAACCAAAATGAAATAAATATTCTTTGTTTGTATGTATATCAATTAAATTAATGGGATCAATAATTAATAAGCTCCAAAATAACAGAATAACACAGTGTCAGGCACAGATGGTTTCACTAGTGCATTCTGCCTCATTCTTATAAAGCAAAACACAGTTTTACAGCACTACCTTGCAATTTTGTGTCTAGGTAGTTACCCAGGTGAGTTGAAAAATTATATCCATACATAGGAAAGCTGATGATAGATTTATTCACAATGGAACACAACTGGAAACATCTAAGATGTCCTTTGAAACATGAATGAATAAATGAATTTTGGTGAATTCATTCAATAAAATATTGTCCACCGGTTTAAAAAATTTAAGAATATCTATGAAAAATATAAAGGAACCTTGAATGTATATTACTAAGTGAAAGAAGCCAGTCTGTGAAAGCTACACATTCTTTTATCCCAGCAAGATAAGATTCTGGGAAAAGTCAAATGACAGAGACAGTGAAAGGTGAGTGATGGCCAGGAGCTCAGGAGAAAAGGGAGAGGGGTTAACAAGGGAAAAAGGAACATTTGAGGCCAGAAAAAAAAGCTGATATTACACCATAATGTTGATATGTGATATTATGCACTATTGAAACCCAAGTCTTGTTTATACCCCAGAGTGAACATTCATGGAAACATTTGTTAAAAATAATGTATCTATTATTATTAAACATTTGTTAAAAATAATGTATCTATTTTTAATGTTAGATACATTAAAAATATTAAAACGAGAATTTCAAAGCCACACCAACCCCTTTCTTATGTGAAAGCTTTTACTTTCCAAATTTGAAATCAGGGAGGGGAAAATAGGATTTAAAGAAAGACAAATTAAGTGTCTGGATGAGGCACACTTGAAAGAAGAATTCCTTTCAAATAGATATCTCTAGAAAATGCAGAGAACAAGTGCGAAAAAAGGCATTCTTCCTGAAAGCCTATGATAAAAAACATTAGACAATGCTGTGAGTTTGCATACAACTCTAGTGGCATTTAATTGCCATTTTAAGTTATCAAGTATTTATACAGAGGAAGAATAAAAAGCAACATTCTGGTGGATGGCATTACAGAGAAAAATTTTCAGCATTAATATCATTTTTGTTATAGCAAAGGACAAAATCAGTACAATATAAATTCAAAGGAATAATTTAGCTCTTAGTAAAGGTGCTCAGTGGTCCCATAACAGTCCAGGGGACAGAGCCTGGGAAAAGACCTCCAGGAAGAGGAGCATGGGTTTGTGGTCACTGCGTTCTCAAGGGCTTTGCCAGTGGTCCCTCAAAGTCTCCTCAGTGACGCAGCTCATTCATCTTCGGCTTTGTCCTTCTTTTGCAAACAGCAGGTTAAGTCATAAGCCATGCTGGGACATTCATGAAGTTCCTTAGGATCCCCTGTGACAAAGAAATAGATATATCTAAACTATCACAATACAGAGAAAATAAACTCTTATTTCAACTGACTCTGGCTGTTTCTGGGGAATGCAGTAGATCACTGTAAAAGGGGATCACAATTCCTTCTAAGAGTCAGAAAAACCCTGAGACGTAGAGACATATAAAAAATAATTGACAAACTAAAAACCTCATGTGCCTATGTAAGAAATTACTAAAAATGAAAGAGGACTAGCAGCAATCCATTACACATGCTGGATGCCACATATTGAATAAACAGTTATGTTTATTCAACACAAATAAACTGTTCCAAAAAAAAAAGACAAAATGCTTTTAACCTCAGTTAAACAATTATCTTAAAATTACACTGTGATACCACTGTAGCGAAAAACAAAACAAAACAAAACAAAAGAAAGAAACATACAAAAAACAACACATCTAGGCACCAAGTCACACCTATCATTGGTAAAATTACAAAGTTTCACATCTGCTGTGTTAGTGTGACTGTGCACATGTTTTTGCTTTGGGAAAAGCATTGATCAGTACCTATGGAGAGGAATTTGACAATCTCTGGTAAAACTGCATCAGCACTCAAGCTTTAACCCCAAATCCAATAATGTAAATTCTATTCCACAGAGAGAATGGCAAAAATATGAAAAGAATAATTAACTAGGCCATGAATGGCAGTAACAAAAATTTTAGAATGTACTTTAACATCAAATGTCTAGAAAACCATCATTTAAATTAGGCAATACCTAGTAATAAATGATAATAATTGTGTAAATATAAACTGTGAGATAAAGCAAAACAGTGAGAGAAATATGTAGCCTTATTTATTTTTAAAGTGCAGAATGGCTGAACATTAATGAAGATAATTAGTTAATTTAAAATAGAAAAGAAGACATTAATTCTGAATAATAGGTTTTTATAATCTGTTTTCTAACTAGAAGGGTGTGCATGTGAGAAGAGTATGCCTATGAGAAGTTAATGAATGAGAAAATGTAGTAGTAGTAGTAGTAGTAGTAGTAGTAGTAGTAGTAGTAGTGGTAGTAGTAGCAGCAGCAGCAGTAGTGGTAGTAGTAGTAATAGTAGTAACAATAATAACAACTAAGGAACCCAAAATTAGTTTTATTTAAAAGTGTAAAAGGCAAGTCTTTGATGACATTCACCAAGAAAAATAGAAAAATCACATCAACTTTGCTTGGAAATTAAAGGAAGATATAGATACAAGGCTGTAAAGATTAAAAACAAACAAACAAAAAAAAAACAATATTATGTACTGAAAAAACTTATGCCAATGTGTTTAAAAATTGTACAAATTGACACAATTCAGAAAAATATAACCCTTCCAAACTTACTCATTAAAAAAAACTCTAAATATTTCAATAGTCATTACATAAATTTAATCAGTGGTGGAGAAAAACTGTCGCTTCTGTCTCTAAGTCTCTCTTTTTTGCTGACATGCACACACGCACTCACGCGCACCCACACAAACACACACTGACACGAGACCCTAATAATATTATTCTTAGTTAAATACCAATATTTCAGTGAGGTTGTCATTCTAACATTACTAAAACATTTCAATAGACAGATAGAAGCATCTACTTTTCAATTAGTTTTATAAGAACGTATGCTCTTATTACCAAAACCAGACAAAAATTAGTCCTAAAATGAAAGAGTTCAAGCCAAGTCTCAGGGGCACTGACCTGAAAACCCACAGGAGTAGATGGCACTGACCCTTTCTCCAACTGGAAGAACAAAAAAAAACAAAACAAAAGAAAACAAAACAGAAACAAACACAAAACAACCAGAATACAGTTTGAAACACATATCTTGAACTGGTGAACATTCTTGATGGTTGTTGAAAATCTTAGGAAAATACAGAGCCATTGAGTGGCTGTTGGGAGAAATTCTCATAAAACGATGGTTAGAACTAAGTTTTAAGTACTAGACTGTTTTCTGGAGGAGGGCCTTTGCAAGGTGGGAAGATAAGTGAAGGAGCTTGGTATGTAAGAGGTAAAGTAAGAAAACATCTCTGGATGGAATGGAGTATGTATTAGGGAGACCAGTAGGAAACAAGGTTGGAAAAGAAGTTAGAACTAGATGCTTGACCACAGAAAAGACTGATTCTGTCACATTTTCTATGTGACTGGAAAGATGACAGCGTGGAATACCACAGAGGAATGAAAAACAGATGGATTGACTGACTGCTGGGCAGGCAGAGAAATACGGAAATTTCAGAGGCAACAGGTGGTCTCTGGTAGGGAAAAAGTAAGATTTTATGATTGCAGAGTGCCATAAACATGAAGCCATTTCAGAAACTGAATTAGTTGAGGTTTAAGTAGCCTAAATCAAGACAGATACATAGAGCACCTTCATGAAAACCAAAGGTCAACCACATACTACATTGATAAAACCATCCTCAGCTTCCTGTTTTTTTTTCACTTTTGTATATGCATAAATTGGTCCTCCTTGTTGTTTGAAGAACAACTGGTACAGCTAAATGAAGGCCTCATACAAGGACATGAATGATGGCTGAAGAATACAATGGTATCATTTTCATTGAATGGTTATAAACCTTTAGCACCATGAGAGTCTACAGGTCACAGAGAACAGATTTCCTAACACAGCCAGTCTCTAAAATATGCTAAACATCTGAAGTCATTTCTCTGTTTTATCTTTCTGACAATTGTTGAAATTTCTAAATAATTTAGGAAAATCTCCTACACCAGGATTTATAATTGTAATATATTTGAAGAGTTAAGTAACTACACACATTCATTCATTCATTCATTGCCCTCTATTTGTTACAACCTAATTGTTATTTGCTTCATCATTATTATTATTATATTTAATTTATTGGGAATTCACAATCTTAAACTCTTAGACACCACCTGAGTTCTTCTAAGCTCTATTTCTTGATCCACTCTCTTTAGATCTTTTCATTTATTCTACATGAGGTGCATTAGCAATTGATGCCCTTATCAACTCCTTCCCCAAGATAGTTTAAAGAGGTTACATTCTACAAAATTATATTTTTGCCAATATAATTAAGATTTCCATGATTTGGCTGTGATTGGTTCAAGAGTATTGAAATATATGTGGTTGGACACGATTAACAACTATCAGCCCAGAACCATCTAAAAAATTGTTCCTAGTGCCAAAGGTTTATTAATTTATACTCTATCATATGATCAATGAGCCCAGTATTTGCTTTATATAATTCCTCTACAGACTTATTTCACTAGCATTTGTAATTGGTTTGTCTATGCATTGTAGACATAACAAGCATATGCTTTCTCCCTATCGCAAAGATTCATAGTCATAGCTTCTTAAAAGTCTTAATCCCTGCATTTCTAATCCTAAATCTCCTTGCTTGTAAAATCTCATTTGGGGCCCCTTGAATTTTTGTCCTCATTTGCGCCAGTTCCATTCCAATTCTGCCTACATTCTCTCCTTCTTAGTTGTTTATTTCCTGTACTGCTAGGTAAAGTCACCAGTGCTTTCAAAGGATTCCTCAGGTCATTTTTGACGTTATAAGTCAATCTCAAATATTCATATCTCATATTGAATCAACAAATGTAAAACATTTGCAAAAATAGTCACACTGTCCCTGATAGAATACCGTGAGTGGAAAGAAAGTCATGGAATAGGTGGGTTTTAAAAACCTGTCCTCCCACAAATCTTAGAAACCCAAATACTTAGCAAAAATGATGGAGGGGAAGCATTCTGCATATCCTCACCTCAGTGAACATTATTCATATTAGGTAGTTTTTCTCTTCTACGGGCACAACAGTTCATCTCATTGTCCTACTATGCTTTCGCATGCTCAGTATCGGGACGTATTTTTCATTTCTGAGGCTGTTTTTCTGCATGAGGAATTTACACATCCTCAAAGCGGTCTGGACCAGATGATACATCTGTAGTGAAGTTTTTCCAATCTCTTAGGCAAAATAATTGTTCTTTCCTGGTAGCCAAAAATGCTGTAAATTTGCTTCTTAATGAGAAGTAAGTCTCTCTCTCTCTTCCTTCCTTCCTGCCCCACCTCCCCACTTCAGCATGTGTCTATTTTGTGTGTGTGTGTGTGTGTGTGTGTGTGTGTGTGTGTGTATGTCACCCATTTTCTATTTCTTCATTTATTATTTCACTGTTGGCATGCAAAGAGTAGGCACCTAGTTTTATTTCGTTAAAGGGTTTAGTGATAATATGATAGGTTTCCTCTAGCCCACTGGGCATTGATAATATCTTAGGTTTCCTCTGGCCCACTGGGTGAATTATAATATCGCAGTTTCTTCTAGCTCTAGTGATATGTGTTGATATAATTTCATTGAAATGAGCCTCGTATACAAGTTTCAGATTTAAAAAGGAACACCTTAATTATGTCCATAAGTTCAATACTCATTACTCACATGTAGATCGAGAATGAATTTGGTCATTAGGAAAATCCCAAGGGTGATCATGGGAACAGCAAAAAAGAGAATCATCGCAAAGTAGAGACAGTGTTCCCCATATATCATCTTCGCACAGTCATTGGGACAGAAGTGGTTTTCTGCTCCATCAGCAAACTCTGTGATCACAGGACCTCAAGTCCAGTGAAGGTGTTTCATTCTCCCTCTGCCTCTTTTTTTTTTTTTTTTTGAACTAGATCATGAATGGTAAATGGTCACCAGAGAATTACTGAGGCAAAGGAACCTGTAGGTACATGTGGGCATAGGAGTGAATGGCTTCTGTCCATGGTCCTCAAATGCCAATGCTTTCTGGATTCTCCGAGTGGAGGGAGACAAATACCCTCATCCAACATGGATGAGTTTCTGTGTCTGTTAACTATACACATATTTAAAACACTAATCACTTTGCAATAAACGGAACTGGGTTATGTCACACAATTTACAAAGGTTGTATTAGATATATTTTTTGCAATTCCTTTACTGTTTTGACATTTGAAAACTTTTTTCTCAGTAGATCATAGGGATGAAGGCATCTATCTGTACCTGTCTTTCACATTTAAGGATAAGAGTATCGGTGAGACATGAGGACTATAAGCTTTAGATGGAGGAATACCTGAGCATGATTTCCAGCGATCTCAATAAGATTATGTGACGTGTGCAGGACACAGACATGTTAACCTCTCTGAAACATAAAATGATAAGTCTTATTTTTAGAAAAAGCTAAGAGATTGAATGTCAACGTTCTATCATAACCAATTGATTAAGTACATCGAAATCATGACTAACAGATTTTGGACTCTTACTAGTCCTCATGAGAAACATGTCCTCATGTTCCTTTCACTTCAGTGAGCTCTGTGACAGCAGGACAGACTGAGAATGACTATGGGAATGAGAAGAGGGAAGCTAGAAACATGTTTCCAGCATCATCAATTTGAAGTTACTGGCAAGAAGTCAGAGCCACACCTAGTCAGAAAATTCCAAAACACTCAATGAAATGATGAGCATGGGAAGTACAGAAAGTCATTTACTGCCAGTGTGATTTAAAGTAAGTAAGATTTAAGGAACAGAGTGACTTTGATGAAGGGGTCTCCTACCACAAAGCAAAGAACACACTCCAAATGGTCACGATCAAATATTTTCAAACTCTTGAAGTTAACCAAAGCTCACAGCAAACACACACAAAAAAAATAAATCAAGAAACAAAAGATAAATTTCAGTGAGTCTGATGGTGTCATTACTGTGGTCCATCCTCTGCTTCCGAACTTGGTGGTGCCTTGAAGAAACCTGGACACACTCCGGAACAAGTAGGTGCCACTGTAGGGAACAGAAAGGACCCGATTTACCACAAAGTGTAGTTCTGTGTGCTGATGTGCCCTGTCTGTTGGTGCCCTAGAGGACCAGCTAAAGGAACTGCCTTTCTTCACCTCTACTGCCTTTCTGCCCCTCATACCTAAGGGAAAATACTCATATGACCAGCAGATGAAAGGAGTAACATTGAGATAAACACAAGAGTAACACGAAGTCTTTAGAGGAAGAATGGGAAAGAAAGCTGTAGGGCAATTCAGGGAGATTGATTCAAGAAAAATGGTGGACTTTCAGTAAAGACGGTGGGCTCACTGGAGTGTAGCCTTACCTCAGCCCCATGCCCTGCTCTGCATTCCATAGGAGACTTGCAAACTCAGAGTCAACATTCAGAGTGAAAGCAGACACTCACAGCCACACACAAAGCATCTAAATGCTTCCTCAGGGACCCATCACTATAGTCTCCCCCTCTGCAGGAGGTTGCAGGCTCTTCACTCTAAAGGCAACACAGGGCTCCTGGCTAGTCTCAGGGAGAGTGATGGGCAGTGGGGAAGCTGAACACAGTCTGATTGTCACTGTCCTGCTTGAGTAAAGTGAATTGGTCTGCGGGGGACCCTGTCTGCCAGGACAGTGCAGGCAATTGCCCCCAAATGGAGATACCCGCTGACCAGAATTCTCAAGGAAGGATTCCTCTAGCCTCTGGAGTCCCTCCAAGGTATGCGATGGGGTATGGATGGCAGTGAGTTGCAGGGAGGCTTTCTTTTCCCAAAGGGAATTTTCCACCTTCCTGAAATCCACTTCTTCTGAATCCACATGCAGCCCTCCTTTAGGCAACCAAAGGGTTGTCTCATTTTAGTGAGATCAGCCCACCTACTCCTCCAGGACCGGGTGTCCTACCTAGACTCAGGCAGGTGTGCCCCATACCTGAAGGGCCCTCACACTCATGGAACTCTGCTCACAGCAGGAAAACATCCAGAGAACACTTCTCCCATACCTGAAGCCCTTCCTGTCAAATTCACCTGCATCACATCCTGAAGTAGGAAAGTACTCATCCAGTTGAGCCCCACACTCAAGGTGATGGACCAGCTGCCAATGGCCATCTCTTCTTTGAGAAACTCTCCCGGGGTGCTGTGTCTCACCCCTCTCCCCAGGGTCCTCACTATATCCTCACTTCCTCCGCCTAGCCCCCTACTACTATCTTCAAGTGCACAGAAACCTCTGCCATGTCTCTGCGGTGCTGATGTGTGGGCATGATGGAAGGGCCCTCAGGTCGGCAGAGTGCTCAGACCAGAGCTGGGACTGCCCTCCCACCACCCTATGCCCACTGTTACCTCACACTGCAGACCAGATGCCATAGCTGGGTGAGCTGCAATCTGTGTCCCTGGCCACGGAGCCAGTAGTTCGCTCAGCTCTGGGGTTCCTGCCACCGTGGGTGTGGTCTGGGCAACAAGTGAGGAACAAACTGCTTGAGCGTGGGGCACCGCCCCTTCTGAAAGCAACCCCTGAGACACCCAGGTGCTTGAGCACAAAGATTCTACCCACCAGATGCACACCATTGCTCGTACACTTACAGTGCCCAGGCTTCCCTGGGGACTCCCCATGCTCCTGCACAAAGCTTCATGTCCGACAACCTTATATGGGGAAATAAGGAGAATGTCATTTGTTCAATGTCTACTATGTGCCAGATTCAAAGACGTCGTGGGTGATGATGGCACACTCTCTGGGCCTCAGTTTTCTCATCTATATAATGGGTTCATTATGATTAATTCATGGGACTGTGATGAGACTTGAATGAGATATTGTGTCAAGGGCTTAACTCACACCCAGAGCACATGTAAAAGGTTACTGCTGCTGCTATTTTTAATTATTATTGTTGTTGTTACTGTTATTATCTCTGAGAGTCTCACAAGCCATACTAGCTCTCTATTCAGGAGAGATCAGGCCTTAAGGGGCTCCCTCCTCCTGCCATGCAGCTCATTGAGAGAGTGGGGTCCTCCTGGGGAGGAACCTATCACCAGGACTTCTAGGGCTGGGCAGGCAATGGACTCTGTGAGGGAAAGGCATGTTCCACCATGTTTCTGATCTATCTTTTCCCAATGAAACTCAGCTCAAGAAATACTTTTGAGTATATACTATATGCCAGTTGACTGTGCTGAGGATAGTGAAGTGAGCAAACAGTCACAAAGCACTTCCCTGTGGAGTTCGAGTTGCAGACAACAAAATAATAAGTCATGATATAGTTGGTTGGAAGAGTCTCAGAAATATAAATTAGACATGTGGTCAGACAAGGCGGGGCCAGATAGGTGGGCATTGTATTTTGAGGGAAGTTGGTTGAAGGAGGCCCCACTGAGAAGGTGACATTTGAGCATAGAGGTAAAAAAGAAAGCTTTGTGGGTTTCTGAAAAAGAGCATTTCAGGCAAAGGACACAGGAAGTGCAAAGGCTCTGGTGTGGAAAATAACCACCACTGAGTGTGACATACAGCAGTGAGGCCAATGGGGAAGAAGTAGCATGAACAAGGAGGGCAATGGTCAGCCAAGGTCTTGTAAGGCCTCTAGTCCAATTTATGGATTGGCTATCTTGCTCCTGCAGGTGCCCACTCATTCAACCTTCCTTTCAGGATAGAGGACAGCTCGGAATGTGCCCTCACCTTGCAGCATTCGTCAGTGTCAGGGGGTCTTGTGCCATAAGGTACAAAAGCCAACTTTTGGTAATTTAGGCACCAGCGTATGAACTGGAAGGCTAATGGGCTCTCCCCGAGTCACGGGAACCAGGAGAAAAGGGACATGGGATGAAACCAGATAGCTGTGGAAACCCAGAAAGGGGGACTCTTGGACATAGTCACGAGGCAAGGACAGTGTGGTTAAGGCACCACCACTCAGGTGAAAGGCACTCCGTCAGTTTGAGTTTCCCATTCCAGGAAGAGAGAATCCAATTTGACCTGGGACCTCTTGCCCATAGAGTAGGGCAGTCTCAGTCACAACCTCACCACCGTACTACCTCCAGTGAGGGTGTCGTGAGTCCCCCAGGAGCCTAGAAAATGTGAAATGTTTGCTTGGTAGAAAACACAACAACAACAACAACAACAACAACAACAACAACAATAATGACAACAACAACAAAAACTGTATATATCAAACTATCAAGGACCTTCTATGTACAGGCCAGTGAGCTAAGGGCTTTGGGCTTTGCTTACATGATTGTAATGACTCCCCAACCCAAGCCTGGAAAGTTTTCTCACTGAGAAGGTTTTGCCCAGCTCACACAACAGCTGAGTGGCAGTCAGAATCTGACCTCAGGGCCGAAGTCATTGATCCAGTGGTTCTCTATATTTACTGAAACCCTAAAATAGCAGGAATACCTTAGAAAAGAAAGAAATAGTACACATTCCAGGAACACACAGTGAGTTCTGTGGTATGGGGAGTTCTGTCTTCCCTAGTCCAGAATTGGTGAGTTGTGGCCATGCAGGTACTTTTCACCTTGTGAGATTTTTCAAGCTCACAAAGTTCTAGGAGGTGGCAAACCTAACCTTCCCCCTCTTCCCCACATTCACTTCTGATTGGCAGAAACCTGGCCTGCACACCCTCAGGAATAGCAAATGGATGCGAGGGTTCCATTTGGAGTTGGAGAGAGTGTGTTGGCAGCTCTCTTCCTGCTGAGTGAGACGTTGAGCCATTTTAGGTGCTCTCTTCACAGGAAACACAGTGTCCAGCACATCCTCGAATCATAAACATGGTAGCCTATAGCCACCTAGAGCCCTATCCTCACAGTGTAAGCCACTGCTGCAGGATGCAGGCAAGCAACCCGGGGGCTTCAATGAAATGGGTAGCCATCCCTAGCTAGATGTACCCTGGGCATTTTCCACTGGCCTCCCCTGAGTTTCACCACCATTTATCTCCATTTTGAGGGTACAATGAAATGGCAGAATTCCCGACTTTCTGTAGGACTCTCTGAGTGTGCCAACGAGTAAGTTAGGAAGCACTGAAAAATGGGCACATTGATGTGCCTTATTCTTTTCTGCCCAGGCAAGGCAATTTCACAGTTCTTCTATTTCCTCTTCCTTCCAAACGGTATCCTCTACTCTTTCTTCCAGAGCAGCTGTCATGAAATTTATTGAATTCTGGAGGAAAAAGAACAATGATGCATATCAGAAGTATTCTCCAATTGGGGTGGTGCCCAGGGCAGCAGAGGGCCCCTCACCCACTGCAGAAGGATCCAAGCCCTTCTGAATCCCATGCCACCTCCCAGCCTGGGCCACTAAGGGTTGCTCAATTCAATTCAATGTTGAGATGAAATTAAGGAGCCAGGAATGCCCTAAATGAGAGAAAGTGCAGAAATAGAGAGATATATTACATGCAGTGATGATCTTAGGACCTCAAGTGCTGGCATGGGACCAGGGTCTTCAATGTGAATCACATAAAGGGCTGGGAAGACTCACAAATACAGGCTTGTGGATAGGAATGAGAGAACATGGAAAAGAAAGGAAAGAAGATATCAATTACATGTACTCTTAATGCTCCCCATGTCGCATCATCTGCGTATGGTCTTTGAGTGAACAAGTATAACAACAATGAGGGGTTATTGGGGGGCAGGGGAAATGGGAGCATTAGAGTGAAGGTGGAAACCCAGTATCCTGCTGCTCCTGGGATTATATAGCCAAACCAAGGATCCATTATTATCCTCATCTCGACACTCCTCGTCTAGTGATCCCTTGGCCCTGCTTTTCAGAGAGACACTTTGTGGCCTGGTCAATCCCAAGAAACCAGGCCAGCATTGCTGTGTGTGTGTGTGTGTGTGTGTGTGTGTGTGTGTGTGTGTGTGTGTGTGTGTGTACCCTGTAGATTCCTGCCAGCAATGGAGGGCCCGGGAGGCGGCTGGACACAGGCTGCTCTCACATGGAAGTATTCAGCACCTCATACATGGGTGACATATGGAGGCTGAGATGAGCTCAAGGATGCTGAGCAATAGCCGTAATGCCAGAGGAATTGCTCTTTCCCTTATGCAGCTCTGGGAGTGCCCTTTCTATGAGGAGATAACATGAGCACAGAAGCACGAAGGTGCTTCCTTACTTTAAAAGGAAGTGCATTTACTTCATACATACCACCTGACACACAATAGATTGCTTGGTTCCCAGTTTAAGAGACTAGGAGGGAGTCATTGTGTCCCTTTAAAATACATTCATCATAGGTCAGTAACAAAAGAAAACCATGATCTCCTGCATGTGATTGCAAGGAGTGCTAACAGATCAATGCCCAAGCAGTGACATAGCTCTGGGGTAGGGGCATATAAGAACAAAACTTGTGAGAATGATAATTTTTTAATAGCAAAGAGAGGAAAAAGGATGACAAACACGCCAATCTAAAGCCTATGGAAACAATTCCTCTTCCTGTGACATCATTCAAAAAGGAAAAGAGCACATCAGACTTCTACACTCATTTCCTTCTTCTTCTTTGTATTTGTCTAATGTCATGCCTCCCTTCCTCAGTTTTCCAAGCAGCAGGTGTCACTAACTGTGCCCAGGCCCCTCTCCCATGCGAACTGCCCTGTGTTTTGGTACCTACCTGTAGAGTCTTCATCCTCACTCCTGGAATCAGAGAAGCTCTCTGATACATAATCTGTAGACAAAAAATCATGAGCATTAATACTACTAAAAAGAGTCTTACCCATTCCTTCTTTTTTCCTTGAGTCTGTGGTGAATCATGGGCATCACCCTGATATTACCCAGAATTCAGGCACCTTATGGTCTCTGTTGATCATAGACCTTCACCTAGATATTGACCACAGTAACCGTCCTTCAGATCAGAGATGCTGAAGGAATCCACTTTTCCCTTTTCCCTTCCACTTGCCCATGACAGCTCTCACCTCCAATATTACCAACTTGAGATTCCAACTGTTTCATTCAAACAAGAATGAGACTAGTAGGATTGACCAATTGACATTTTAATGTATTTCAGTTCACGGAGTTCATTAACAAAAACCACATCGTGCCATTGGCCAGAGTTTTTTCCTGTACAACCTCTTACTTTCATGACACCCAACCCTCATTCCCAGCAGTGACCCAGTATCAGGAGGCTTCCAGACCAAATTACAGAAAAGTCCCACCTCCTTCAGAACCTGGCTTTTTCCTAGCAACTGACTGATTTCATGATACATACATTTTGTCATCTGTTCACACTTCCAACTGCAGTTAGAGAAATAAAAAAAAAAAAAGTTAGGATCTCTTCATTCTGGACACTCTGCACAGGCGTTCATTTCCCTTGGTGGCCTTAGCACACCACATGGGAAACAGTGGTTAAATCAATGACCCATGAGAAAAAAATGAGGGGTGCCTTGGGGAAAGCTTAAAGCTGATAATGGAAGGTCTCTCAAGACCCTTTGCTTTGTCAATTTCAGTTTCCTTTTCAAAGAGAAAAGCTTTCTGCAGGGTAAATGCTCTCTAATGTACAGTTTGTAACTGCTGCTTTCTATTTTGAGTGCCCTCTTAAATCAGGTATCAGGGGTAATAGGCTCTCACTAGACAGTCTCCTGACCTAGTAAACTGTCTCTGTCATGGAGCATATACATGTTCACATTTTCATATGCTAATTTTATTGAAAAAGTGAAAAAGAAACTTTTCCATCTCAGTGCAATAGAGCGACTTCACCTTGGTGATTTAGGGAGATCCTGCACCAGCACCTCAGGGAGAGCTAGAAAGACACAAAGTAGCTGTTATTCACTGGTGATGCTGCTCAACACATACTCTGGAAGGTTTGCAAGGTGAGTTTGTGAGGCAAGTGTGTGTGGATGTGGGCATTTAATAAGCATGAACTGAGCTGATGCAGGGCCATCGTCCTGGGTGGCTGAAGGAAGGGTAAAAAGCGGGGCAGGGAAGAAAAAGAAACAGAGCTTTTGGCATGAAAGGCAAAGGCAACCCAGTGTATCGAACATAATCCTAAAGGGCAAACAAAAATGCACACTATGTTTCGATGATAGAGTTTTATTAACTGCTCTTGCCCTTCATAAATCCGGCCAAGTTCCCACTTCTTTTTGAAATATTATAAGACCATCTCAGCATATGCCTTCATATGTGCTGTTACTATCTTCATCTTTAATACTAAATTTTTAACTTTGTTTTTATTGAAATATACATAATATATATATATATATATATATATATATATATATATATATATGTTTATTGTGGATAAGTAGGTCAGTAGCTTCAGTAACATTCATTATATGTGGACCATCACTACTATCTCTACCCCAACGTGTCATCCTATCACAAGTACCCTCTGATCAGAATAGTGAATCACCCAACCACTCCCCAGTACATCCCTTGATCATCTCTACTTTCTCTCACAATGAATTTGCTTTCTTGAGGGACTTCATATAAGTGGAATCATACGGTATTTGCCCTTTTTTTGACTGCCTCATATCACCCAGTATGAATAGCATTCCATTTCAGGTAGCTATCACATTTTATTGATCCACTCATGGATCGACTTAGGGGTGGTTTCCATTATGTGAAGAATGGGGCTATGAATACTGGTGTACAGATAGCTCTGTGACCCTTTAATGATGATACATAATATTCCGGGCAAAGAATGTTGCAGCACAGAGAGAAAATGAATGTAAACTCAGGACTTTTTAAATTAATATAAATAGGTCAATATTATTTCACTAATTATAACATATGCATCATGTAATTTTAAGATGCTGTGTGGGATATGGGATCTAGGTGTATTATTTGTCACCTTTATGTTCATTCACACCTATTCGAGATAAAGAATAACTATTTTTACAGCTCTGAAGATACTTGACCAGGGAGAGATCTATTCAGCTCATGTCCAAAATCAGATAATATCTGGGCATTAGCTAGAGACCCTGATTACTATTTAAACTGAACCACATGTTGGTTTTGATAATTTTTCCCCATAATTATAGCACTAGGGATAGAATGGGTCCATTTAAACAGCACTCATGCAATTGAAAAACAGCATGACTTGGAACGTAACATAATTTTCTTTTAAAATGAAAATACCAAATAATTATACCTGAATTGATGTAGTAGCCACATTTCCAGAGTACCCTCTCGAGCTGCTCTGAGGAGTGTACCCTGTGGTGTGGCTGGATGTAAACTCTCTTGATCCTCTTCTTCCTTGTTAGAAGCTGCACATACTATGGAAAGTCCTTCAGACCCCTCAATGCCCTGTTCCAAGATCTGTAATTTTAAGGTTGCTTAGTCATTAGTATTATGTGATGAGGCTACAAATGATTATATACAGGTAAAACTATGAAAATAATAAGTGACTGGTGCTATGTAATTGCTCTGTAAGTGTCTGATCACTGCATGACTCCAAGTATAACCTAGACACTTGGTAACAGCTGAAACTAGCGAGGGACTGGGATAGCTCCACAGCAAGAGTGGGTGACAGGTCACTTTTATTTTTTGTGTGAGAGTGATGCCTTCCAGTTCACGGAGAGTATCTGTTGTCATCTCCTGAAATCCCCACATCAGCCTACAGCAGAGAATGCAAAGCAGGAGCTGTGACTTATAATTTATACTGGAAAGCATAGAAATATACAGAGATGAAGTGATTTTCCGAGAGACACAACACTCATGATTGTAATCTGGGACGGGAACATGAATGATATCCTGGGCATAGACATCCTGAAATTCTAAGACACCTGAGACCACTCCCCTGGTGCCTGAATGGCAAGATACCATCAGTGTCTTTGACAAAATCTCCTGCTCCCGATTTTCTGTGGGAGAGAGGTCATGTCCCAGAGTAGGAGGTGAGCCATGTGGAGTCCACCTTTGTAATGCAGATGCCACTTCCATGTTTTAGGATTTGACCACAAAACAACAGTTTCTTCGGAGCAAAGCCCCTCATAAGGACCAGGAAGCCCTGCATTGTGGCCATCCTCCCCCAGTGTCTGTCGACTATCAGCTGTCTCACACTGAGTCATCCTCATGACCAGGTGACCACCCTGAATCACTCACTAGTGATCAGGGTGATGCCCAACCCAACTCAGAACATTCTACATGCACTCCACATGACAGATTTTCTAAAACCTAGTATCTTTCATTGAAAAAACTTAGATGGGCAATTACTGTCCATGAACAGGTATACGGGCCTTTCATGTTCTTGCATTCAGGATTCTGTGAATTAAGGCTAAAACCTCCATTGTCTGCTGACTATTGGTCTAAGCAGCCTGTGCTGTGCCAGGTTGACAATGGGCAGTGGCTTCATTAGTACTCAGTGTACTGCCTCCTTGTTCATTCCTTCCTACCATAGTCCAGGGACTACAAACTGCTCATACCTTCCTACACACTGCAGTGGGATGAATTAGTCAGACACTCATGGGTTCAAACAATGACCTCAGCAAATAGTATCAAGGAATAAGGGGCCCAATGAGACGATGTAAGGATCTCTCAACATTAAAGTTGCCCAAACAAGTCTGTCCACCCTAGTCAACACAGTGGGAAAGAACTCTAAAAGCCAGGAGGCAGAAATTATAATGAAGAAGCCAACCTGGAGTGAGCAGGAATATGTCCCCCTGGTGGGACCACCAATAGACCTTTGGCCTTCTTCTTGCTTTCCTCCTGGGTTCTATGGATCCACCACCATCTTCCTGTTGTGGCCACAAGTGGAATGGGTATTTGATTTCTGGGAAGATGTGTTCAGGGCACTTTTCACTTGCTTTTCCACATTGTTACAACCATTTTGTTTCCACTTTTAGACTCACAAGCAATAGAAGAAACTCCAGTATTTTGTATTGTGGTTTTATGTGAACTGACACAAGTAAGTTAGGAAACAATAGAGAACGGGCACACTTTTTTAACTTACCTTGTTTGTCCCATGCAACAGAAGTTAAAACCTCTCCTAATTGTTCTTAAATGCTTTCTTCTTCCCTTTGTTGAGGAGATTTGGCTGGAGCAGGGAAAGGAAAGAGCAAGTCATATGGGATAGATAATTTTTAAATAGAATAGCAAGAAAACGTGATGTCAAACGCAGCACACTAATAGCCTGTGACAAGGTTCCCTTTTCTGTGACATTAATAAAGTGGGGGGAAAATTAAACTTCTATACACATTTCATTTCTCTGTCTGATTACATGTAGCAGGTGCCACCCAACTGGTCCCAGGTATTTCCTCCCGTTGGATCCAAAGTAATTGTTGCCGCCTACCTGGATCATCTTCATCCTCACTACTATAGTCAGAGATGTCCTCCAACACCAAATCTTTAGAAACAGAAGCAAGAGGAATAACATTTTAGAAAGACAGTCTCACCTATTTATTTATCTTCAGTTGAGCCTATGGTGAGTCACACGACCTCACCCTAATCTTTCCTCCATGTTCTCAGAACTGGCCTGGGCTCTCTGGGCTCAGAGCCCTTGAACAAGACATTGATCACCTTGCAAACTTCAGAGAGATCCTGAGCAATCACCTTTCACCTTCTCACCTCAAATTCAGCATTACTCCCATCTCCAAAGTTATCAACCAGAAATTCTGACTAGACAATTGAATGTGGTTAGTGTGACCCAGCAAATGGATGTTTCAATTTTATTTTCATTCAACGAGGGAATCAATGATCAATATAATTAATTCAAAACAGCCTCATCTGGCCATGCCCGCCATGCTAGAGAAACTCTAGAATTCAATGTTGTGAAAGGTGTATCCTCCCCTCATCTGCTAGTTCTTGCAGAGTCATTTGGGGGCCTGGTCTGATCACTCACATGTGTGTACTTCATGGACCCATGTGCCTGTGCCACACATTATTTGAGTCTCTGGCCTTGTTCAAAAGTATGGTCAAAACCAGGTACTGGCCATTTCTCAACAGAAAGCCCTGATGTAAGCAAAGTTGAAAAGCATGGCTAGCAGACCTGTGCGAGATGGAATCACAGTAGGGTGTACTGCCACACTTCACTTTTCATCCTTCTCCCCCTTCGAACCCTGACTCTGGATTAGAGCCTGGGTAGGCAGTGGAAAAATCCCCCCTCCCAAAATGGAAGTATAGTAAAGTAAAAAAGAGAATTAAAAAACTTAAGCAATGGGAAGGAAATACTGTGCTCACGGGTTGGAAGGCTTCATATTGTTAACATTTCCATAATTGCCAAAAGGATCAACAGATTTTTGCTATACCTAGAGACATCTCCATGCCACTTTTACTGAAGAGAAAAAAATCCTACAAGACACACGGAACCACAAAGCATCCCAGTAGTCAAAACTCTCTTGACAATGAGGAACAAGATGGAGGCTCCACACTTCCTGAATTCAAAACACCAGACTAAGCTTGTGCAATCAAAAATCCATGGTAGTGGCATTAAAAACAGGCTGATAGATCAATGGGAAAGACAGAGTGTCCTAAATAAACTCATTGATGGTACCAAATGATCTTTGAGAAGGATGCCAGGTCAACACAAGAGGGAAGGATGGTCTCTTCAAAAATCAAGAGTATGAAAATACACCTAGACAGTGTGAGAAAACCTTTGCAAAGCTTCTATCTAAATAAGGGCTAATACTCAAAGCATATACAGGAGGTAATACTCAATTGCAAAAACAAAAATCTAAAAGCAAATAACCCAATAAAAATGGCCAAAGTCTCTAAAGAAGGCGTACATGGTCCACAGAGCAAGGTCCTGATATCACTAATCATTAATGAAATGCACATCAAAAATGCCACGAGGTATTGCCTCTCTCTTGAAAAGATGCATATTGTCCAAAAGGGCAAAAAAAGAGAGAGATAATAGATCATCACTTGGCTCATTGTATATAATATTGACTTAAACCAACTTCCTGGACTTGATATCTTATAAAGCCCTCCAGAAGAAACCATGACCCTATATTCCTGTGGGTGTCACAGGGACATGAGGGGTGATTCTCCTGTTACACTGTGGAGTTTTCTGTCCCAACTTACAGTGCACCATGTCCCCTTTGTTCCCCTAGAATGACAGCCCAGTGCTACCCTGACACTCAGTCCTGAAGACCTCTCAGTTCTCTTCTCATTAGACACAGTGTTTCTTGCCCAGCACACAAAGGCCATGCCTCAGAGAAGTGATGGGGACAGAACGACACTTTGTATTCTTAGCAAAGGTGTCTGAAGATATATATTATATCTCTTTGCACAAAATCACAGTGAATTGCCCAAAAATATTCCTGGAGCCTTGTCCTGGCTCAGATGCCTCCAGAACTGCATGAGACATGGGGTACACTGGAGGCCACCAGCAAAAGTGAGAAGACCTGCCCAACAACCAGCTAACATGTGGGTGGGGAGGAGTCATTCAGAGGCATCCCTTTAACAGAAAGGCAGTGTGAATGAAGGAAGGGCGCACAACATGACCATTCATAGTGCCATACGACCTACTGAGGGCTTATATACTGTACTAAAATTATTTTATGGTGGCACAGTGACACAAATCCTAAAACACGGTTTATTCACTAAGAAGCCGGAGAACGTTGACCTGGGTCATAACATGATTTGTGTTTAGTTTAATTGAGGGATATACTTGGCACACAGTAAATGCACACATTCCAATTTTGCAAGGTGATTAATACATACATTTAGATACCTATCCATTCATGATGCGATGGTGAGAGCAATGCTTATTAGATAGCTGACATCAGTGACTGTGGTGTTACAGTAACATAAACCAAGAGAAACACTCTAAACACAAAACGTCAAACACACACTCAGGTTCACACCACATGGATTCACATGGTACATATTCACACCCATGCACACAAAGCGACACCATCTCTTGGGACTAGGGATCATGGCCACAGTTCTTTAATTAGTAAATCAGTTTCTGTCACCACATCTCCGGTTCTCATTGCCAGCAGGAACCTAAAATCAAAGTGGCTCCCCACATTAAGTCAGCAAGATTACTTCCCTTTCTGTTTCTAGATTTTTCCTCAGAAAATGAAGGATTCTAGAATACCTACCTTCCTCAAGGGCAAAGGGAACCACCTGAAATGACAGAACATACTGTGAGAGTCACATCCTGCAGGGTCCTGCTTGCACAGGCCTTTGTTCAAATCAGTTACATTAGCAAACTAGATGTGAAATGCTGAAAGTGTCAACAGAACCCACCAGCGAGAAATGGACAGAATTACTCAGGTCAAAGGGCATCAACTGTCCTGGGGAACTTTCTCTCAAGGCCATTTTGGGTGGGCAATTACAAACTTCTCCTCCAAAGAGGAAAACTGTATAAGAAAAACGATCTCCCACACATACGGTTTGTAACTGCTGCTGTCATTTTTGAAGGTTCTTTACGATCAGTTATCAGTTGGTTCTAGACTTACTCTTGACACTCTTGCCACCAAGTAAATGTCTGTATCATCTGGAATGTATGTCTTCACAATTTTTATCCTATAATTTTAAGGACAAAAAAAAAATCCCCATTCTATTGCAAGAGAAATGGGGTGAGCATACCTTGGTGATAGATGTCACCTCATCTGCGCTCTCAGTGGGAGTCTCCTTCCTCAGGTCCTCAGGAGCATCTGTGAGGACACAGAGTGACTGTCAGTCCTTGGTGCTGCTGCTTATGAAGGACTATGGAGCTCTGCTGTGTGCTGACAGGAGCGAGAGTGCATTGATAAAGGTGCTGGGTATGTATGAATGGAGCGGCTGCTGGGCCTCCAACTTGCTCAAGAATCAAAGGCCAAGGAGAAGAGCAGAAAAGAAATAAATAAATAATGTGCCTTTGTCTTTCTGAAAGAAACCTAATCAGTGGGAAATACGCAGTCTCACAAAGAGTCAACATGACTATCATGCCTTATTTAAAAGAAAGAGGCCTGACTCCTCCTGCCTGTTTTCAAATTCAGCTACATTGCCACTGTCTTTGTGATTTCCTCCAAGATCATTTCTTCCTCCATAATCCATACCGGCTCTGGTTGGGTTCATCCAAAACACTTCTGTAAGGTATTGAACTTGATGCAAATCAAACTTACTGGAGACATAACTCACTTCTACACAAACTATCCCATTCTGTTTATTCACTAATCTTTTTTATGAACCGAATAAAATAGAGAATAATTGAAAACAATGTAATCTAGTTATGTAGAATCGATGTCCTCATCTGTGATAACGACCTATCATTTTTTTTTTATACAATGTGTGCACGCCATTGAGTCACTGTTTGTCCTCCCTCAAACAGGCAACATACAGTGGAAGAGTTCCTTATGTGGGAATGACATGGGGGCACAGTCTCTCTCTACCCCAGCTGGGCAGGGGATAACAACAAGGGGGATGAGCATCAGAATTCCCCTAGATTGACTCCAAGTTCTCACTTGCCACTGTCTCTTGAGTATGTGCTGATGGGATTTGGGTGTTTCCGTAGTTTGTTGTGATACAGTCTCTCTGATATTTAACCCTTTGGAACCGAGACTGAGGGGGGACGCCAGCACTGACAGGTATTGTTCCCGATTATTTTTCATGGGGCTTCACAGCTCTTACAATCTGTGTGCCTTTCACGCCAATGACTATGTCAAAGTCTGCTGTTGAAGGCACTTACAAATGCCCTGGTCTATGAGACCAGTGAGGAGATCTACCCTTGATAGGCAGTGTTTGAAAACTGTGTAGAACCTAGCACTCCAGCTTTGTCCACATTTACTGAAAAATCCTTCTCTTCAGCACTCATGACTCTGTGGCTGAGTGTGAGTGTTGGTCAGTGGTCCAGGGCATCAACATGTATTTCCTCCATGTAGCAGATGAAGAGATCGAGCCATTCATCTCAGCTCTGCCTCCAAATGAAGAGATGAAATATTAAACAAAGCTCTAGATACAGCTGCAGAGGTGAGAATGACTTATGTAAGGTGGTCTGTGAAGATGAGAATCTCTTTAGAAAGTGAACCGGGTGAATATGTTGAGTAACTGGGAAAAAGCCTGAGGAAACACACCACACACACATACTCGCATTCACAATCGCAACACATA
Organism: Cynopterus sphinx; assembly: GCA_030015415.1. NCBI lineage: Eukaryota > Metazoa > Chordata > Mammalia > Chiroptera > Pteropodidae > Cynopterus > Cynopterus sphinx. Next base: position 109,158 of record JAKZJJ010000141.1, read on the forward strand.
CACTCACGAAATTGCCCTTAAATTTCAAGCACACACCACCTAAAAGTCGTCACGCCTACTGGCCACAGTAGAACTGGCCAGAAATCATTCCAGTACCATACTACATTCCCCTACACCGCAGTGTTCAATCCCAGCAGGAACGCAGATCGGGGGGGCTTTCCAGACCACACAGGCAGGAAAGCCCCACCATGGTCAGCACCCAGATTCAGTGTCAGGAATGGACTGATTCCTAAATCCACACCTTTTTCATCTTCTGCATCCACCTGCAATAAGGGAGAGAGAGAAAAAACAAAAACACTGTTAGGAGAACATCATCACGAGCACTCTGCACAGGGCTTCTGTTCTCTTGATGTCTTCAGGACACCAGATTGGAAACCTGAGTTAATGACTCCAGGATTAAATGTACAGAAAATCTGTGGGAAAGTTTGATTCTTCATGGAAGGTCTCTGAGTGTACTTGGATTGGCAAATGCAAAACTTTTCTTCTTGGAGGAAAATTCTATGCAGAGGAAAATGCTCCCTACTCTACAGTTTATGACTAATGCTGTCCTTTTGAATGCCCCCTTGAAGCAGCAAAAATTACGTAAAAGGTTACACTTCACAATCTCCCCACCAACTAAATTATCTACTATCTGGAGTGCACATGTGCACATCCTCGTGATTTAATTGTACTAAAACAAAATAAATCAACATTTCCATCACAAAAGAAGAAAGCAGAGCTTACCTGTGAAATCGATGGGTCCTTCTCAGAGGCCTTGTCTCCTGAAGGATCCTCCACCACAGCATCAGGGATGGCTAGGGATACACAAAGCAAGTGTCAGCCATTGCTGATGTTGCCCAGGATGCACTCAGGCAGCTGTGACTGATGTGCACTTTGGATGGAATGGGTGGAATGGATGATTAATAACTACAAACTGAGATGTTCAGCAAGGCTGTCTCCCTGGGTAGGTGAAGGAAGGCACAAAAATGGAACAGGAAAAGAGGAAAAAGACAGCCCTTGGTTTTCTACCTAAGGGCAAACTAATCCATGTAAAATGGTCAATCTGACAGGGAGTAAACACTAAAATGCACGCTATGATTAAAAAACAGAGTCATGTGACTTTTCTACGGTTTTCACATTCAGCTCAATTGCCATCATCTTTTTTGCTTCCTCCAAATTCAATTCTTCCTGCAGAATTTACAGATGCTTCTTTTGGATTTATTAGCTCTTCTGTAAGATTTTGTTGTTCATAAAAAGCAAACTGATTGCAGGACCAAAATCAAGTCTAGGAAAAGTGTCTCATGAGATTTATTTACATTCACTTTTCATAAACAAAATCAAATGCAGAAGATCTGAAAATACTAAATCCATGATTTAAAAAGGTCACTAACAACACTGTGATATTTACCTCCCAGTTTTTCTTTTCAATATATCGTGCATGCCCTTAGTCAGTGGCTGTCCATACTCACACTGTGCATGAACATTGGGATGATTCCTCACACAGGGGAGGCAGGGGGAAGTACTGCCACTCTCTACCCCAGTAGAGTAAAAGATCTGCAGAAAGGTTGAGGAGCCCTGGATCTACACCAGTACAGATTTGAGTACTGATTTGAGACTATCCTTGGTAAGGTGCTGGCAGGGTTTGTGAGCTTTTGAGGTTTATTGTGATGTTATCTCCCTCTTAACTGCCCTGAAACAGGGGTTGAGGAATGAACGGCAGCACTGATAGCTGATGACCAGCATTGTCCTCACACCTCTTTCAACCTCTCAGCTGACCAGGAGCATGTGGGCCCTCCATACACCTTTCTCACAATGACTATGCTGGCGCCAGCTGTGACATGCAACTTTGGCTACCCTGGGCTATGTGACACTGAGGACATCTTCTCAAGATGAGCTTTGTGTGGGAGCTGTGTAAGTTGGTTCTAGAACTTCCAAGCATGGCCACAGAAGCTGACACTTTGTTGCTAGGTCACTGATAATCTTGTGCCTCAGTGGTGAGAGCAGGTGAGTAGTATGAACACAGGGACCCACAACTGTGTTTATATTTTGGGTCATTCATCTCTGCAGCACCTCCACATGAAGAGAGGAAATATTAAGCAACCTCCACATATAGCTGGGGTTTAGGTAGAGTTAATTATGAAAAGTATACAGTGCTGGGGAGTTCCTTGAAAAGTAGATGCTTCTATTGTGTTGTGTGAGAGGGAAACTCTTCTGTGGACACACAGGCACTCATACACACATGAACATTTGCAATCAAGCCACCAAATGTTTATAAACGCCACTCCAAAACTCAAACATGTGAATTGCATGACCCAGACATCTTAACTTCCAAGGACTCCAATCTATAATTGTTTCTTAGACTATCTGGTTCTTTCACTAAATGCCCAACCTTCATCCCTGACATGATCATGAAATCAGGGGGACTACCAGACCAAACCGGCAGGAAAGCCCCACCCACCCAGCTTTACCCTTAGCAAGTGAGTGAATAAACAATACATACATTTTTCATCCGGTTTGTCATCCTCCTGCCAGAGGAGAAAGGAAAACACTGTGAGGATTGTATGCCCCTGGACACTGTTCACCTAGGTTTTCTGTTCTCTTGACTTTAGGACACCAGTTGGGAAACAGTCTCTCAGTCAATGACCCCAAGAGAAAATGCACAGAACACTTCTGGGAAAGCCTTGAGCTCTTTGTGGAAGCCATTTGAATTCCCTTTGAATTGGCAATTACAAAAATATTTTATCAGTGAAGAAACAATGATGCTCAGGAAACTTCAGGCAATGCTTCAGTGTGAAAGTATGCTGTCCTTTTTGAAAGCCTCTTGAATCATACATCAAGTGGTGACAGACACCCACTCAACATTCTCCCAACTAGGAGACTGTATCTATCATCTAGCGGGTATGTGCTCACATTCTTAGATCTCGATTTTACTGGGAAAAAAAGCGCAATATTTCCACTGCCACGGGTGGAAGGCCTTCTTACCTTGGTAGTAGATGGGAGCTCCTCATCAAGATCCTCCTTTCTTAGCTCCTCCACGACAGTGTAAGTTACCTCCTCAACGATGGTGTCGGGATGCTCCTGTACCACAGTGTCAGGAATCTCTTCAACCATGGTGTCTGAAAGCACATGCATATGGTGTCAGACGGAGGTAGGGGCATAAACAGTCATGGTCAGATATTGATGGTACTGGTCAGGACTGTCTCAGATCTGTGATTTAGGTTGACATTGGGATAGAGAGTATGGAAGTGGGAGTTGGACAGTATGGACTGAGGGTCTTAGGGTACATTCTCATGGTGGATCAAAGACAGCCAAGGAAAGCAGGCAAAAAAGAGGAACAGAGCCTTAGAGGGTCTAGCACAAGGGAATTTAATCCATCCAATGGCATCTAAAATGCATGCTATGCTTCAAAGACAGGGTTCTGATTCCTCCTCCCCTTCTTAAAGCCTGGCTACATTCCACTGCTTCTAATGTTATGTGACCCTTTCAGCATCCACACATTCACACATGCCACTAGTCTTCAGCAAGAATAGTATTGGGAATTTTACTTTTATTGTGATGAACTTTACCTCATATTTATGCTGCTTTTAATCATTTGTGACTAAATCAGTCAGTACCATTGATTATATTCACAGTGCTGTGGACCCATCACTGCTGTCTAGACCCAAAACTTTTCCAGGAATAAATCACTCTGCCTTGACCCACTTTCCAGCCCTGTGGTCTCTCCTTTTCTTTTTCCAGGAATTGGGGTTTTTCTGAAAACTCATATAAGTGGAAGGATAAATTATGGTTTCTCTTGGTAAGGTTGCTGTTAATAAGCCCAACATTTTTGCAGTGACTAATTATATTGTACTCTATTTAAAATTGAACACACTTTTTTGCCTGAAGAGTAGTATCCCACTAGGTGCACACATCACATTTAATCCATTCGACTCCTGATGAAATTAGGGATTCTTGGCAACATGTGGCTATTATAAATAATGCCATTATGACCATTGGTGTATGTGTGAGACACTACTTGTGATAAGTGATACAATGGTCCTGTCAAAACTCACAGAATGTCAGAGCACAAAGAGAAAGTTTTAATAGACTGTATGGATTTTAATTAATAAAAATGTGTTGGTATCTTTTCATTCATGTTATCCAATGTATTTTATAAATGTAAGATTTTCCTAATAGGGGAAACGTGAAGTTGAATATAGGACCTAGGTATATTATCTAGTCAATGTAGACGTTAATTTAAACCTGTTCTAAATAACATCTGTCATGGAGGGAGTGTTCAGATAAAGTTGCAGAATCAACTAATGTGTGAATATGAATGAGAGATCTCATTTACTGTTGGACATGAGCCGGATTATGAATTGTCAGTATATCCTGACCTCCATGGAGCCTGCACCACTGATGGACTGAATACATGTGTGTTTGTAAACATGAAATAAAAAGTAAATATGTTAGCCATTTTGCAACAGTCACTTAAATATGGGACACTGCAGATTTTTTCTGGAAGTACCTTAGTGAGCATTATTTCCACAGTACCTTCATTACTCTTGGTGAGAAAGGGTGCCATTCCTTGTGGTAAGAAACGAATTCGTTGAGCCCACTTCCCACTTTCCAATGGATAAATATGAGGGTGATACTCAGTTGTGCTTCCTTCCTCTTCCTTAGAGTGGCCTGGGAAATGCATGACAATACAGAGAACTGTAGAAATCTCTCTAGCAGAAGTCCAGAGGGCAATTAGGAATAATTTCTCCATACCTACCCAGATGATTCTCCAGAAGCCAAGTTAGACGAGGCATGTCAGGCACTTTGGTGTGCTCATAAAACGTCCACTAGATAGATTTTTATGGGCGCCGACCTTAATTTAGTTTTGCCATTATAGAAACACAGCAAAGTACAGTGACTGCATCTGGTCTCCCAGATACCAAACTCATTTAGAAGCTGCTTGTTGTGATGTTATCACCCTGATTCTTAACTTCTTTGGGACAGATGCTGAGGAGTGACCCAATCTCTGACAAATGTTTGCAGTGCTATGTGGAGCCTCAACCTTGTAGTATCTTAGAGCTAACCATAAACTTGTGGACCCTACAGGCAACTTTCACACCAATGACAATGCCAAAGTCAGCTGTTAGATTCAACAATAGCTGCCCTAGCCTGCGTGATATCGAGGGCCACCCAATCGTGATGGGCTGTGTGTGGGAGTCACTTGGTGCATCCATGAATGGCCACAGATTCTAAAACTCCCTTGGTCTGTGACTATTGAGCCTGTGACAGAGTGGTGAGTACAGGTCAGGTGTCAAGAGCTTCAACTTATGGACCCACACCTGAGTCACATTATGCCTTTGTCATGGAGAAGGTCTAAAGTTTGGGCCATTCCTCACTGCACAACTTCCATCTTAGGGGATGGATTAGTAACAAATGTCTAGATACAGTCAGGGTACGGAGAGTTAATAATGTAAATAATTTAAAGTGTACAGTAGTGATGAGGTTTCTTTAGAAGTGGAAAGCATGTCTTGTGTTGCATGAGTGGGTATTCTCCTCAGAAATCATAATATCATGCAGACTCACAGTCACACTCATACAACAAAAACACATAAAAATCTCAAATGTCTAAAATAACTGAAGTTTACACCTTCATGTTATCCTTGCTTCTGAGGACTAAAGACAACTGACCAGAAAAATTTTCTGTATGGCCACTGTCTTTCATTACACCACTAACCCTCATCCTTGGCAAGATTGTAGAATCAGGTGGGCTTTGAGACCAAATCATCAGAAAAGGCCCACCTTCTTAAGTACCTAGCTTTGTCATCAGCAAGGGAATGATTAAACAATACATACATTTTTCACCAGGTCTGTCGTATGCCTGTCATGGGAGAAAGAAAAACACGGTGAGGATCATAGACCCCAGGACACTATTTGCTCAGGCCTTCTGTTCTCTTGATGATTCGAGGACACCAGATAAAAAACATTCCCCGAGTCAATGACCACAGGAAAAAAGTACAGAACACATGTGGCGAAGCTTGAGAATTCAAGGAAGCTCTCTCAATCCCCTTAGATTTAGCAATTGCAAAATTCTTTTTTCTTGGATAAACTGTTCTTAGAGGACACTGCTTGTTACCTTATAGCCTGTAAGTAATTCTGTCCTTTATGAATGCCCTCTTGAATCAGCTTTCAGGAGGTCATAGACTTTCATTTGACATTTGCCCTCCCAGTACCTTGTCTCTATCATCTAGCAGCTACATGCTCACATTTTCAGATTGTAAATTTATTGAAAAAGATGTAATGGAACATTTCGATTTCTGAGCATGGAAGCCTTTCTTACCTTGAGAACTGATGGGACCTCAAACCTGGACCGAAACCTAGGAAGCTGCTGTAACCTGCTGGTAGTGGGACCTAGAAGGAGACAGAGTCATCATCACTTGCTGGTGATGCTGCTCAGGACTGTCTCAGAGAGCACGGTTCAACGATGTTGTGGGCTTGGATAATTGGAACATGGTGGTAAACAACAGTATGGACTGAGCTTCTTAGGGGTCATTCTCATGGTGGAAAAAGATGGCCAAAAAGAAGCAGGTAAGAAAGAGAAACCGAGCCTTAGAGCGTCTAGCTCAAGGGAATTTAATCCATCCAATGGCATCTAAAATTCATGCTATGCTTCAAAGACAGGGTTCTGATTCCTCCTGCCCTTCTTAAAGCCTGGCTACATTCCCACTGCTTCTAATGTTATGTGACCCTTTCAGCATCCACACATTCACACATGCCACTAGTCTTCAGCAAGAATAGTATTGAGAATTTTACTTATATTGTGATGAACTTTACCTCATATTTATGCTGCTTTTAATCATTTGTGACTAAATCAGTCAGTAGCATTGATTATATTCACAGTGCTGTGGACCCATCACTGCTGTCTAGACCAAAACTTTTCCAGGAATAAATCACTCTGCCTTGACCCACTTTCCAGCCCTGTGGTCTCTCCTTTTCTTTTTCCAGGAATTGGGATTTTTCTAAGAACTCATATAAGTGGAAGGATAAATTATGGTTTCTCTTGGTAAGGTTGCTGTTAATAAGCCCAACATTTTTGCAGTGACTAATTATATTGTACTCTATTTAAAATTGAACACACTTTTTTGCCTGAAGAGTAGTATCCCACTAGGTGCACACATCACATTTAATCCATTCGACTCCTGATGAAATTAGGGATTCTTGGCAACATGTGGCTATTATAAATAATGCCGTTATGACCATTGGTGTATGTGTGAGACACTACTTGTGATAAGTGATACAATGATCCTGTCAAAACTCACAGAATGTCAGAGCACAAAGAAAAAGTTTTAATTAATAAAAATGTGTTGGTATCTTTTCATTCATGTTATCCAATGTATTTTATAAATGTAAGATATTCTTAATAGAGGAAACGTGAAGTTGAATATAGGACCTAGGTGTATTATCTAGTCAATGTAGATGTTAATTTAAACCCGTTCTAAATAACATCTATCATGGAGGGAGTGTTCAGATAAATTTGCAGAATCAACTAATGTGTGAACATGAATGAGAGACCTCATTTGCTATTGGACATGAGGCAGACAGTGAATTGTCAGTGCATCGTGACCTCCATGGAGCCTGCACCACTGATGGACTGAATACATGTGTGTTTGTAGACATGAAACAAAAAGTAAATATGTTAGCCATTTTTCAACAGTCACTTAAATATGGAACACTGCAGATATTTTCTGGAAGTACCTTCATCACGCTTGGTGAGAAAGGGTGCCGTATCGTGTGGTGGGAAACAGACTCTTTTAGCCCACATCCTCCTTTCTGTTCGATAAATATAAGAACGAGGTTCTGTTCGTCTTGCTTCCTCTTCCTTAGAGTGGCCTGGAAAATGCATGACAATAAAGAGATCTGTAGACATCTCTCTAGCAGAAGACCAGAGGGCAATTAGGAATAATTTCTCCATACCTACCCAGACGATTCTCCAGAAGCCAAGTTAGACTGAGGCATGTCAGTCATTTTGGTGTGCTCAAAAAACGTCCACTAGATAGATTTTTATGGGCGCCGACCTTAATTTAGTTTTGCCATTATAGAAACACAGCAAAGTACAGTGACTGCATCTGGTCTCCCAGATGCCAAACTCATTTAGAAGCTGCTTGTTGTGATGTTATCACCCTGATTCTTAACTTCTTTGGGACAGATACTGAGGAGTGACCCAATCTCTGAAAAATGTTTACAGTACTATGTGGAGCCTCAACCTTGTAGTATCTTAGAGATAACCCTAGGATTCTGGACCCTACAGCGCCTTTCACACCAATGACAATGCCAAAGTCAGCTGTTAGATCCAACCATAGCTGCCCTAGACTGTATGATATCGAGGGCCACCCAACCATGATGGGCTGTGTGTGGGAGTCATTTGGTGCTTCCAGGCATGGCCACAGATCCTGAAACTCCCTTGTTCTGTGACAAATGAGCCTGCGGCAGATTTGTGAGTACAGGTCAGTTTTTCACGGAGAAGGTCTAAAGTTTGGGCCATTCCTCACTGCACAACTTCCATCTGAGGGGATGGATTAGTAACAAATGCATAGATACAGTCGGGGTACGGAGAGTTAATAATGTAAATAATGTAAAGTGTAAAGAAGTGATGAAATTTCTTTAGAAGTGGAAAGCATGTCTTGTGTTACATGAGTGGGTAATCTCCTGAGAAAACATAATATCACGCAGGCTCACATTCACACTCATACAACAAAAACACATAAAAACCCCAAATGTCTAAAACAACCGACATTTATAGCTTCATATTATTCTCGCTTCTGATGACTAAGTGCAACTGATCAGACACTTTCCTGTGTGAACACTATCTTTCAATATACCCCTCACCCTCATCCCCACGTCAGGAATGTGGAATCACGTGGGCTTCCAGACCAAATCAGCAGAAAAAGCCCACCTTCTTAAGTTACCTAGCTTTGTCATCAGCAAGGAGTAATTAAACAATACGTACGTTTTTCATTAGGTCTGTTGTATGCCTGTCATGGGAGAAAGAAAAACACGGTGAGGATCATAGACCCCAGGACACTATTTGCTCAGGCCTTCTGTTCTCTTGATGATTCGAGGATATCAGATAGAAAGCATTCCCTGAGTCAATGACCACAGGAAAAAGTACAGAACACCTTTGGGAAAGCTTGGGAACTTCATGGAAGCTCTCTTAATTACCTTTGATTTGACCATTGCAAAATTCATTTTTTCTCGGATGAAAATGTTCTATAGAGGACACTGCTCATGACCGTATAGTCTGTAAGTAATTCTGTCCTTTTGACTGCCCTCTTTAATCAGCTTTCAGGAGGTCATAGACTCTCATTTGACATTTGTCCACTGAGTACCTTGTCTCTATCATCTATCAGGTATATGCCCATATTTTCAGATTTTAATTTTATTGAAAAAGAGGAAAATCAACATGTCTGTTTCTGAGAGTGGAAGTCCTTCTTACCTTGAAATCAGATGGGAGACCCCAACGAGCCCGAAATCTATTAAGCTCCTGCTGTATGCTGGGATCAGGAGCTAGGGAGACATAGACACCATCAGTTATGGGTATTGTTGCTCAGGCATGTCTCAGAGAGCTCTGCTCATTGTAGTTGTGAGGCTAGAGAATGTCTAAGTGGGTGTTGAATAGTATGGACTGAACATCTTCTGGGACACGTTCCTTGGTAGATAAAAGAAGGCCAAGGAAAGAAGCAGGCAAGAAAGAAGAATAGAGCCTTTGACGGTATACTCAAGGTAATTGAATCCTTCAAATGGCATCTACATTACATGCTTTGTTTCAAGAACAGGGTTCTGATTCTCCTGCCCTGCTTACAGCCTGGCTAAATTCCTACTTCTAATTTGCAAGACTGTTTCAGCATCCACACATTCATATATGCCTCTTGTCCTTAGCATGTATGTATTCGAAATTTTTGTTTTATTGCAATGAAATTTACATCATATTTAGGTGGCTGTTAATCTTTTGTGACTATATCTGTCAGTAGCTTGATTACATCACAGGGCTGTGGACCCATCCCTGCTGTCTAGGCCCAAAACATTTCTAGGCATAAATCTTCCTGCCTACAATCTTCTTCCAGTCCTTGAGATTTTTTTCTGACTCTAGATAGAAAATTCTGGAATTGGGTTTTTCAGAAACCTCATATGTCTGGAATCATAAATTACTGTCCTTCTGTGCAGGCCTGATATCATTAAGCCATACATATCTTCAAGGTCTGTCCATGTTGTAGCCTATTTTAAAATCTGATTATTTTTATGGCAGAATATTATCCCACGAGGTGTATACATCATATTTAATCCACTCATCCTTTGATGGACTTTGTGGTTCTTTCTGTTGGCTACTGCAAATAATGCCATTATGAATATTGGTGTATGATACACTATAGGTAATATGAGAAGTGGTGATACTGTTAAACTCACAAAATGCCATAGCACAAAGGGTGAATTTTCATAGAATGTGTGGTCTTTTAATTAATAAAAATGAACTGATTTTTTTTCACTCATTGTAACAAATATATCTCATAAATCAAAAATGTATGGAATAGCGGAAACTGGTGTATTATCTAGTCACCTTTCATCTGAATATAAACCTGATCTAAATAATGTCTATACCTTTTTACACATCTGACCTATAGTAACAAAGAGAGATTGATTCAGATAGTGTTGCAAAATCAGCTAATGTTTGCACATGTAGTATAGACCTTGTTCACTGTTAAACATGCACCACATTGTGAGTTGTCAGAGCATCCTGACCTCCATGATGATAGCACCACAGATATATTGAATACACACGTATTTCCACCCGCAAAATAAAAGAAATTCATAGTTTAGTGTTTTCACAAATTATAAGTCATTGAAAATGGGACACTGAAGGAATTTTCTTGAAGTATCTTAGCTAGCATCATTTTCACAGTACCTTCATCTGAATCATAAGTATGGACGGTGACTTTTTTTGAGAAGCGCACTCTTTTGCCGCCCTCACTCGTTGATTCGAGATGATCATCCTCCTCGTGACAGCAACCTGAGAAATGCATGACAATACAGAGAACTGTAGATGTGTTGCTGGCCGATGACCACAGGCAAATTAGCGATAATTTATTCACGGCTGCCCAGGAAACCTGCCTGAATCTAAAGTAGACTTAGGAAGATAGTGCAGTTCAGTGTGCATGTAAAACGCCCATGAGACAGGATTTTGAGCGCAAATACCTTAATTTAATTGAGACATTACAGAAACACAGCAAAGCACAGTGACCATGTTCGTTCCCATATTTTCTGATGAAATTTAGAAGGTTCATCATCCAGGGAAACTCTTGTAGACACCTTGGGGCCTCAGTGCCCTCTTCTGTGACAAGCAAAAGTTACTGTGACCTACTTATAACTATTAACTGATGAGGCTAAAAGAGATCAAATAGAGGTAAAGCTTCAGAAAACTAAGTAACCACTGCCAAGTCATTGTCCAATAAATGTCCAATCATTGTGTGACTGCAAGTACAAGCTAGATGTTTGGTAGTGGTTACATCTAGAGAGAGGACCTGGATGACTCCAGAGCACCGGAAGGTGGAAGGTTACTTTTCATTGTTTTCATAGTGGTGATGCTTTCTATTTCCTGGGGAGTATCTATTGTCATCTCCCGGCGTCCCCACAACCACCCTATAGCTGGAGAGGTAAAGCAGGAGCTGAGACCCATACTTTACAGTGAAGGTCACAGAAATTTAGAGAGATTCAGCAAATTGCCCAGAGTGACAAGAGTGACCAGTGATGGGTTTTGGGGTATGAACATGTTTGGTATCCTGAGGACCGAGGCCCAGAACCCCTCAGAAACCTGACTCCATTCTCTGCATGTATGAAGCAAATGAACCGCTCACTGTCTCTCTGAAATGCAACCACCCCAGGTTTCTTTGAAAGAGAGATAATGCCCTGGAAGTGGAGGTGAGCCACTAGGGGTCCAAATTTGTCACACAGTTTCTGGCTCCCACCTTTCAGTCTCTGACACCACATACGACACTTCTCTCTAATCATAGCCCCTCAGAGGAATAGGGACATCACAACCGGTGGCTGTCCTCTCACAGTGTCAGCCCAAGGACAGCTGTCTTGGTCTGAGACTTCCCCATGCCAAAGGACTTTCTTGACTCACATGGTCTGAGTGACTCCCAAGTCAACTCAGAGAATTCTGGACCAACTGCCTGCCATGTGGCAACATTCTAAATTTTAGTAGTCCTGGATATGGATATAATACCAATGACCTGAGGATGTGGTGCTATCGATATTCAATATTTAAGTTTGAAAGTTCCACACTTGGAGACTATTGCTCGGAGCCACAGTCTGAGCAGTTGAGCTAAGAGCTGGCTGACAGCAGACTCTGGTTGTTCCAGCACCGAGTGTGCACCTTCCCTACCTAAGTCCGTCTGCAACAAAATTCAGTCTACTACTACCTCCACCATTCTAGATCATGCAGTGGCAGTGGACAGAGCCCCATGTCTTCTGACAGGGGACTCTCCTTAGACGGCCTGTGACCTCACACCAGGACCCTCGAGAACCACCAAGCCCTCCTAACCAATGTCATCCAGTGTCCGTTCCCCCTACTTGAAGGCTCTGTCCCATCTCACAGCTCTCCTAGGCAGCACCCACATTCCCAGTGATCCTGTCCACATTCACCCATGGACACGCCCCATGAAATCCCAGCTTCCCTCCTTTCTAAAATCTCTGCATTTAGACGGCTGGTGTTTCCCTAGTATTGTCACATACACATTCTGAGCAGTTGACCTGTGATTACCCTTTCCTGTCATGTCTACTGCTGGGCTGGGATCTCAACCACTGTGAATCCATAGAACAATTCTCCCCACCTGAAGAAGGGTGAGAGGGCTCCTTCTCAATCTATTCTCTGAAAAAGTGGGGACAAAGCTTTTATTAGGGAATCTTACATTGTCCTAAATTTAGGAAAATCCTTAAGGCAGTCCACTTGAGAGATGAATCAGAAACATCAGTTAAGTCACACTACAATCCTCAAAAGACACTTACAACCCTGAAATCAAAATAGGAGTGGTGGCAATGGTTTTACCAGATGAGAAACATATTTCCAGTAAGTTCAGCAGCCCCTTTGAAGGAGCAGCATTCAGAATGTCAATATGAATGTACCTCGACAACAAATGCAGTTTCCCATCTCGAGCAGTGAGTCTCTGAGAACTTCTTGCCTCCTTTCTCTCAAGTCACAGAATGACAGTTGCAAGTGAAGGCAAGAAGCGCATCATCACATTACCATGGTGACGGGTCATGTCACAGAACTTTCAGAGTGAATGCACGCTGCACATCCTGGGTCCAACTGCTACTTTCGAGACATGTGTGGGTTTACATGGGCAAGAGTGGCAGTTAAAAGAATTAAAATGGAAAACGTGTCTTCTTTCAGAAAATGAACACCAGGCTCCCAAATGTATTCTCTTTCTGAAAAACATGATATGTGAGAGAAAACGACTTGCCCATGCAAACAGTTGATAGTATGAATTTCAGGGTGAATGTATCAAATCTAGCACATTGACCATATGAAAGTTGTTCCATTCTTGCTTACAGTATGATCCCTACCCATTTCCAATACACCTGAGTCACCAGACATTTCTAGAACAAACAACTGGAAAAGTGTTCCACATCAATTCAAAAGCAACATTAGTAGAAATCGGATTTCAAAAGTGGTATTTTTCTCTAAGCATATAACTGTTATATAAAATCTCTTATTCTCTAAACCTATATTCTTTAATCTATATACTTATATAAATCTATATGTTCAATTATTTCTCAGTCTCTGTGAATTCGTAGAACAATTTCATGTCATTGTGTACATTGAAGACAGGCTATTCTCTGAAAAAATAGGAATAAATCATCACTATATTTTAATAGTGGGTAGGGTGATAGTAGTGGGTCAGTGATTTTGTAAATAAAAATTGTATATGATTCGAAACTCTAGAAATCAATGTGTGTTCTGGCTCATATGTGGACCAGTCATGCTCATTCCTATTTTGTTTTATTTAGTTTTTATTAAGTTTATTGAGGTGACACTGGTCAATGCAATTATATAATAATCAGATGTACATTATAATCAGATATCTATATATTCTATTGTGTGTTTACCACCCAAAGTCCAGTTTCCTTCAGTTACCATATATTTGGTCCCCTTTTCCCAATTTGCCTTCCCTCTACCCACTTGTATTTGACTATCTTTGCCCCGTCCAACTACACCCTCATCCCCCACTCCCTACACTTTGGTAACCACAAGTCCATTTTCTATGAACATGAGTCTATGCTTGTTAGTTCTGTTCATGAGTTGCTTTTTAGGTTTATATCCCACATATAAGTGGTGTCATGTGATTTTCAAGGTTTTCTGTCTGGCTATTTCATTTAGCATGATTGTCTTGAGGTCCATCTATATTGTCGCAAATGGCGGTATTTTATCTCTTCTTATGGCTGAGGAAAATATTTCATTGTATATATGTACCACTTCTTTAGCCAATCACCTATCGTAGAACACTGCAGTTGCTCCCATGCACTGGCCACTGTGAATAATGCTGCTATGAACATCAGTGCGAAAATATCTTTTTGAATAAGAATTTTCAAGTCTTTGAGGTAAATACCCAGTAGAGGGATTACTGGATCATATGGTAGATCAAGTGTTAGTTTTTTGAGGAACTTTTATCCTGTTTTCCATAGTGCCTATACCGATTTTCAGTCCCACCAGCAGTGTATGTGGGTTCCTTTTTCTCTGAATCCAATCCAACTTTTGTTATTATTTGTTCTGCTGATTATAGCCATTCTAACAGGTGTGAGATGGTGTGTCATTATAGTCTTAATTTGCACTTCCCTAATAGCTAGCAATGTTGAGCATCTTGTCAAATATTTGTTAGCTATTTCTATATCCTATAGGGGGAAGTGTCTCTTCAGGTTCTCTTCCGTGGTTTAATTGGATTGCTGGTTTTGCTGTTGTTATTAATGATTCGTATTAATGAAACTTCCTGACACCATGTAAACCCCTTTTGCTATGAGACGCAGGCTGAGGTTCCAGGTATGACCTGCACTAGTGTTGATACCAGAACTGCAAGGACAACACGGGTGCTGGCAGCCCTCTCCTGGCAAGGAGACAGACAGAGGAGGCCTCCCTGGTGAGGGCGTGCAGGATCCAGAAGGCTATTCCCACCCTGGAGCAGTGGTCACAGGACTGGCTTCCCCAGAAGTCAGGCTGGCAAGATCCTGAATTTTGGTGCTACTCTTGGAAGGGAGTCTAATCTCTCCTTGGAGTGTCTACAAATGTCATTAAGGACAAACTTCACTTGGTCAGAAAGACATCAGATGACTTATGCCTGGACAGTGAAAGTGATGCAGAGGAAAGCAGGGACTTTGGGACTGCAGGATAAAAGGCCAAGTCCATCTGCCCCGGTGCCTGTGAGATATAGGTCTGATGACACAGGTGGCAATGATGACTCTTTCCCTCATCCTAACACTGAATGTGACCCGTCATGAGACCAGCACAGTACAAATGGACAGAGACCTGGAGTATTTTTTTTCCCCTCATAATCTTTATTTTTCCAAACATCCCAATGCTTTGCCTGTGCCTTGCATTTGAAAAACCATGATGTTGTGATAACAAGTAAAAAGTTTTATGGCGTAATGTTTTCCAATATGAAAAGATAAAGAATAATGCTGTTTAAGATGTAATTAAACCAATTATATTTGTCTCATTTATTGACAAATTTGGGAAGAAAAATCAGCATAAGCAATTTGTAGTGATACTGCCTACTGTGTCTCAATAAAGCATTACATTAAGTTTCTTTCAGTGTTTTTTGTCATTTGCTTGATTTACATGTATGTATATACATAAAATCTACACAGGGCCTTAGCCCCAGGCCCATCACAGGGCTCCAGATATGCTGCGGGGTCTCCAGCCAGGACTGGACACTGTATTGTTTCTTACTTGATTCTGAGAGTACTAAACTCCCACAGCTGAGGAAAGTGTGCTGCCTTTCTTGCATGTGAAGGAGCCCCAGACCACTTTTATTCTCTACTTTCTCTTCCCAGGAAGCCTGAGTTTGGGGAGGCCAGGCCATCCTCATTTTCTCATCATATCAAGGGATAAGGGATCTAGCACTAAACCTGCAGCTATGGGATGCTCCCTGTTGATCTTGAGGGCATGGGGAGTATACGGCTGCGTCTTGCAGGACTATATTGTAAGTACATCATGGAGGCCTCTTCATAGAAAATACAATGTGTACTATAACACTGAAGCTACTCACCCTGTGTCCTTACAGGAACTGACAACGCTCTCCTCCACATTAAGGAGGCAGTGGAGGGATGGGTCCAGCAACCTTAAAAGCTTACACGACCTGAGTATCCTCTTTATGAAAGATGATCTCATGACGTTTTTCACTTGCCTTTGCTGATTTTCACCATCATCTTGTCTCCCTTGCATGTTTACAGACAATAGAGGACACCTTATGAGACTCCTGTTTGGTTGTATTTAATAAAATGTCCCTTCCCCCAAAAAATGTTAGGAAGCAATGAAGAACATGTACATTTGTTGCCTTACTCTTTCAATCCCAAGTCTTCCAGGTCACAGTTTTTCCTCCAGTCATCCTTTCACCCAAATTGCATCCTCTGCTCATTCTCCTAAAGCACCTCCCAGGGAGTTTTAGAGAGATACAGTGAAGGAACAACTGTGCATGTCCAGAGTCATCACTGTAGGAAAATCCCCCCGAGGGGGGTGTGCCCAGGGCAAAATGACAACTCACAGGGCCCCTCCAGGATGTTGGCCACAGCCCTTCTGAATCCCAACCCTGTTCCCTGCCCGGCCCACTCAGGGTGCCTCAATACAATGCAAAGGGGGTCATTACCCAGGGCAATGCTCTGAGAGAGGACATGAAGAACTGGAGGGAGATATTACAGACATGGACAATTCCAGGACCTCAGTTACTTGGAGAAGACCAGGCCTCTTCACAATACAAAGAAGAGAGATACAAATAAGAGAGAAGGAAGGGCTGGGGAAGAGTCACAAAAAAAAGAGCTGACAGATAAGAGAAAGAATATAAAAGAAAGAGAAAAGAAGTTACATGTAGATGTTGCTCTCTGTGCAGGAGTCTTCAAAATTCACAGAACATTCCTCAAGTTACAAGGGCAGTAATGATGTTGGGGTGGCCATCGGAATGGGAAGAGGAGAGTTAAGACTGAAGGTGAGAACTCAGCAGTGCTGCTCCCGGCAGGATAAGCAAAGTCTGAATGTAAGACACACTCTGTCCTCATCTCTATGCTCCTCCCTAGGGCCTCGAGCAGTTCACCTCTGCAATGAAGACTGGCTCTCAGGTCTGCAGGGCCCCTGTCAGCCTTCAACTTCTGTAAGTGTGACCAGGAAAACATGCCTGTGTCACCTGGTTCCTCTGAGAAGGCTGTCACACTTTTCATGACAGACTGTGCATGACATTGCCTTATCTCCCTCATGACTTCCCTTCCTCTTCCCTATCTCCTAATTAGAATCTATTTCCTTTCTCCTTCTCCACCTCCACCAACTTATATGATTTTCCAATACAGGACTACCAAAGTGATCATCATGGATTTACTGATACCATCACTAATCGATTTGTGAATCAAAGAATCAACCTTTCAAGACACAAAGAGCACCTGTCATGAGTCTGTGTTGAGCTGGGTTCTGTGGGAGAAAGTGACAACCAACTCCATGTAAAAAGTGACTCTCTTGTGCCGAGTATGACCTTAATGGGCGATATGTAATTCCTGCCAAAGACCTATAAGTCTTTTAGCTCTTTAGAAAGGATCAAAGGATCAACATAAAATCTAAGGTAAGGTCACTGTCCCAAACTTTCTAGGTCTGTAGGTGAAGTCATAGGGTTTATACAGCAGGTGTAGCCACATAAATCATATAAATACAGTCACTTTCATGGTTGGCCTGGTGTCCTGGAAGATCTGGAGGGGCAGAAACACTGGCCCAGCCTCAGGCAAGGTCACAGTGTGGGCATGACCGAGGAGTGGAAGGCAGGGGCAGCACTACTGATGGGAGCAGTTTGTTCTCAGGGGAGCAGTGACCCCCCACAGCTCAGAGCCCTTTCCTGATCTGGTCAGTCCTGGGAGACCAGGTCCCTGAGGTCATGAGAATGAGCATGTGAGGCAGGCACACAGCCCCTGCACCCAGTCCTCTGATTCTCCTAATGGACATTCAGGGTCTTGGGGGCAGCTGGATACAGGCCTCTCTCAGATGGAGGCAAGTGCAGGTCTTAATCCAAGCCCCAGGATTTGGGATTTGGGTTAGCTGTGGAGGCAAGAATTGTGGTTCAAAGTGCTTCCCACCTCACCACTCCAGAACGAGACAGAAACCTGTACAGGAACCTGAGAGGAAACACTCTCTATGGTGCAACTCATCCTCAGAGTGATGGTTTGACTGGGAACTGGAACGAGCAAAGAAAGCTTTGGTTATCGGAAAAGGCTGGAGGTATAGGCATGACAGGCTTGCTTATAAACCTTCAGAAGTGTTTGCACGCACCCACTTGAGGGCCCACCACCCGGATAAACTTCACTGCTTCCCTGGTGGATGTGTAAGTGAGGGGTTGAGAAAAGGGGCTGGCATGATTCTGCCATGCTTCCCAACACAGGAAAATGACGGTATGAATATGTAGTTTTCATTCATCCCCATGTCACTACAACATTTATTTTTTCCTACCTGAGGCTATGTTTGCAGGATCGGGCTGCGACTACAGTAGTCAGGGGCACGCATGCTTTCTAGGCAAGAAGCTGTAACTGCACTTTTAAAATTTCCTTTCAGAATTGTGGGCCTTGACCTAGTGGGTTGTGAGTTCACTCCATTTGGCAAACACGATGTTATTGGTAGTGCACCCATACCACCTAGTGGTGGACATTGCCTATTAGCCTGTGAAAGGAGAGACACTGGGGCATAAGAGCTGAGGGTGAAGCAAAGAATCCCCAGGTTATGCAAAGAGGAAATCCTATATTCTTCAAAAAAGGCTTTCATAAATGGGCTTCTGTGACCTACAGGGGTCTATTAGGGGGAGGATTGTCTCCCATTTCTTCTTCTCTATCTCTAGGACTCACTCAGTGCCAGGCATATAGAAAGTGTTCAGGTTGCTGAATAAACTGGACCTCATTTTGGGGACTGTTGAGCTATAGGCCCAGAGAACCAGACCAAGCTCCCACGACAACCTCTAAAACTCCTTTCTGTGGAGATAGCTTCACCATGAGATTTTGATTATACTTCCTGGTCCATACATCGCTACCACGTGCCAAGGAAACAAAGTTACAAAGCTCCTACCACCTGGTCCTGCTTCACAATATCTAATTATCACAGGAATGCTCGGGGGAGATGTTCTGACCCCATTTTATTGAGTGTCAAATGTGAGTGAATAAGAGTTGAGGAAATGGTGCTTGGACTCCCTCCACCTGCATCTTTGTGTTAGTAATCTGTTGCTTATAACAAAACATCCCAAAGTGTAGTGTGTTAGTACAGCAGCATTTCTTGAGTTCAGCCTGTTGAGCATTAGGCTAGGATGGCTGTCTCATGTTTCTAAGAGTGGGCAGCTCCTAGCTGTGGTGATGAGATATGACTGGGCCCTTGGACTGTAATCATCCAGTAGGCCTGCCTGGGCTTGTTCACATGGCAACTGGGACCTGAATGTAGCAAGAGAGAGCTCTACACACAAGCACTTTTCACACTCACACGCGTACACTTCTATATGCTTCATGTTTACTGACGTCCTAGTGGCCAACACAAGTCATATGATCAAGACTGAGTCACAGCAACACCACAGGCCATTTTGCAAACTGCTATGGTATCCTCCCATAAAGTCCTTAAGAAGAACAAAAGAGAAGTGACTAAATACATTCTGAGTAGCAGGAAAAATAATAGCAATTATTTATTTGCACACAGATGGAATCAAAGCATGTTAAATGAATGATTGTCATTCTTTTTCTTGAGCTTCAGAGAGGTGAAATATTTCTTCTGAGGATGTACAGCCAAATAGTGGCAGAGCTAGAGTGTGCACTCATGGCATCTGATTCTGAAGATCATGCATACAGCAGCTGTCCTCTGCTGGCTTGCCAGCACGTGTCTTTTAGTTCTGTCATTAACGAGTACTTCTGGAATATTTAATTCAGATAACAACCACTGTTTCTCCCTTCTGGCCCTTCTCCACATTGTTCTCAGATAAGAAAACTGGTCTCATTTTGCAAAAGCCAGGTGACTGTCGTGCTTCAAATCTATATCACACAGTCAGGCAGTCAAGCCAAGCACAAAGAAGAAACCACAGACACTTCATTTAAATGGATCACCCACCCACACCAGAATAGACCACATTTAGAGTCTCCACTTCCACCTTCTTTAGGCTTTGATGAAGCATCACAACGCCCTTCTGGCAGGGGCTGCTAGACTGCTTTTGGTGGTTTCAGAGAAGCCCAAATAGCAACTCAGGCTTCCTAGATACTCAGGAAGTCAGTCCTCGATTCCTTGGTGTCAGGCGAGTTTGGAGAGACTGGACTTTCATCCTCCACTCAGCAGTAATGAGGAGGTGCACTCTCTCCCCAGTGGGGTGGGGTCAGGGCAGACATCAGCAAGACCTAGCAGGAATAAGGACACGCTTCCTACCCAAGTTTCAGTAGAGATCATGAGGAAGCACTAACGAGAGGTACTCATAATGACTCCTTGAGCAGTGTCAGCAATTCCAGCTTATGGTTCTTTGAGGTTAATAAAATTGACAAACCCCTAGCTAGACTCATTAAGAAAAAAGAGAGGTCACAAATACACAAAATCAGGGTTTAAGAGGGGGGAAATCATGGCAGATGCTGCATATATGTGAAGGATCATACAAAAATACTATAAAAAAGTATATAACACCAAATTTAATAACCTAGAAGAAATGGACCAGTACTTAAAAAATACAACAACCTTCCTAGATTGAATCAAGATGAAATGGAAAATCTGAAGAGACTATTCAGAAGTATGGAAATTGAAACAATCATCACAAACCTACCAAAAAGTAGAAGTCCAGGACCAGATGGCTTCACCAGTACATTCTACCAAACATTCAAAGAAGATATAATACCTGTTCTCCTCAAGCCCTTCCAAAAAATTGAAGAGGAGGCAATACTACCCAACTCATTTTATGAGGCCAAAATTACATTGATACTAAATCTACTAAAGATAAAGAAAAAAAAAAGAAAAAAGAAAAAGAAAACTACAAACCAATATCTCTCATAAATACAGAGGCAAATCTCCAAAATAATATAATAGTGATCTGAATACAGCAACACATTCAAAGGTTATGCAACATGATCAAGTGGGCTTCATCCCAGAGGCTCAGTGAAGGTTTGACATACGCTAGTCGAATACTGTGAGACACCACATAGACAAATTAAAAAATAAGAATCATATGATCATATCAAGAAATGCAGAAAAATCCTTTGGCAAGATAAAGCATCCATTTATAATCAAAACACTTTATAAAATCAGAACGGAAAAAAAGTACCTTAACATAATAAAGGTCATCTATGAGAAACACTCAGCCAACATTATACTTAATGGTGAAAGACTAAAACCTTTCCCTCTCAGATCAGGAACTAGACAAGGCTGTCCAGTATCATCACTGTTATTCAATATGACATAAGAGGTCCTAGCAAGTACAATCCGAAAAGAAGACATAAAATGCATCCAAGTAGGGAACAAAGAAGTCAAACTCTCACTATTTGCAGATGACATGATTCTCTCTAAAGAAAACCCTAAAGAACACTACTAGAAACAATAAGCAAATACAGTAAAGTTTCTAATGACAATATCAACATTCAAAAATCCATAGTGTGCCTATACTTTAATAATGAAGTGTCACAAAAAGAGTTTGAAAAAAAATAATTCTTTTTGCAATTGCAACAAAAAGAATAAAATGCCTAGGAATAAATTTAAGAAAAAATGTAAAGGATATATATATATATATATATATATATATATATATATATATATATATGTGTGTATATATATATATATATGTGTGTGTGTGTGTGTGTGTGTGTGTGTATGTGTGTGTGTGTATATGTGTATATGTATATATGTATATATTTATATATGTATACATGTATATATGTATATATGTATATATGCATATATGTATATATGTATATACGTATATATGTGTATATATGTATATACGTATATATGTGTATATATATGTATGTGTGTATATATGTATACATATATGTGTGTGTGTGTGTGTGTGTATATACACACACACACATATAATGAAAACTTTAAGATCATATTAAAAGAAACCAAAGAAGATAGAAAAAATAAAAAGGGAAAGATATGCTGTGTTCTTGAATTGGAAGAACCGACATAATTAAAATGACCATATTACCTAAAACATTATACAGATTTAATGCAATCTCCATTAAATCTCACTGGCACTTCTTAGAGAACAAAAAATCATCAGATATGTATGAAAGCCAAAAAGACCTCGAATTTCCAGAGCCATCCTGATGAAAAAGAATGAGGCTGGAGGCAACACTCTGCCCAACTTCAAATTATACTACGAAGAGACAGTAATCCAAACAGCATGGTACTCTCAGAGAAACAGGCACACGAACCAGAGGAACCAAATCAAGAGTCCAGAAGTAAACCCATATTATATGCACAAATAATTTTTGACAAAAAATCCAAAAGTGGAAATATGAAATCCTCTTCAATAAATGGTGCTGGGAAAACTGCAAAGTCATGCACAAGAGAATGAAACTAGAT
Organism: Cynopterus sphinx; assembly: GCA_030015415.1. Lineage (NCBI taxonomy): Eukaryota > Metazoa > Chordata > Mammalia > Chiroptera > Pteropodidae > Cynopterus > Cynopterus sphinx. The sequence goes on from JAKZJJ010000141.1 coordinate 131,929, forward strand.
TTTTATAGCTAACAATCACCAAACTTAACTCAAAATGGATTAAGGACCTGAATATAAGACCTGAAGCAATACATTGTGTAGGAAAAAAAAACACATAGAAAGTAAACTCAAGACCCTTGGACCTAATGAGGATTTTATGAATGTGACCTCAAAGGCAAGGGAAGTAAAAGCAAAACAAAGGAATGGGACTACATCAAACTAAAAAGCTTCTGCTCAGCAAGAGACCATCAACACGGTAAAGAGACAAGCTTCTGAATGGGAAAATATATTTCCAATCTATGTCTTCGATAAGGGTTTAATATCCAAAATATACAAAAAACAAATACAATTCAATACAACAAACAAAAAAAAAACAAACAATCCTATTAAAAATTGGGCAGAGGACCTGAACAAACTCTTCTTCCAAGAGGACATACAAATGGTCAACAAATATAGGAAAAGATGCTCAGCATCACTAGCTATTAGAAAAATTTAAATCAAAGCAATGATGAGATATCACCTCCTAACTGTTAGAGTAGCTGTAATCAACAGGACAAGTAATAAACAAATGTTGAAGAGGATGTGGAGAAATGAGAACCCTAATACATTGCTGGTAGAACTGCAAGTTGGTACAGCCACTATGGAAAACACTATGGAGCTTCCTCAAATAACTAAGAATCGATCCTCCATATGGCACAGCAATCCCACTACAGGATATTCGCACCAAATACTTGAAAACCCATATCTGAAAGATATTTTCACACTGATGTTCATAGCGGCATTATTCACAGAGGCCAGGATATGGTAGCAAACAAAGTGTCCTACGATAGGTGATTGGCTAAAGAAGCTGGGTACATATATACAATGGAATATTACTCAGCCATAAACAGAGACGAAATACTGCCATTTGAGACAATAAAAATGAACCTCCAGATAGCCATGCTTAGGGAAATAAGTCAGGCAGAGAAAGTCGAAAATCCCATATCACTTATATTGGGATGGATATAAACCAAAAAGCAGCAAATAAACAGGACAAAAAAACAGAGACTCATGGACATGGACTATAGACTAGTGGTTACCAGAGAGTAGAGAGGAAGAGGGGTGAGAGAGTTAGACAGGGTAAAAGGGGTCAAATACATGGTGACAGAAAGAAATTGAATGATGGAAGGTGAACACACAGTGTAAATACATATACGCCTTACTGTTAAAGTGTACAGCTGAAACTTATTGGGCTTTGTTAACCAATGTCATCATAAATAAATAAAAGTGATAGCAAAAACAACAACAACAAAGAATTCGAGCTCAAATTGAACCTTTAAATAAGACCCAGAGTCTCATAATATAATACTGAAATGTCCACATTTCTATCTGTGGCCTTCTTTCAGCCTTCAGAGTAAGGTGGAGGAGGCTGAGGCTGGACATAACATCTGGCTAAGTAGCTGGGACTTGGATGAAATTGACATGGCCTCTCAGGTACCTGGCCCTTGGTGATCAGCAGGTGCCAGGAGAGTGATATCATGATAGGTGATATTTGTGTGAACTAGATGGGAACACACATTGTTAAAAAGAGCGGGTACACACCTTTTGACAAATCTGGAATATCTTTGTACTGATTACAACCTAAAGGTACATTAAAGCCTAAAATCTTTAATAGATATGTGCCTGGGAAATATTGCTGCACACAGTATTGGATTTTTAAAATTTAACATTGTTTTCAATTAGAAGTTTCATTTAATTGTTTCGGGTATCCAACATAGTTGTTAGACATTGATATAACTTATGCTGTCCAACAGAGAAGTAGTGATGGGACTATAATGGGACCCATACAGAGGGGAAAACCCTAAGGACTAAGCACAGAATCATGCCAATGTGAAGTGAACATGAAGAGGACCCTCACGATGCATTCAAACAAGGCAGGTGCACTGGAAAACTGCTTTGAGCACTCACTGGATGATGGGGTGCTCCAAAGAATTCCAGAAGGGTAGTCTGTTTTGAGACTACTGGAAAGCCTTGGACTGTGTCGATCATGAAAACCTAAAGGTTGCTCTGGAAGAACCAGGCGTGCTTTAGCACTCGATGGTCCTGATGCATGACCTGTGCTGTAGACAGGAAACCACTGTCAGGATACAACATGGAGACATGGGTCATTTCCTATAGGCAGAGATGTCAGACACAGGTGCGTTCTATCTGCCTATTTCTTTAGTCTGTATGCAGAACGTATCCTACAAATGACTAAGAGGAAGCTGTCAAAATTCATGGCAGATAGAGAAATATCTTAACATGCAGATGACTCCATCTTACTAGGAGAATGTAGCAGTAACGGGACACAATTTCTATGAAATTACAAGAATAGTGTGCAAAAGCAAAGTAGCATTTGAACATCAAGATGACAAAATCATGACTACAGAAGAAATATACAACTTTCACATTGACAATGAAGACACTGAAATGGCGCAAGGTGTCACTGATCTTGTTTTTGTCATCCGTTCAAATGAAGACTACAGCCAAAAAGTCAAGAGAATGCTGAGACTCAGAAGAGTGGCAGTGGAAAGATTAGGAAAGATCACCACAAACAAGGATGTGTCATTAGAGACCAACGTCCACCATACAATCTTATCCCCAGCTACTCTGTTCTGGTATAAAAGCGGGCTTATGAAGAAAGCTGACAGGGCAATAAATTAGTCATTTCAAATACGTCATTGGAGGAAAGCTGCATAGATACCTGGGATTGACAGACAGACGAACGAGCGGGTTCTAGGGCAAATGAAATCTAAAACAGCAAGGAAGGCAAAAATGATAAAGCTGAAGTGGTCCTACTTCACCCATGATGGGCAATCAGGGTTCTTTGGGAAAAAACAACAACAATTGGGAAAAAGTGGAAGGCAGACGGAAAAGAGGAAGTCCAAATATGATATGGATTGACTTTATCAAAGGAGCCACACAGATGAGATTACAGGAGCTGGAGAGGCCCCTTGGGGACAAGACACTATGAATAGCACTCAATCACAGAGTCACCAGGCTTTGGAGCAGTCAATGCTTATATTACACACACACACACACACACACACACACACACACACACACTACAACCATCTTGATGTTTATGTACTGCGTAATGTAATTTTTCACAAATGAGGTGATAGTCTTTTTAAAAATAATACTAGGTATGAGGTATATCATAGATCAGATATAGAATAATTCAGTAATGAAAGCACAGAACTCAGAAAAGGAAAAAGAATTTAAAATTCCTACAGAAATAAACCAGAAACTAGAAGAAACATGGTGACAGTCACCCCAAAGAAGATTTTTAAAAACGAGATTACTATTAAAAACAAATTCAGCAAGAGAATAGAAAATAGTGGTCACAAGGATCTAAAGTTGAAGAGAATCAACGAGAAGATATGGGATATCTAACAATTTGAGTACCGGAAAAACAAAAACAAGAGCAATGATACAAAGCAAGTATTAACAATTATAATTCCTTCTTCCTGGAAAAAATTCTTGGAAATGGTTTATTATAGAGAAAACTGAGCACCCACCAGGAATGACTTAGAGCATGTGATAAGCTGGCAATATACTGCGCTTGTAAGATAAGAAAAATCGTTCAGGCATCAAGAATCACAAGGCAAATGACTTATAAAGAAAAACATTAAAATTTTATGAACCTTTATTAAAAGAAATACTGTGCCGGAAGAAAATAGAGCAACATATTGAAATACTCAATGGAAGAAATAGAGAGTCAAGAACTTGATACCAGCCAAGCTGACTTTCAGGTATAAAAGGCCCTGACATCCAAGTCATCGAGAAGATCTTGCATGATAATGTCTCACAATCAATGGAATAAAGAAACTTCAAACAAAAAAACTGCAGAAGGACCCTGACATGAGGATGGCTGGTAAGGACTACATTGTTAAAGCTTCAATGAACGTTTTACGAAATAGGGAGTGATCCTGGTGTGTCACTAGGGTGACTGTCTCACAGTAACGCATTCAGTTCTGACTCCAAGGTATTTTCCTATATCTGTGTTTGACTATATAGAAAAACACTTCTAAAGCAAGTAGCAAGTGATAAATGTTATCTAACATATAAAAAACTTCTATGTTAAATATACATGTACCTAGAACCAGCACTAGATCTATACAATACAAAACTAAAGTCCTACTAAGGGCAATGCCCGGGGAGAGCAGCAGCAGGGAGGCTCCTGTCCTCGATCTTCACTGAAGCTTCCTGACACTGTGGAAGCTCCATCCCCTTGGAGGCCCTAGCTCAGGCCTCCAGGTCATGGCCATCACAGGTGTCAACAAGAACCAGCAACAACAAACACAGCTGCTGAAATCACTGGGAAGACAAGGAAACAGATGGACGAGTGCTCATGGAGGTGGGTGTGCAGGACACAGAAGGCTCTTCAGACCTTAGAAGGTAACCTCAGGACCTCTATCCCCAAGGTTCAGTTTTGAGGAAGAACTGTCAGTTCTCTTCTCTTTGGACACAATGTTCCTCATGCAGCACACAAAGTCTACAGAATGAGGAGTGATGGAGGCAGATATTCCACATGTGAATGACACTGTGTATTCTCATCAAGAGTTTCTGAAGATATATTAATTAGAGTTCTATGGAGAAATTCACAGGGAATTGACCCCAACTATCCCTGGAGGCTCCTCCTGACTCAGATTCCTCCAGAACTGGGTGTGGCATGGGGCTACATCAGGGGCCACCTGCAGTAGGGAGAAGCCCTGCCCAGCACTCAGCCAAAAGGAGAGGAGGCATTTGGTGGCCTTCCAGTAATGGAAAGGCAGTGAGAATGAACGAGGTGGCAGCAGTGGCCCATCGTGACCACTCCAAATGCCATGAGACCTACTGAGATGTTATGTTCTGTGCTAAATAAATTTTATATGGCATGTTAACAGCATGTTCATTCATTGAGAAGCATGTAAACATCATTCTGGGTGGTGATGGGATTTGTGTTCAGATTAATTGAGGTATATACTTGGCAATAATGAATGTTCACATTCAAACTCTACAAAGTGATTAGTATATACACTCATGTATCTATCCATTCAGGAAATGATGCTGACGGGCTAGTATGTTAGACAGTTGGAACCAGCAACTGTGGTCTTTACAGTAACATCAATCAGGGGAAACACTCACAACACAAAAAGTCACACACACACACACACACACACACACACTCGAAATCACACCACGTGGATTCGCATGGATTCACATCCATGCACACAAACCTACACCACCTCACTGGAACTGGAGATCATGACCAGAGTCTTTTACCTAGACAACCAGTTTCTATCATCACATCTCTCATTCTCATTGGCTGCAGGAAGCTGGAATCAAAGTGCTCTCCACCCTGAAGCCAGAAAGAATACCACCCTTTCTCAGTTTCTGGATTTTCCCTCAGCAAATGAAGGAGGAATGTAGGAACCATGAGAAATAGAGCTCCATGAAAACCTGTTTTGGCTAAGGGATGGAAGGGAGGGTAGAATGCAAAAATAAAGGAGAGGAACAATCAGAAATTACTCAAGGTGTTTCTTTGGACGGTCTCCTCCCATGCATGGACTCTCCACATAACCATCCAGTGCATGTTTGAAGAAGCCTTCTGTAAACCGTAAGTGTGTGTGTGTGTATGTGTGTGTGTGTGTGTGTGTGTGTGTGTGTGTGTGTGTGTGTGTGTGTTTGGAGGCGGAGGCTTGTAGGTAGGTGTGGGGGTGTGTGTACAGACAGGTGCGACTGCCTGTCTGACAGCAGGGAGCTGGCACTTGCTTGCTTATATCTCCCTTGGCTCAGATATTCAGGTAAGGGAGAAAGTACAGGAAGGGCTGGAGTAGGGCGTGTACCCAAAACAAAGGTAGGGATGCACACCCCTGAAATCTCACCCAGAGTTCAAAGAGGTAAGTAACAAAAGGAGTGTCTGCCCATAGGGTGAGTTTGAGGCACATAAAAATGTATGCTCCCAAGATTGCCCTCCAGAATTTTACAGTGCAAATTAGGAGGCTGGTCCTGATAACTTGGTAATAAAACATCAAATATCTCTCAGCAGGCATGGGAAGATGGTTTATCTTGGATCCCTCAGCAGCCATTAATGCAATGAGGAAGGGAAAGAGGAGAAACCAGCCAAAGTGAAAGTTTCAAGTTCGCAGAGAATTTTCCTTCTGGTCCAAACACAGCAAACTCTTGTGAAAGCCAGACCATGGTGCAGGCTGTGAAATTCCACAGAAAGAGAACTCTCCTGATGTGAGATCTTCCTGTGGGAAGCCCAGTTCACAGAAGTTTTCACTCCAAATTTATCTGTGGAGGGTCACATAGGAAGCAGCTGAGGGGAACTCTTGAAATTAGAGGACTTTACAGAGTGATCAACTGTGAATCTTAGCTCACCTGAAACCAGTCCTTTTTTAACTGCATTTGACACAGGACCACCCAAGAAGAACATTTTCATTGAACCAGGTATTTAATTTTAACGTTCATATAAGAATTCAATGAATTATTTACCAATAACAAGAAATTTTAAACTGTCACCTCCCCATCCAAATTAGTGTGTGAGGGGCAAGGCACACCTTTCTCAGCCTACCTCAAAAATTAACCTGCTTGGGGAAAGGAAGTTTTATTTTTCCTACTCAAGAAAATGACACTGAAGAATCATTTGGAGCCATTAGCAATGAAATGGCTCAAGAAACACAATGTTTCTCAGTTGACAGAAAGCAACGAAGCTACAGCATAGCATAGTCTGTACTGACGGCTCTCTCCTCTGGGTCCTCACAGACCTTTCTTTGCCTTGACCAATGACACCTATGTCATAATTAGAGTTTCTGTGCCTGCCTATGCTTTACCTCACTGTGAAGGTCTTGAAGGAGGGGGCCCAACTCTTTCACCCTTGATTCCCCTGGAATCCTGGCCAGTGCCTTGAAGAGAGTGGGTGCTCTGGAAACATCTAGTGAGGGTGGGAAATACGTTAGACATGGGCAGGTTGGAGCGAGCATCTGGTCAGAAGCTTCATTGGTCAGAGGAGCCACTTACAGATTTTGAGCAGAGGTGACAGGGAAATTATACCCAGTGTAGTGTGTGGCAACAAGCACAGAGGCTAGCAAATCTAAACTATCCCCAAAGAAAAGCAGATCTAGGTGGCCCTTTCAAGAGGATGGAGGACACAAAAGTGTCCAGGTTGTCTCTAGTTTATGAGATCAGATGAGTGACAGAGAGGCTCTCTTAACAGACAGTTATGAGGATGTGGGAGAAATAAAGTCCCTGTTGGTCACAGTAAATGGAAGAGATCCCCAAGTCAAATGTCCATATGGCAACTGGGAGTCAGGGCTGGAGAACAAAAACAGAAGTCACCCTCACAGTGACTTCTCCTGAAAAGAAAAACTGTATCATGGGAAGAACAAGAGAGAGAGCCTAGGCACTCCCCCAAATCTGCCCGTTGGGGTTAGGGACAGAGAGTCCAGTGAAGGACACCCAGAAAAGGCTGCCGAGGGCCTGAGGGAAGCAGGCGAGGCTCTGCCAGGTAAGCAAGGGGGAGCTCCCTCATGGGAACAGGGCAGCAGTGACAGCGTCAGGAGTAGGGAAGAGGAGAATGTGGCCAGGGAAAGAGAGGGCAGCTTTGAGAAAAGTGGCCACTCACAGCCAGTGAGATGATGCTCCGGCAGGGTGGTGGCAGCAGAGGCCAGGAATGGAAGGCAGGTCAGGAAGAGAGAACATGTGAAGGTGTCGCAACAGAGGCCATGGGCTGCTCTGAGTAGGCCACCTTGGGAGGAACAATGACGAAAGTTTGTAACGATCCTTCACCCTGAGCATGTTCATCAAACTTCCAGATGTGCACTAGGCACCCCAACTCACTTCTCTAGGAGAAACAGGTCCATACATTACACATCTGAATGGTCCAGACTTTTGGGTACACAGTGCTTCTATGGCCAACGCCTGCCTGTCCTCAGAGGCTGACTGTGGCAGGGTCTGGTGCTGGGGAGCACACGGACAGGCAGCGGGGTGCCAGGTCTGAGCACTGCGTATTTCCCGAACTCTGAGCACTGATGCGGGTGTCACGGCCATAGCTCCAGGAAGGCCCCAGGCCTGAGAAAGCTCCTCGTGCTTCCCGCAGGGACTGTGTACAGAGAGGAGATGACCTGCAGGATCCCAGGGCAGCATGCACAAAGGCCGGTTAAAGGGATGGACAGCAGCTGCGTGTTCCTCACAAGTGGATGGCGACTGTGCATTGTCACAGCTGAGTCCAGTGGAATCTGAGAATTTCCGCTAGGAATACTGGAGAGTGGGCAAGGAGCACAGACTCTGACATCTCCCGACTAACGAGACATTCACCCTCAGAGTCTCCCTCCCCGGAACACCATTCACACTGTGGAGAACGTCACAGGGCCCCCTGCCCCCATGCTTTGTATGGCATGGGTATTGTAGAGGGACAGGAATAAAAGGCGCTATAGTCTGAATGTTTATGTCCCCTGCCAAATTCTCATATTGAAGTCCTAACCCCTTGGTGCTGGGGTGTTCTAGACATGCTCTTGCCCCTCCAACCATATGTAGGCAGAGTGGGAAGCTGCCATCTGTGAGGAAGTGGTTGTCACCAGAAACTGAGTCTGCAGGGCCATGATCTTGAACTTCTCAGTCTCTAGAACTACGAAAAATAAACGTCCACTGTTTATAAGCCACTCACATAATGGCATTTTTGTTGTAGCAGAATGAACAAACAAGCTTCAAAGGAACCTGTAAGTAGCTAGAGCTTTGGAAGACTCTCAAAGTCCTAAGAGTTTAGAAGCATCTGAAAAAAAAATAAATAAAATGAACAGTGGTGAAGCATTTCTGGCCTGGCACTTCTACTTTTTAATAAAGAGTAACCATAGAAACCCATAAAATTTCATGAAATATTGCTTTTACATGCAACTTCCTTCATCAAAAGTTTTAAATTTTCCAGAAAATATCTACTAACAACACATCATTGCTGCAATTTGCCTGTCTCTTATCTTCGAGGGGAAAATACATTGTTCCCCTGATTTAGTTCAGTGTGACGAGCACTAAAGGCAGACAACCCTCAGATAACTCTTACACGTGCTCGGCACTGTCAGTGGTGCTCCCTACACATTCCCTCACCCAATAGGCACACACCCCCTGCAATTGACATACTTTTATTGCCTCGATTTATAGAGGAGGAAAGATAAGAGGAGATAAGATCCAACCAAGGTAACAACCTGTATGTGTTAGAACGAGGATTTGGACCCAGATAGTAAGACAGTCTGTGTCCTTGGCCACTGTGCTATACTGCCCCAAGCACAAGGAAGTCCCTGACCTAGCTGAGTGCCCAGTCTAGCAGTAGGGAGAGAAAGTAAAAATGCAATATGGACACGATGTGGTTACTGTCAGGATAGAGGCGTATGTAGGGACCATGGGCACATGGGGATGGCCTGCAGCCCAGTACAGTGGGTCCCAGAACAGCTGCTCAAAGGGACTGGCATATGAGCAAGTCTTGCAAGGTAGAGAGAGAAAGAAGGGGGCCAGAGGTCATGCCAGACGAAGAAGAAGAGCAAAGACACAGAGGGACACAATAGATGACAGGTCCAAGTGTGAGGAAGAGAAGTTCAGAGGGGAGACTGACAGGGGGCGTGGGAAGGGGTCACAGACCAGGAGGCTAGCTTTAATCCTGAGGGAAAAGGGGAAACATCTGGGGGAGGCATTCCCAAGGGAGTGACACAAATGGACAAGCACTTCTTTTTATGAAGAAGGCAGGACAACCAGTGTAAAGAATTAAGCCTGAATAGAAGGTTGATGCAATGGGCAGGACATGAGCAACAATGAACAAGAATTAGAAAAAAATTATTTCCAACACTAATTTAATTTTTTCTCTATACAACCCCCCATCAACTTGACAGCTCCTGCCTCGTAGGGAAGCCAAATATATGTTTTTTGGAAAACAACAAAGGCAAGGGAATCCTTTTAGATTTTTTTTTGGTGGGAGCTTAGCCTTTCAGACTGAACCCCTTATTATCTGATTTCTTTTCCATCAGAATCTCTGCAGGGGGAAGTGCCCAGAAGGAGCAAATGAAAAGTTTCTGCTTTAAGGAGCTGGTGGCAGAAAACTGCATTGACAACCTTTCCACACCTAGCATTTGACTTCTCCCAGACAATCTAAAAAAATTCTCAAACTTAAGGTCAAGGTAGTTACAGGGCGAGACATCCCTCATCGCCCCGCCAAGTTCAGGATGGCCTACCCATTAAGAACTTGTGAAAAAGTGCAGGTACCAGCTGGGAGCAAAGGGAATGCACTGCTGACCTTAAACTTGATCCAGAGAGCTGAAGAGAAAAGACTTCCAATCCTGCTAGTCTTAGAAGCTCCATGATATTCTGCATCTTTCTGTCCTGGCCTGTTAAACAAATAGCTCACATTTTGTGGACAAGACGATGTACATTTCAGAACAAACTACTGCTGTGATCCATGTGAAACCTTCATTCCTGAGGCTTAATTCATACAGATGCCCTGACTTCGCTTTGGCTTTCAGGTCAGTGCAAGTGTCATTTAGTGTTTCTATGTGACAGTCAAAGAAAACAGGTATAGAGAGAAAAGGTTTGAGGCGCCCGCTGTATTTGATTGAAACTCTGCAGCTGAGATATGTTTTCATGGGAATGTTATCTCTGCTTTGGTTAATACATTCCAGGCGATGTAAAACAAAGGACTCCAAAGTTCACATTTGGTGCCACAGGATTTTGGAGATGGGTGGGGTCGCCTGTTCACAGATGAAGATACGCGACTGGGGGAGGCCACCCTGCCCATGGTCTAGCAACCAGTTTCTGGTGAATCGGAAGTTCACCGACCAGTGATCTTTCTGAAATATCACCTCTTATGAAGACTTTGGATTCACAAAACACTAAATTTCAGGTTGATTATAGACTTATCCTATAATCTCTTGAAATGTGGAAGTAATTTTTATTTTTGCAAAGAAATTCTAATCATCAGCTCAAGTCTCCACTTTTCATGGGGAAATGAGTCCCACTGGGATATTATAATAGGGACTACCTCCCATGACCTTCCCCTAAAGTGCAATTTGTTCCTGGCTCCATGACATCTTGGAAAATCTTAAAGAACTGGAGCTGGCTGAGGCCTTAGGCTAATGGAGTTCAAAAATTTCACACACAAAAACTGCAGGGCAGTCAATGAAAGGAAGAGCCAGATCTGGAAAACTCAAAAGAAACGTGTGTTCGTCGAGCATCTGCTGATGTTAATCCCTGTGTCCTCTACTTTCAATGCATGATCCCATCCCATTCTCGTGACCACCCACAAGGTGTGCGTGGGCACAGAGACTTGGTCGAGTTCTTCAGTTCAACTAATGTTAATCTGAGCATCCAACACATGCAAGCACCAAGGGAGGTGCTGATTATGCAAAGGAGAAACAGATGGCTTCACTTCCTGCCCACAGTGAGGTCACAGTTGAGCAGGAATGGGGGAGGGGAGCAGGGTACTTTCACTAGCCGTGCATCGTCCAAACAGCAGCCTGAGCCTCCTTAGAAGGTCATGAAATTAATTTAATGGGTCTTGGTCCGCATTACAAATAAATAAACAAATAAAGTAGAACAGAATGGCATAGAATGGAAAACACCAGCGTGCAGGCCGTGAGTTGGGAAGGTCACATGAATACACGTCTTTATACCAGTATTGATCATGTATACATCTGTGTGTACTGGTTTTCAATGTTAAATTTATTTTATTTTGTGGCCATGGTGAAAAAAAAGTGTGAAAGCTCTTAAGTTATACAGCAAAGTAATAGAGACTATTAGAAGTTGATACAAAATGACGAGAGCAAAGAGGAGTGTCATCTGCCCATCAGTTAGCAGCTTGTTCTAGAGTGAACTGGGTGTGATCTTTGTTCCTCACGAAGAAGAGGTCTCCTAAGGGTGGAATGCCCACGTCTAATGCTCAGAGCTAGGAAGAGCTTGAGAAGGACCGGTATGAAATTTCAGGGACTAGAGAGGGAGCGATGGGGGTCCCTTCTCCTGTGACCTGGGAAGGAGGGTGAGTACCTAAGCAGCCACAAGAGGCACAACGACAACAGTTCTGTGCTTGCACAATGAAACCAGGCTTGAGAAGAGAGGATTAAACTTCAGGAAGATGGAACCCAACACTAGCCTTCATTGCTAGAACCATGCTACGTCTACGAGCACCAGGAACAAATTCCCATCATCTCACTGCTGAGATGGGACAGGAGAGCTTGCAGAGTCTGGAAGGCAGGAGACAGAGAAAGCCAGACGTGGGTCCTTTAAATCAGGGGTCCCAATCCCTGGGCCACAGACTGGTACCAGTCCATGGCCTGCTAAGAATTGGGCCACACAGCAGGAGGTGAGCGGTGGGCCAGCCAGTGAAGCTTCATCTGTATTCACAGCCACTCCCCAGAGCTAGCATCACCACCTCAGCTCCACCTCAGATCATCAGACATTATATTCTCACAGGAGCTCCTGTCCCTGGTGCCAAAAAGTTTGGAGACCGCTGCTTTAAATGATCTTAACCTCCAGAGAAACATCTCCCTTGGATGGCATGCTACTGCGATCTCCCTTTCCAGCATAAAATCATGATGAAGTGTTCTGTTCTTTTAATTAAACTTCCTTCCGATACATTGTAGATACCGCGTTTACAGGTTGAGGATTTGTGGCAATGCATTAGACTGCTGCAGGAAGATATTTCCTCGGGTTTTTCTGAATCAGAATACAAAGATTCAAATCAACATATTTGATTGATAAATAGATCCTCTTCATCGTACAGATGAAGAAGCAGGAGGAGAAAATCAAATGAAGACTTGCTTAGCATCATCGCACAGTGGCAGAACAAAGATTGGGAGTCAGTCTCCTGTGAGGCCCGAACCTTTGCATCTTAACTTCTAAGCTTGCTCGTGATTTTGCTTGCTGGACTGCTTTGTCCTAACAGAGCCATAAGCTGTTTTCTATTCTTCATCCAGAATATACAGAGTCATATGTAATATAATGATTATCTAAATCACAAAATCAACACTATCATAAGAACATCAGCAAAACAGCTTCATCCTTTCTATTGCTAGGCTAGATTCGAAAGTTTTTTAACTTCTTTGCCTTTTAATGTATATCTATTTTCAGGTTTTACCATGTTTCAATTAGAATTAGGTGTTATACCATTTTGTTTTCAGGAAAGAGCTACAAAATTATAGCTAGCATAAGAAAAAACAACTTAGTGTGAAGAACTTAAATACTTTAAGTTCTACTTAAAGATTGTACAATAGAAAAGTTATAAAAAGTTATAAAATGTTATAAAAAGTTATAAAAGGATGGAGGAATTATCTACAGTTTTTAAAAGTATTCAAAAAGATATTACATATTTTTAAATAAGTAAGGTTAAACTTTCAAATCTATAGATGCACAGTTGGGTGCTAGAGCTATGAAAAGTTAAACAGAAGAAACTGCTCACCCCAGAAGTCCTGAAGAGTAGGTGCTTGTAGGCAGAAGAGTGTCTGTGATTGGATGGGGCATGCGGAGGGGGCTTTGGGAGGCAGTGTCCAAGTTCTGTTTCTTGACTTGAGTAGTGTTCCCCTGACAATAATTCATAGCATAATGCACTACCTTTGTGTGGCTTTCCATATCTGTGGGGTATTTTTTCCTGTTTGAAGTAAAGGTATTTGGATAATGAAATCATTTCAATACAAGGATTGTTTGTTACCATCCTGTCTAGTAGGACAAAAGAATGGAAATTACAGTCCAGGTTCCCTTCACTCGCTATCCATAGGGCTCGATTATCAGGGTCCGTGATAGGCTGCGTCAGTCACAAAGTGGTTTTAGGTACTATCTGGCTCCTTCTGTAGGAATGTGTTCAGAATAGTTTTGATGGCCGGTTAAGTCTGTTATGCCAACAGATGGAGGTTTTATTAGCTTTGAAATTAAATTTATAAATGTTTGAATACCCAAAATGTACATGTTCTTCAGCTTTATTTTTTGCGTTTAGGTTTTCAATATGTTCAGAGCAGCTCAAAATTTCCCCTCTGAACAAGAATAGTCAAGTAAACTACAGGTAAATTCTCCTAAACAACACAAGACAGCCAGCAGTCCCATTTACTGCAGACTACCTGGGGCTGGGCTTCCTTCCAGCACTGGCAAAGGACTCTATTATACCTTCTAGCCATGCTCCTGGAGAGAGGAAAGACAACAGACCGCAGAGGACACAAGCCACGGTCATGCGATTCCAGTTCTCCAAAGTCTGACTTTGCTCCCAGTTCTGTAGCTGAATAAAATACTTTACCCCTTTCTGTTTATTTTCAAAGAGGGCTGTTTGACAGAGCAGCATAAAAAGTGAAGGCAAAGCCACAGCCCCGTGGGCCAGAATGATTTCCGATAACAAAAAATGTGCCCGGAGAAGGAAGAAGATGATGAGTGATATATTTCCTTTCCAACATTCTTTAAAATAAATGCGTGGTGCTGGACGAGGCAGCTTGATATTTTTCTACAAGATGAAGAAGTGTGGAGAAGCACAGATCTCTGCGCACTGCCTGATCTCTTCCTGGCCCCCTTCCAGACCACAGCTTTGCTACCGGGGCTGAGAGGACCAAGTATGGGGACATGGTGTATGATGCAGTTGTCTGCACTGATTGGACACAGCAGAGGCCCACTCTGCTTCCATTAGCCCCCTGCAGTTGATGTGCAAGAAGGTGATCTTCTCTACCACATTCTGCAGAGACCCTGCCTGCATACTTCGAGCTCAGTCTTGGGCCACTGAGAAATGTTGTGATGGTTTAGAGAGCCTGGCCACACCGGGTTGCAGCTGAGAGCAAGCCAAACCTATGTTCTGGTCTGTCACACTTTGAAGCTATTTCCCCTGAAGTGCATGAGCAAAATCCACATGTGATTTAAAAAACCTATGGTTGCTGTGAAAGACTATAAAGAAACAGTATTTTCTTCATCTGCTCCTATGAGCCCATCCCTTCTCATGGCTGAATCCACATGTCACTCTGCATTATCACTTCAGACAAGACCGAGCACCCGTGACAAGGGACACGTAACACATGAAGAAGCCTTAAAACATAACCACCAACAAAAATCTGGATTTTCCCACTGCTGTCAGAATGGCATATAAAAACATAATCACCCAAGTCCTTTAAAAGGGGGAAAAAACTCTTGTTTTCAGCATGACAAGACACCCACTGCAGAACACACATTATCTAAGGCTAATGGCCTGGCCATGGAAGGGTTCTATCAGATAATTGCACCTTGCAAGTCTATCAAATTCTCATCCTAAACACCTTCATTTGTTGTTAAAAGCAATAGCCTATGAATAGGTGGAGCTGAAGTATAAGAAGTACATACAGTAGCTTTAAGGAGTAAACTATTGCTATTCTTAGTGCCACCCCCTGGAGTCGTGCAGCGCACATCCTGTAAGGTCACACATGGCAACCCTGATTATACTTACGATTACACTCTTTACAATATGTATGGCATATTATGTATACCACAAAAACACTATGTATATTATATATTCTACGTAAACCAGTTCCTTCTATCATAGTTGATGCAAATCCTATTGATTAGTTAACTCCTATGCACTGAGATTAATTATTCTAAACCAACAAAAATAAGTTAATTACATTTAGTGCCCGAGTGTTAGGATCTCTTTTCCTTTTTATTTTTGAGTATAAACCTATCGAAAGTCAAAATTAAATTAGTTTCACATTAGTCACCAAAACTTGGGGCAGGATTCTAAATCAACCTTAGAAATATTTCTCAAATTTCTACCCTCCAAGGCCTTCTAATATCTCTTCTGGACCATTCCAGTAGTTTTCAGACTGGCTTTCCAAATTCTAGTCTCTCTCAAACCAGTCAATCTGTCACACTATAGCCAGAATTACTTCCACAAGCACAGATAGATTTAGAACCTTCGATGGCTCTATATTTCCCAAGAGATAAGTTCAAACAAAGCAGTGAGGCATATGACCAGTTGATAGCCTGATCAGCTCATCAATCTGGGCTAAAATAAATTCTAATACCAACCAACATTCATGTATCCATTCCATAAAAATCCATTGGGTCCTATTAAAAACACAGTAGAATTCAAGAAGATGGAAGGAAGTTAGTAAAACCCACTCCCAAACTCAGTGTGCAAACTTTGGCTGGAGATGTGGACATGGCAATAAATAATTATGACTGACCATGCTGACTGCTATTTGACCCTAATCTGGCGTAGCGGTCTCAGGTCCAGTGAATTCCCATGTGCCCATTGTTCCTATACTCCAACTGTGTTGAAGTTTTTGTTGTGTGCCAGGTTTTGTGCTACCTGCATATCCCTGCTTCATCTCCAGTGCTGGGGACATGCTTTCTGAGCCTCTGCCCAGTATATCTCTATTCAAAATTCTGCACAGTATCCCCACCTCCAGAAGGCTCACCCTGATACCCATACAAATAATTATTTCCTTCTTTTTCAGGATCCTCATTCTTCATTTTTACCTTCCGTGTATCAGAGTCTTACATTGTGCTGCAATCATTTCAGTGTGTCTGCTTTCTGCTACCATGAGGGCAGCCCCTGTGTTTTAAGTTGCAGCACGCAAGTGGATTAGGAACAAAATGCCGGCAAGCGTGAAGTAACTTAGTTATTAATTAGCCCACAGTCTCCTCTGGTTTAAAAGTGGTGACTTTCCCAAGAAAGATGGTTGAACCAAATAGAAAAATAGAGGGCACATTATCTGCAGATTAGCAATTGTACATAAATATTCGTAACCATTCACAAAGAGAGGCAGGTGGCCTGACATAGACATTGACTACTCTGAGGATGCCATCTCAATATACAGAGGAGCTGGAGGGCGGGAGGAAATCGCCACTGCTCACCCTGGCCACAGGCGATGATGGGAAGCATGGTTTCTCCCCCAATGACAGGCATCACACTGCTCACTTCCTCCCCCCATGACCCTGAGGTACCCTTCTCCATAGATACAGGGAGAACCTTCCATGACTGATGCCGCCCTCAGCCTGCTCCTCTAGCTCACATTCTGGTGCTCTGATCTCAGCTGAGGCACCCATTACGGCTTGTCCCCTCCTCAAAATGGTCTGATGTGATCACAAGACAGGCTCCAGACAACCAGGTGTCATGTCAGCCCCTTATTCCACTGACTCCAGCTTCTCTCCTCTACGAGGTCACAGCAGCAGTTTGCAGGGCCAGCCAGGTTGTATGTCCCGAAGCCTCTGGTTAAACCTCAGTTAAGTCAACTCTGGGGGAGGTTAGTGGTGGTAGTAGTGAGGGGTATCTTCATTTCACAAAAAAAAAAAGCTGGAATTCAGAGTGGCTTACCCCAAAAATATTCACCAAGTAAAAGCCATTTTCTGGAACCCACCAGCCAAGATGGAACAGTACCTGAGAGGGGAGTGAGGATTGAAGAAAAAGACAGAGACAAGAGAGGGATTTGGGAGGGCTAACAGTGAATACTGCAGCCCTGAGTTTATTCAGCACACCATATTAATACATCAGGGAGATGTGGAAAGCCGAACCCACAGGAATGCACAATCAATTGCAGACACCTGCACAGGGTGCCTGTTGCTTTTTCTATCTAGGTTATAGAACATTCAGTTCAGTCTCTGGAGCAACAATTGTGTTTCTCAGCCACTACAAAAGTAGCAAAGTATTTGCCAGCTAAGCAGACATCCTGCTGAGTAAACGATCCCTTGTCACCAAAAGGGCAGCCATCAATCAAATGGCTACCAACAGCCATTCTACTGAGTTATGAAGAAAACCAAAGATATGCTGGTAAGGTCTGAGAGAAACACTCCCCAGAGCCTGCATGGTCACAGCCCCTGTGAAAGAAACTTTGCTCCCCAAATCTTATACAAAGTAAACAGCACTACTTTTCAAATTTGTTATGTAAAATTAACTTCAGAGAAACAAGAAGCACAGCCTCGTAAAGTCTGGTTAGGATGAAAGAAAAAAAGTTCCAGAACTAAAATCTTCCAGATGCCACAGCCTTCCAATTGAACATAGTGTTTACCCAGAGAGCAAGCTCCCAGATAAACAACTGGGTCCCCAACAGAAGATGAGTCCTGTCCCATCACCTGAGTTCCTCCAAACAATACATTCCTCTCATGGCCCTCTGCGGTCGTCAGCATTCATCATAAGCTAAACCAAGCCCATTTATAAAATGGCTCATTCTTAACTTTATTCTGTTTAATTCCAGTGCTTTCTTCCAATATGCAATCTGTACATATTAAAATCATATTGCAGCAAACATTAAACGGTATGATTGACTAGCTGTAGGATTTGGCATGCCTGCAGCGATCCATTAAGAGGGGTGAGCCTGGCTTATTTTGGAGGATGGATTGTATGTTTTGGATCGATTCTGTTTTTCACTTCTCCTAATGTTGTCCATGATGCTTAACCCTTTGTCAGTGTTCACCAGGACAAGTTTCCGCACTTCCACAATGAACATCATTGCTACTTGGCTCAAAAACCAATTGGGTCATGGAGGAAGGATCCTTTGCAAAATTTCCAGCTTCTGAACCAAAATTAGCTTTCTCAATTTTAACAAAGGCTAAGCAGATACCAACAAAGACTCCAGAGGCAAGTGGAACTGAATGAAGATAATGCAGACGGAATCATGGCTTCAAAATCCGAAAGGCAGAGAGCACTCCTTAGCTCAAAAGAGGGAATTTTAGGACAAAAAGAAGTACTGTACTACTGTAGATGACTAAAATATGAAGCTGATGTTCCAGGAGGTAACAGATAACACATACAGAGATTCAAGGAGTTATCAAAGGTCATGCTCACAGATCACACCTTTGAGGAACATTCTTGACATTCTGTGACTGAGGGAGGTAGGGGGGAGGAGCCTATCTTTCCACCTTATCAGGACTCCCCTCCCCTTAGCATAAACCTGAGGCCTTTGTCAGAGGAAGGACTGAAGGTCCGGTGGGCCTCTGGTCTGACTTCCGGTTAGTGTGCTCAGACTCCATGTAATTTGTAGTCAATGTAGCTGGAAAGTGGCAATTTTGTTTTAAGACGTTCTTCAGGATAGATTTCAGAATGAACTGAATGAAGTCTCTCAACATGTGACATGAAGAAACACATGTTCTTATTCTGTGGGTTTGAAATTCTTTTAGAATTACATCAGTGAAACATATCCTCAAAAGAAGAATCAGGCCATCCACGCTCACACACAAGAGTAAAGAGCTATGTAGGATAATACAACTTTCCAGCTTAATGTTGTACAAGTCAGTTGCTAAAATTCTTTAAAAAGGGACTTTTGTTGGGAGCTAAAGGGAAAAAAAAAAGAAAGAATCTAACAACAACAGTAATAACAACAAACAAAACGAAGAAAACGATAGCTTGGAATCTAGTTGGTATAAGTTTGTTGCTGGAGGCAGGTTTCTAGCTAAGCTGCTCTGAGGATAGAGTGAGGGCAGACGTACCCAGCACCCCCAGGAAAAGGAGCTGAAGAAATAAATGCCCTCCATTTTTCCATCAGATCAAGTTCCCAAACCAGAACTGAAATCCTTGGTCCTCAGTATCAAACATGAATCTGCAGAAAATTAAGATTAGAAAACTGCCATATGAACTCAAGAACTCATATCTTTAAACATGAATGTATCATAAAGTGCTTGGAGATCATTTGAAAGACAAACATTTCATACTGAAAACGTGAGTACATGGTAAACAGTGAAAAATGTGACAGCTCACCAGCCAAATGAAGCAACAAATAGGAAAAAGGAAAGTAGGGAGATGCTATAGTAGGAATAACAGCCTAAAATTAGAGAAAAGGAAAACAGGTGAGGAGAAGATATAATTTAATGAAAAGAAGAGTTTCAGATCATAACTAAGACAAGCAAGTAAAGATCCTGTGACTGTGAAACTGCCATCAATAGAGCCTTTCACCTGTAATTAACCTCTCACCTGCACTAGTGCATCCTCCTCACACAATGTCATGAGGTAGGCAGGAAAGGACAAAATCCCCAGTCTACAGACGAGGAGACAGGCTCAGAAGACACTCGATTGCCAAGGTCACTACATGAATAACTCGTGACCTCCTTGGGTCCTAAGCTCTTTTTCCATTAAAGTGCCATAATTCCTGAATCGTTAATTTGAAAGAGAAAGTAGAAAACATTTTTTTTCACCTTTGACCCCCCTTTCCTACATCTATTATATAAAATAAATGGGCTCTAAATATCTTTTTCCTCTTTTGGAAGATGCAATTAAATAATTTGAAGAGAAGTAACTAATTTAGAGGATTTATCAGACTATTTGTGAAGTGATACCAAATCTCCCCATCCTATTTCATTATCTCAGAAGTAATAAGAGTAAGGCGAAAATGACAGGGCCTTTCAAGGAATGAGAGTGATAAGTCCTTCTTTCATGTTCTAATTCTTTCGCTAAAGACAAAAAAAAAGCCACATTTATTTGAAGACCTGACGCTGGAACTGGTGAAGATTTCAGGGACACACGATGGCTTTCTTTGGCATCGGACAGAGTTACTAACCTATTGAAGGAAACCAGATGAAAAGAACAATAGCTGTGAAATGTACTGTACAAAAGAAGCAAATATTGCAATTATCACGATCTTGATTCTAAAAATAAAGAAGTGACTTGGGAATGATTCAGGGCAGAATGATTCATAGATTAGCCAGAATGCTCAGTCTTGTCTCTTTTTCCGTGGGTTAGTCCCTAAAGTTTTTCTGAATTTCTTTGGCTCTAGGTGAGACTTTGTATAACGTGTGTCAAGTGGTCTATAGATAAAACCCCACTGGAAACCAGCTCCTTCTTTAGTCAACACATTTTAGGACTTTTCCCCCTGGCCTAACAAAATATATTTTGATCCTCGATATGCCTTCCTAAGCACATCTTTCATGTGGCTTCTCTGTTCATCTTACACTTGTATGCCCTATGCCACCTACTGGGTGGAGTTGGACAATAGCAGATCTATTTTTTAGCTCCTCTTCATTTAGAAAATAAGAAAATACATCTTAAGTTTAAGTAGGAAAACATTAGCTTAGAAGTAAGAAGTACTTTCCTATGAATCCAGGGAGTCCAGTCTCCA
>JAKZJJ010000142.1:0-149535 GCA_030015415.1 Cynopterus sphinx
GGCCTGTTTTTCCTTAGGTACTTGGGTCCTCAAGTACAGCCCATCCACTCTGGCAGCTTCTCTTACTCACCTGTCTCTCATTACACGTTTAAGGAAAATACAGAATTCTGCACCTTGAATAGTGTGCAATGGACTGTGTGTGGTGAGCACAGTGACACAGAGGTGATGATGGTACAGACTCCAGCCCTAGAAGTTCATCGTTGAGCAGGAAGGTCACCTTGAAAAGTGTTAGCAACATTCTCGGTGCTAAAATAAGGATCTTGGGAGGCTAGAGAGGAGAAACACAGAAGACCAGAGGAATTCAGGGAAGACTTCTCGGAGGAAGTGAAAGGCAAGCCCTAGTTCTAGAAGAATGAACCAGAGAGGTTTGGAGAAAGTGGGGCCGGGCCCTAAGAGCATTTTACAGCTGTTGGAGCTGCGACTGTTCAGGGCTGTCCCGTTACTAGTTACCAAGAGTGGCGGCAGAGTGAGAGTTGAAGCCACCGCTGCCATCAGCTACACCTGTCTGTGCCAGTGCACACCTGTCGCTTATTCCTCTCTGAACTGAGCCCTAGTGGGGCGGGGCCCCAGCTCTCTGCAGACAGAGGCCGTTCTGCCTGTCAGACCCTCCTCTCCTCACCCTCTGCTGCGTTACCCATGAGTGCCACCAAAGCCTTTGGGTCTGAAGTCACGTTAAATGCAAACAGAAAGTGGAACTGTCAGAGCGAAGCATGCCTTCCTTCTATTCCTTCCGATTTTTCATCTGGAGAAACGCATTTTTGGGAGGTGTGGCTAAAACATGAAACACTGGAAATTCTTTTTAAATTTCACTCATTAAAAATAAAATAAGTTACTGGATCTATGGAATAACTAAGCTGTCGTCAAAAGAAAATCTTCTGAAATGAAAAATCTCAGTTTTCATACCGATTATGTATTTTCACCGACCCCAGTCCCCACAGAGAAAAAGATAGAAAATTCTCCATTGGACTGATCAGGGATGGGGGCAGAGGGGGAAGCAGAGGTGGACAAGCCCAGATTACCTGCCCTGGACAAAATTCTTGGAAGGTTTGCTCATTGGGCTCAGGACAACCAGTCTCTAGTCACCAGTGGAGTTTCTAGACTCTTCATTCTAAGCTCCCAAATAGATTGTAGGTTGCATTAGGTCTTGGATGATCAACAAGGAAAGAGGAATAATGAGCCCAAGCAGAGAAGGACAAAACTGAGTGGCTGTATATGGGCCAGTCTCTTCTAGATTTATAGGGCACCTGGGAAACCAGCTGGCCGAAAACCACTGACATCATATCTGGGGGAGAAGGGCGCCTTCCTTCACAATATGGGCTTCATAACTTACCCAAAGGGAGGAGGTCACAGGCTCTGATGATTTGGGAAGTTGAGGCTCTATAGAAGCCAGAGTAGCCAAGACATAGCATGTGGCCCTCCAGGCCTTTGTTTCCATGAAAGAAAGCAGCGGGGGACCTGGCGCGGTGTTGGACACACAGGGTTTGGCTGTAGCCCTGAGTAGTCAGGGGAGTGTGTCGTCACGGCCTCCCAGCTTCTCCTCCAGGCCAGGCCCTCTCACAGGCGCCTCCCAGCTCTACCTGCCTGGGGTCTCACAACCCACCGAGGTCATAGGGATACCTCAAGATATTGCGGGTTTGGGTCCAAATTGCTGCAATAGAGAGAGTATCACAGTTAAGCGGGTCATACTCCTTTTGCTGGGGGAAGGTGTTGCTTTCAACTTGGAAAAATGCAGCGTCTGGGAAGCGCAGTACAGATAATGTGGTAAAGCGAAGAGGCCTGTGTCCCTCATTTTGGTCTCATTTTTCGGAGGTAGTGATCAGAGCTATGGGAGGTTGAATATTAGGCAGTTTGTCCAAAGTCACTATGGATAAGTGAAGGGGCGAGATCTGAACCCAGGAACCCTAGATCCAGAGCCCACACAGTTGAGCTTCACATTCTTATTGCCTGGGAGAAATGAGGGGCTAAGAGCAGCTGTGAACTTGGCAGGGTGGGCCGCAGATGCGTCCTGGTAGAGTGAGTGAGCCTCCTCTCTCCACATACTGTGTGCTCGAGGGCAGAAATGTGTCCTGCTCCCCTTTGCAGTCCCTTGATGGCTGTCCTGGTGCCGTTTGATAACGTTTGTCAAAACATGTGAGCAGTCATTCCGCCAAGGGCACATTCTCTGTGGTTTCAAAGGGCACGGCCAGCCGGGGCGTACCCACATGTCCCCGTAAAAATATTTTCCATTTTCCTTCCTTCACTACCAAATCTATGTTTGTTGCAGAAAACTTGGAAGGTACAGAAAGGCACGAAAGAAGAAAACAGTTCACGTGGAAATGGAATGCCCAGAAGAAGCATCATCTTTTTAATCTGCATCCCCCCTTCTCCCCCGGGTTCACGTGGTGTATAATATCCCAGTATTCTACGAGGCAGCTCATTTCATTGTCCTGCTAGCATTTCATGCCCTTGCCCAGTTAATGTCTCAAAAGGAAAGAAAAAGTCACTAGGGGCCAGATAACATGGTTTCTGCAAGAGGAAAAAAGTACCTCATCATTTCATTGGTGCTTTTTTGCGGGGTAAATAGGCCCTTGTGTGATGGCATCTCATTTGACTGTCAGATGTTTGGGGATCGTTCCAGAGAAAGGGATCTACATCTGGAGAGGGGAAAAAGCAGATATGAGACATTTAAACTTGTGTGCGCGTGTGGACACGGGGCTTTCTTTCTCGTCCATAGCACGTCAGGAAACATAAGCCACGTATGTGCGGCGTGGCCCTGCTGTGCGTGGACTGGAAAGGAACAATTCCTTACAGGTGAATGGGACTGTTTGGACTCACCAGGGTGAGGTGAAGGCACTTGATGGTGGGTGGCCTTCAACTTGGAGGTGGCAGAGGGAGTCAAGCAGGCGGGGCCAGATTACAAGGGAATGCTGCAGTGTCTGTGACTAACCAAGGAGACGCTGCATGAGAATAAGAGCGGGGCTTTCTGTAAAGAAGGAATAAACCTAAACTGTGTTTATGAAATGAGGGACTCCGGCTGTCAGCTGAGTTCGTTGCTGTGTGTGTATTTGGCACCCTCAAGAAAAGCATCAGAAAGGCCGTTTTGAAAATTACCCTGTAGTCCCTAAGGTCTTGGAATAGATGCGCCCAGTTCTGGCTGCCACAAGTCACCGAGGCTGTAAATGCACGTCTGGAGGGTCCAGTGGGGAGTTCGAGAGGGACGTGTCTGTAGGAAGGAGGGTCAAAAGCTGGAATCGTCAACCTGGAAAGGCCACCCTGAGGGCCTTGGGCCTCCTGCAACAGTAGGTCTCAGAGGCACAGAGGAGATAAACAGATCGTGCTTTGGTGCCAAAGTCTGAACTTCTGGTATGCGGGCAGTTTGGCTCAGATGAAAGGAAATTCCCCTTCACCCCACAGATAATACAGTTGAAGGAGCTTGTTGCATCTGGGATATGGTCCTGGCAGGAGGTATAAGTGGATTACAAAGGGTTTGGGGGACTTGTGGCTGCGGAAGCCGGTCCCTTTCAAGCGGCACCTTTGGGGGCCTCCATGCCAAGAGAGGGCAGGCACCCTGGGCCGGGATAAGTGCCCCTGTCACTGGCTCCAGGAACTCTGCTGTGGCTCCTATTCTTTCCTTCCCGGTCTGTAGGAAGTTGTTGTTGGTGTTGGTGCTTCGCCTTGGCATGAGCAGACCAGGGTGTGTTCCAACGTACACCATTGTTTAGGAAAAAAGAAGAACTAGCGTGATGCCATTTTATTCATCCATTCAAAAAATATTTCTTGAGTGCCCACCTTGTGCCAAACACTAGGCATGAAGTGGAAAACTCAAAGATCAACTGAAAACTATAGTAATAATTATGAATCATGGAGGCGCTAGAAGGCGGAGAACACTGGACTCTGAGTGGAAATCACTGTGAGGGTGCGTGTGGGGTGTTTGTGCGGGGTATGTGGGGTGTGGGGGCTGGGAGACAAGGTAACTGAGCTGCTGGAGAAGGACACCCTGAAAGCAATGAAGATCCCAGAGTGTGTGAAAGTTTGGGGTTTTCCAGGGATCAAGAGGCCAGCCTGCCTGGAGGTCAGAGTGCAGGGTGGGGTGGGCAGGGGCGGGGTGGGGTAGGGCTCCAGGGGTGGGTGGGGGGGAGACACAGACCCAGTACTCACCAGCAAGGAGTTCGAATTCCATTCCAAATTCAATGGCAAACCACTGAGGGCCTTTTAAACGCCATTAATGAAAAAAAAAATTCAGCGGAGCATCTTTTAGTGTCATCGTGCATGGCTACGACTGGACACCATCAGGACATGAGGAAACGCTCCCTGCTCTCGTGGGCAGGCTCGTTACTGAGACACTTTTTCTGGCCCCGTCTGGTGGCTGTGGCGGGGACATCTGATGACCAGAAAGCTCGTGAGGAAGGGGACAGGCTGGTCCAGCCGAAAGCCTTGCTCATTCCCACTCCCTGGATGAGCTCACCTGCCACTGAGCTGACAGCCAGGGGCACCCTGCAGGGCCGAAATCAGGAACCTGGGTGTCCACCTCCTGTCTCTGGGCTCTCCTCCGCGTCCGCTCCCCCGTCTGCACTCTCCAGGCCTTTAGTCCCCTCCTGGGATCACCCCCAAACTTCAGATCCGTGTTCCAGGATCTGCTTCTGCGGGAACTCAGCCTGAATATTATGTTGGGTTTCAATGAAAAAGAAGAAAAGAAAAAAGGCTTTGTGGAGCATCCCGGCACCCACTGAATCTGGGCCTCTGTCTCCTCAAAACGCGTGGGTGATGTCATCACACCCGCATCGTCCGGACACGCGGAAGCCGTGACAAGCTCGCAGCCAGAGGTGGCCACGTGCCCACTAGGGACCAGCCTTTTGGGCCCAGAAACAGCGAGCAAAGCAGGAGCCCGAGGAAGTCAGGTTTTAAGAAGAACATTTTGACATGCGGTTCCTAGAGGTGAGGAGATACGGCGTGAGTGGGGAAGGGACAAGAATACCCCGGGGCGGTTCAAAGGGCGTCTGTCCAGCGGTAGCGTGGTGATCACTGCCAGGAATCCTGTCCTTCCTGTCACCACCGTGACCGAGGATCGTGGTGACCTACGACGACTTAAAATCCACAGCATCAGATTGAGACTAGATTGTGTGTGTGTGTGTGTGCGTGTGCGTGTGCGTGCGTGTGCGTATGTGCGTGTGTGTGCGTGTGCGTGTGCGTGTGTGTGCGTGTGCGTGTGCACGCACAAAACAGGAATAAACAGGTCCAGCTCCCCTCCCACCCCCGGGCACGTGTGGGACACCTTCTGACTTTGTGGACTCTGATTCTCCGTGGATGTCTTTCCTTCGGCATCATCACGGAGCCGTCGAGGTGGTGGTCGGGGCGATTACGTCATGGAGCCCGAACACGAGACAGGGAGGGTCCCAGGGAGAAGGGGGCGGGAAGCGGCCTGTGACCGAGGGTGCCGAGGCGCGTGCTGCTGAGGGCCAGACGCTGGCCAGCGGCTCATTCTGGCTGCTCGGGTGACCGACCTGGAGTCATGCAACACCTGAGTTTTCAGATGATGGACACGAGCGCACTTGAGGATAGTGTGTGAAGTCTGGATTAGTGACAGACGTTCATGTTCTACGTGGCTCTTTGTTTTGCCAGGGGTCGCTCTGCGCTGCCAAACCAGGGGCCTTTCCACAGCCACGACCCCTCGAGTGTGCTCAGAGGCAAAGTGAGCTTTCAAGTGCAGCTGGCAGCTGGGCTGAGGTTCCAAAGACGCTGGAGGTGCTTTCTCGGTGAAGACTGTGGCCCTGGAAGCATGAGGGTGAAAGGAAAGCGCGTCCCGTCGTGTGGGAAAGTGTTGGCGTCTTGTTCAGAGGTTCCCTCTTCTGTCTCCTTGTCCTTTCTTTGAAAGGTCTAATTTCCAATCTTGAAATAAGTCAGTTACTTAAAATCAACTTAAAACCTCATTCCAGTCCCCTAGAAAGAGTCATTGGGGCTCTGAATGGGGACGTTAAGCTGTCTTGACCGCATTGACTCTGCCGTCGCGGCCAGAGGATCGATGCTGGTGCCGGATCCTCGCCCTGACTCTGCCCCTCCACGGCCCCCACGAGGCTCGCGCCTCCTGGGCCCTGCCTGCTCCTCTCTCACTCCAGCTCTCCTCGTTTCTATGCGCCATGAGGAACGGGGCTGCGCATCTGGGAGCAGCCCACAGCGAGGGGTCCCTTGGTGTGGCCCTGAGCTGTGTCTTCCGGAGCCACAATTGCTGAAATGGACTTGGGTAGGTGATGGGATGGTTGCTGAGTGAGGGCTTTTTTTTTTAATATACTTTTGTTTTATCCCTTACACTTTCTACAATGAAAATGCATTACTGTTTTAATAAAAAGGGTTCTAGCCAGGGGAGGGCACAGCTGATATCCGGGAAAACCCAGAGCAAGGCTCTTACCCAGGCGGGGAGGCGTATGAGGAGGTCCCCTGCAGGCCGCTGTGTCTCTGCGGGGTGTGTCCTGGCTCACACCCACCTTCCTGATCCTGCCAGGCTCTGGGAGGTGCCTGACCATCAGTCACCCGACCATCAGTCACCCGGCAGGGCAGTGGAGCCAGTGTCCCCTGGCCCTGCTGTGACTGCCCCCTGGGGCAGGGCCATGACTGTTGGGAGTGTCCTGGCCTGCGGCCTCCGATTCACTGCCATCCTGCTGTTGTTCAGCTCGCCCTTGCATCGTGGGGTCCTGGAGTCCCTGGAGCGGCTGTGCCGTCCAGTGCAAGCCCACGGACCGTGTGCGGAGGCGCCTGGTACAGCAGGAGCCCCAGAATGGCGGGGCACCCTGCCCGGCCCTGGAGGAAGCCGAGCCGGCTGCCTGCAGCACTTCACGGCCCAGGGCCGGGCCTGCGAGCACGCCGGGACGTGGGTCTGCAGGGCGCTGCCTTGTGGTCTTAGTGACTTTCCATCTCTCCATCCCAGACTAGGCCAGGTGATGCGCAGGGAACTGTCCCTGAGTCGCAGGGAGTGGGGTGGGGTGGGCACACCTGCCCAGAGCAGACAGGGAGCTCAGGAAATGCCCGATGCGGGAGCCACCAGCCACCTGCATCAATGTCCCCCGGCCCTGCCCGCTCTGCTGTTCCCTCCATGTGCTTATCGTCCAGTGTGACCCCTTCTCCGTGGGCACCACTCACTTTGTAGCAAACTCAATCAAGCTGGCGACGGGGGACACAGGAAACTTGTTGGAAATGCAAGTTCCTCGGGCCCCACAGCCTTGGCGCCAGCCAGGCTCTCTGCTTGCAAGGAGGCCTGCTGCGGCGGGATGCCATCTGAGAGCCCCCTCGTCGGCCGTCCTGCCCTGTCCCATCGCTGGGAGTCACCCAGGCGTGAGACAGGCCGCCCAGCCTTCAGAGTTCCAGTTTGCCTTGGTCTGTCAAATGGAAGCTGTTAGAATCGACCGGCGTTGCCTCAGTGTCAGGAGTTTGAGATTAAGTGTCACATCTTTCCCCGATTTATAATTTTCTATTAACATTGTTTACATTTCCTTCTCCTTAATTACACGAGTGTATTTAAAGGTGATTTTATTTCTCACCAGGCAGGGAAAGCACCCCGCTTGCCGTAAATAGAAAGTCAGTGCAAAAGCCACCTCGAGGGAAACCAAACCACGTTGTCAACTTCCAGCGCGTCCCTGCCGCTTGCCAGCGTCTGTGCCTGAGGTCGGCTCTCTCTCCATTGAACAGGGGTTAGCGAGTGTTCGGAAGCGTTAAAGATACATCAACCCCAAAACGATACTTCCTCCTTGACACCATCCCGAGGGCTGAGAGACTGGCACACTCTTGTGGGAGAAAACACACTGTTTATTGGACACAGTTTCAAGCTCACTGAAAGGGAGTGAGAACAGGACAAAAGAGCTGCAGGTCTCTTACCCAGAGTCCAGCGTTTTGAACATTGGCCCCCTTTGCTTTGTCGTGTTCCCTCTTTCTGCACACACACTTATGAATTTTTTCTGAACCATTGGGTAGGTGCATACACCACGTGCTTAGTACCCCAGAAGGTCTTTCCTAAAAATCAGGAGATTCCCTTTTACAAAATGAGTCACACTCAGGGAATTTATCATCGACGCAATGCTGCTACCTAACTGCAGGCCATCACTCCGTCGTGTCAGTTGATCCCATAATGTCATTTATAGCACCCCCCCCCCTCTGTTAGGGAACCGGTTCATACCCTGGATTGCACTTAGCGGCTTTGTCTCTTTGGTTTTATTTAATCTGGAACGGCTCTCCAGCTTTGCCTCCTGTCTCATGGCTTTGGCACGTTTGAAGAATGCGGGCCCGTTCCCTCACAGACCCACCCCCAGTGTCTGGTACGTGGGGAGACTCGGGAAGACGGACTGGCTGGCCCTGAGTCAGCGCTGCACAGTGCCACGTCAGTGTCCCTATGAATTCGTCCCTTGCCTGACAGTGAGAGCCACCCACGCTTGACGGACCCTGGGTGAGCTCATCTCCACGGTTCATTCCAGCGCGTTTCCGTGTACAGTTCTGAGGAAGTCCGGATACTGCACTCGACCCAACCTCGTTATCTATGAGAAGCCACATCATCCCGGCGTTCCTGGGGCTCCCACGGACGGCATAGACGGCCCTAGAATGTGAGGCAGCTTTTCTTCCTCCCGCTCTCTGGCTCCGGCCGGGGTCGATCATGTCCTCTGAGGGGTCAGGCAGGGCCAGGGAGCGATGGCCAGGGAGTGAGGGTGGAGAGAAAGAAGGACGCCACGAGCTGTGCCCAGAGGAGAAGGCCGTTGTGACCTCCTTTGTAAACGAAAATGGAAAACACTGAGAGAGAGATGACCCAGGTGAGGAGCTGTCTTGGTCAGAGGTGACAGCAGGTGGCGGCCAGGTTGGATAACTCGCCTTCTGCCCCTTCTTTATATGAAGTTTCTTTGTCGTTTTCGTTGCTGTTGTCGTCGTTTCGATGTTTAGAGGCAGAAAACCACCTTGAAGCAGCGTGGGTGAAAACGAAAGTGTATTGGCTGAATCTAGGGGCTCCAACGACATCTGGTACCCAGCCTGGCTCGCCGACCCCGTCCACAGGGAGGCCCGGCATCACGATGGCCACCACCGCCTGGTGCAGAAGAGGCATTTCCGCCAAGGAGCAGCTGTTATGCAAGGACGAACTTCACAGGAGCCTGGGTGCAGGGGCAGGGATGGCTCGGTGGGCTCCCGGGGCCACGCGAGGAAGGGCTGGGGCGGCACCGTGGCGGCGCCCAGGCGTGGGGTCTGAATCCTTGCTGGGCCATTCCCACTTCTGCGGCCTTGAGGCAAGTTCTCTTCAACCTGCGTTTCTTCATCTGTCAAGTGGAGAAAGGAACACGTGCCACATTATCGGGTTCTTAGCTGCGAATGAGGATTCACTCCACCTCGTTTGAGCAGAGGCCGCTGCCTAAATCTGCACTTAAAATTAAATTCAGACTTGCACGGTTTGTCTGAGGATTTAAATCTCTTGAGAACGTGTGTCCTGCAAGAATCCTCACCTCTAGCTGTATTAGCAAGTAAATGATCATTAAATAATTTATTAAAAATTATCCCAGTGTTGCCAGGAACTGTGAGAGACCCTTAGCAACTCCAGTGAGAATGGCATTCGAAAAGTCCTCTTAAAATTAAAAATTATGAAAATTATTTGCAACCTTAACATTTGCCAAATGCCATCACTTCCATTAGATTGATTGGAAATTACGTTTCTAAAAGGGTAAATCTGAGGACCTGATAAATGAATTTTCAGAAAAGCAAGTTAGAAAAATCTCCAGGATCAGTCATCACCTTCATAAAGCATTTTTCCTTATATTATTTGAAGTTATGACCCCATTTTTTGTCATTTGTAAATTTATGTTATTAACTTGTGACTATCATCCCAGAGTCCATCTGATCAATAAAAAATATTTTAAAGGTGAAATGGATATTTTAGGAACTTGCCTGTCATTTTTCCCTCTGCATTTCGATCAGGGACCCCGCATTTCCCTTTTCATCGGGCCCCGCACATCGTGTAGCCGACCCTGGTTAGTGCCTCTACTTCGGGTCTAAATTAAGCTGAGAAAAGCCATTCTGGGGGATCCGCCCTGGGAAGAGGGTTTGTCAAGCAAGAAAACTGGCTACTCAGGAGTGACAGAATATCAGCCCCCCACCCGCCTTGCTGGCTGCCAAGCCACTGCCCGTGTTGCTTTTCTCTTGGGCTGGGTGGGCCGAGCACGGTCTGAAAGAGGATAAGACTCACTGCACGAATCCTGCCCTTCTCAGGAAGGATCAGAGAACGCCAGAGGCCGCGACGTGCGACCAACTGGAACCAGCTGTCCGCCAGCTCTGTGAGGGGACAGGGAGGGGTGGCTTCTCTACCTGCCCGGGCCCTCGGCTTCCGCTGGGCTGTCTCACGGCCCCTGGGCACCTGCCTGCCTCCTAGAAGCCCCTTTTGCTCTTCGGTGCTGTCCTCCCACTCCGCGTCCTGCACAGAAACTGCAAATATTTACCTTTCTCAAAGCCAGGTCCCGGGAAACCCTTACTGATCTAAAAGCTTGGTCATTGAGTCTCGTGCCATCTCTGTGCTCACAATTCACCATGAGTCGTCCGGGAATTCTCCTCTGAAAGGGGAGGAGGCAGTTGCTCTAAACTGGGGCATGAATTTGAGCCCGTGCCTCAGAGGGCTCTCCCGTGAGACTGGGCAAAGACACATCCACGGTCAGTGTTCTGGGCTTCCTTTTCTATGCCCCACAGAATGCCATGAACAAGTGTGTGTGTCCGTGGCCAGTTTCCTAGAATGAATTCCCTTACGTCTCATTCCTGCCCGAAGACGGACCAGCGGGTCCGCTGGGAAGGTGGCGGCTGCGACAGGAACGATGACCGTCTCCATTTCTGGAAAGAGCCGTTCAGACCCAACCTGGTGGTGTTTTAGGAATCTCTGAGAGCAATTCCTTCAGTGTAGAGGAGAAAATCTGTGCCTGAGGCCGCCTTGTTGGTGGGTGGTGGACCTGGGCCCTCGTGAGTCCTGATCCAGGGCTCACCTGCTTCTCCTTACGGTTCCCCCGGTGCCGAGACCAAAGGGACAGGAGTCCAAGAGCAGAAGGCCGGTTCAGCTCGTCCTGCGTGTGGAGATTCTTTTCCTGGAGCAGTCACAGCAGGGAACAGAAAGCAGGAGAGTCACGGGGTTTGCAAGGGGAATGTCAGGGCCAGGTGGGACAGGGCGGGGTCCGATGCTTGCTTCAGGCTGGGTCTGGGAAGGTGAGGAATGAGCGTGCGGGCCATTTTTGCACAGGAGGAGAAAAGGCGTCTGACGTCAGCATCCCAAGTAATTTCTCTGTGTGGGGAGGGGGGGGCACACAGTTTAAGAGGGATCCTTGGGGGATTCTGCTGTTGGGCTCAGAGCCCAGCTCCATTCCTCACGGGTCGTGTGCTCTGGACAAATCAAGTCCTGTCACATCGCCAGGTCTCAGGTCCCGTAGTCACCAACTAGGAATAATTTTAGCAGAAACTTCACAGGGACGTCGTGAGGAGTCGCCGTGATTACCATGCGAAGCACCTGGACCAGCGTCTGGCTCTTGGCAGGGCCCGTAAATGTGTGCTGCTGTCACCTCACACAGCACCTATGAGCCATGCTCTTCGGGCCGTTGATTCTCTGGGACGCCCGCCCACCAGGTCTGCTTCTCTCGGGCCCAACACAGAGCTCACACCCTCCCGGGCGGACTGCGCACCAGCACCGGGTGCTTAGAGAGGATAAGCTCACCTGACAGGCCCGCTCACCTGGGGGCGGTGCCCAGGCCCCTCACCCCACCTCCAATCTGCCTCTGTTGGGGTTGACTTGCTCAGAGGTCTACCCACCCCCCAGCTTCTGTCCCCATCCCTGAATGACAGCAGTCTCCCCTCGAGAAGGGCTCTTGTGTCTGAATCCCCCTGTGAAACACGTGCGATCTTAGAACAAATTCCCCACACTGGAGTTATTTTTGTGTATAAAACACACTTTTTGCCAGAGTACCACTAGTTGCCACGTTGACCAGAAGATCCTCTCATTCATCCGCAGCACAAGGAAACCGACCTTGCTCCTCGTTTCTTCCTTCAGATGACCTCGCAGGCCCCTGGGGTTTTCTGGTACTTGGACTTTGGTGACGGCAGCTGTTGAAATGTCTTTAATCATCCAGGCGGTTCTGAACGACGGGGCACCCAGCCCAGCCCTCCTGGGGCTCCAGAGACAGTTGTGGCAGCAGAGGGTCCGAGGACCCGGGCCTGTGCTTGGCTTCAGGAAAGATCCTAGCTCGAGGCAAGGTGGGACTAATTAGCAGTCACAGAATGGGAGAGAACTCTCTGGCAGCCAGCGTGGCCGTCCCCTCTCGGCAGGCACCAGGGGCATCCAGCGGGGACCCTACGTCCAGGAAGCCCCATCTCGGGCCCTCAAGGACTCATCCCTCCCACTGACCATTGCTCTAAGCAGAGGATCCCCCCCCGGGGCGGGCGCCTGTCCCCACTGGTCTCTGGACTCAGGGCAAGCTTGCAGTCGGTCTGGACCGGTGGACGGGGGAGGGTGTGAGGTGATGGTGATGGCCATGGCCTACCCTTATACTGCGATGTGGCTTCCCCTGAGGTGGCAGGCCAGGTCCCAGGCTAAGGGACCCTGACTGTAAATTCGTGACATCTGGGGTTGATGATCTTGTAATATCATAGCCCACCCTCTTACTCCCTGACTCACCCGCCCGCTCACTCCAACACCCGATGAGCATCTACCATGAGCCAGACCTGAGCTGGGTGACGGGGACACCGAGGGGGAGAGGCAAAGCCTCTGTCTTCACGCAGTTGGGTCTCCTGGCAGGAAGGCTCAGTGGTCAGGGGTGTTGGGATGGTTTTCGTATGTGTCATCCTGGCTGAGCTAAAGCATCCAGGTGTCTGCTTAAACATCACTCTAGATGTTCCCGTGAAGGCACTGTTTGAGGTGAGATGAACACACTTAAATGAGTAGACTTTGAGTAAAGCAGGTTCCCCTCCATGGCAGGGAGCTTCATCCAACCGGGGGACGGTCATCATAGAAAACAGACTGACCTCTAAGTGAGACAGGCTTCTGCCGGGGAGACCGCCCTCGGACGTGACCTGCGGCATCAGCTCTTCCTTGGGTCCCCAGCCTGCGGCCTTACCCTGCGGTTTGCACTTGCCAGCCTCAAGCGGCCCATTTACGTGGGCCAATTCCTTAAAACAAATCAGTCTCTTGCATGTTTCCCCTGTGGAGAGCCCTGATGCGGGAATCCAGTCTTTGTCTTACTGCCCTCTTTGACTTTGGCATTTTAGGAAACAGCTTTTTCCCCCAGATGAGAAAACACACACTGTAGGAAATACAGAAAATGTAAACACACAGCACCAAGAACGCCAGCACTCGCCTTTCTGAAAGCCCTTTTTTATGCACAGATCGGAATGGACACGCAACAAAACTGGGTTTTTATCTTGTCTTTCTTTTCTGACTGACATCAGTGGGAAGCGTGTTTAATAGGTCACTAAAGCATCCAGAGAGACGGTCAGGGCCTGCCCACCGGTCTGGTTGGTGGGAAATTCAGGTTGTTTCCTATTTTCTCCTCTTAGAAATAGCTCTGCGAGGACAGTTTTTGCACATAAATCCATGTCTCTGCTTATTTCCTTAGGGAAGATTCCGGGAAGGGGAGTTACTGAGAGAACTCTGGCCTCATACATGAGAGAATCATGAAACACGGAGGGGAAAACGCAGTAAAGTAAATGAACTGGGTTGCTGCCTGGCTCATTTTAACTGAGAAAACAAGAAACAGCTGACTCCCTCCAGGGCCGACCTTGGGAACTTGGGCGTCCCACCGGGAGGCTTTGGGGCGTGGTGGACCCCACGGGCAGCTGGTGCGTGGGTCCCGCGCTCACTCCGTTTCTCTTGACAGCCAGGAGCACCGTGCGAGGCTCCGGGGTGCTCTGCCCCCAGTTCCATTTCTTCCCCCCAAGCGGAGACTCCGTAAGTGTCCTGCCTGCTTCGGACGAGGTGGTGCCGAGCCATCGGCTGTGTGAAAGGTCCCCTCTCGCACCTGGCCTTTCCTTCTCCTTCGAGGGCTGGGCGGGGTGCTGCTTCTTCCGTGAAGTCCTTTGTCACTTGCCAGGGATAAACCAGGTGCCGCTACCCTAGCTCTCTCTCCAAGCTCTTTCTGCAGCTTAACAACCTGGAATCGAGATGACGTGTTCGCACTCCTGTCCCTCCAATGGCCTGGGAGTCTCATTCGTCTTTTCCTGCCGCTGGTGCTTAGGACAGTGCGAGGCATGCGGGAGGTACCTAATTAATGCTGAGCGACGGAATGTAAAGTGCTAAACGGACATTACGTCATCCATGAGCGTTTATGAAGCACCAAGGACACGTCTCTGATCTCAAGGCGCTCGTGCTACAGTCGAACACATTAAGAAAGACTCGAGGCAGCGTTTGCTAAGGGCCTGGGGGCTTTGAGAGAGATGCATGACGCTGTGGGAGTTCGGAGCATCGCAGGGAGCCTTTGCTGAGGGCATGGTGCTCCGGGAAGCCTGCTGGGCCCATGTTTGGGCATCGGAGAATCGTCGTCTGTAAATAAGGGAAGACTGAGAAGATGCCATCCAGGAGAGGAAACTGCGTCAGCAAGGTGGCCCAGAATGTGAACACTTGGGGCGCGTGGCCCCAGGGACTCCACAGACCCCTGCCGGGCGAGTGGATAAAGACGACAATGCAGCACCACACAGCTGGCGGCAGGGCCGAGCGTGCCTTCCCAAAGGGGCCGCCCGTTTTGTCAGTGCAGACGTGTCACGCTGTCCTGTAAGTGCTAGTGGGGTGTCCAGGGGCCTCATCACTTCCCAAACGCCAGGCCTGACGCTGTTTGGCCAGATTTCCTTGGGGCTGTGCCTGCAGTACTGTGGCCTGCCTTTCCACCCACCTCCTTCTGCACGCCCCCCTGGCCCATCAGCAGACAAGGGACCCGGCTCTGCCGTCCTCAGCTTAGCTCACTGTGTCCTCAGACCAGATTGTTTTGAGTTACTCTGTCCATCCTGCCCTGTTCGGGCCGACACTTGTTTAGAAGTCATACTGTTGGCCAAAGACCAGGGATCAGGAATGGAAGGGTTTATCACAAAATCACCAGTAAATTGCCAAGTAATCACGTCAGACGGTATGTTTTGCCTCTTGGCATCTTCTTGCAGGTAAGAGATTGTAACTTGTCTTTGAAATTGGAGGGTCACAGAGTGAAATTTTCTCTGCCACCCCCAAAAAGAGATCTAAACAAAATAGTTCAGTTCTTCTGCGCCTCCGAGAAGTCCGGAACCATTGAGTCTGGAGTTCGTAGGTCGACCCCTTTGTCGCCAGAGATACCAAGCCCTTCTTGTCTTCCCCGCGTCCTTCCCTCGGATGTGGCCGCCTTCTTCACGTCCACGATTCCTGTGGCGATTTCAGCTGTCTCAACCGCGTGCCACACAGCAGGATGGAGGAGGGGAAGGGAGAGGGGGCGGCTTCTCCGTATTATAGAACTCTCTGGAAATCCCACAGATGCTCTCATTTACAAGTCAGTGGCCAGGACTTAGTCACAGGGCCACGCCAGGCAGGAAGGAAGACCAGGACCCAGGACCCAGGACCCAGCACCAGCTAAAACCCGGGCTCAGGTCGTTCGAGAAATGATCGATGGGCAACTAACACGCTCCCATAACCGGATTTCCCCCATCGGAACCTTCCAATCCCTTCAGAAGCAAAGCAACGATCCAAATGAATGGAAGAGACATACGAGCATGTCGTCTGCTGGCAAAAAGGCCGTCTTCTGGGTTCTGTCCTCGGCTCTCCTATTCCAGAGATGCTGAATCCGAGGTTACAGCCCCAGGGCGAGGGCCTGCATTCCTAGTGCTCTCCCCTAGACGTGTAAATACACAGCACGTGCGTTTATTTACTGAAACAGGCAGGGTGCCCAGGCATGTCTGAATAGGCACCTTGGGTTTTGCAAATGTCACAGTTATTTATTTATATTTTCCCAGATTCAGTCATTCCCACCTTCCTCACTCTCTGTGAAATACGCAGATAGGAAACACGCACAGAGCGAAGCTCACAAGGAACTCACTTTCGAACACGGCCTGCGAGCGCTTCTGCGTGACGGTTTGACTTGGGCTTCTCTAGCGCCTCGGGGACCATCGCTCACGCCCCGTCAGGGAGGAAGCGGGGCGGGTGACGTCCCCACGGCTCACGGCCCACGCCGGGCCCGGAACTCGCACCCGTGTCTCCTGCCCCCGGAACCCTCGTGCCTGGCCCACTGCGGGCTCTCCCAGAGACTGCAGACGTCCAGCGGCATCCGGCGGAGGCTGAGAGAGGTGAGTGGAAGGTTCTGAAAGGGCATCGGGTATAAGAATGAAGGGAAAGCAGTAGTGGGCGCTGGAGGCATCTAAAGGCGCGCTGTGCCGAGGGCCCCGGAGCAGATACTCGCAGCGGGCACTGCTGCTCGGCGGGACCGGCCTCCAGCGAGAGGGTGTGCGAACCTGCCCTCGCGGGTTCAGGATTTCACTACAAACGAAACAACGGGGGTGGGGGGGAAGGACGCGTCTTTGGCAGCCCTTTCTCCCTGTCACTGTTTTTGGTTTCCCCGTCTAAAGGAAGCTTTAAAGATTTCCTTGTGAGGACGAGAGCAGACAGTCCTGCCGGGGCCTCGCGGCCTCCGTGGAAGCAACCGTGAGGGGATGGATGTTCTTCTCTGGCAGGTGGAGGCAGCTGGGAGCAGACTGTGAACCCTTCCCACACACCTCCAGACGGCACAGGCTGGTGACATCGGCTCGACAGCCTCAGAGAGGGTTCTCGGGAAATCAGGAGCCTCTCTCTTTCCGCCTTGTAAGGCCCCCGGGACCCGGATGAGGGGTGCGGCCCTGGCGTCCTTAAGGAGGCATCGGAGCCGAGCCATCGGGCGAGACATGTGCTGATGCCTGCGGATCTCATAAACTCTCTCGTCCCTGGAATGTCTTCTGGACGGCGGAAAGGAGAGAAGCGATAAAGACCAGGTCTCGCTCCCACACGGTGGAGGCTCGGTTACAACTGCGGGAGCGAGTGGCCCAGCACTAAGGGACCAAGAGCGATTCTCCTCTCAGGAAGGAGCGCGGAGCTCACCCAGGTCACTTATGGATTGAACACGCCCTTAAATCACCTTTATTCAGTGCCCGGTGGGGGCTTTGTAAATGCTCACGCAGTTAATACTGCTAACGACCCTCTAAGGGCGGTTTGTTATTTGACTAGTGAGGAAACTGAGGCACGTGAGGTGTAATTCACCGGCCCGAGGTCACAGGGCCTGGAAGGGGCCCCGGGCCCAGGCCTACCGTGCCTGCTGTCACCTCCCTCCAGTCCCGGAAGAAGTTCTAGTTATGTGAGGAGGGGACAGCGGACGATGAGCTGTGTGTCCGGCGCGGCGCCTCTCCTAGTGTGTCCCTGAAAAGAGAACCCAATCTCTCCCTCTCCCACTGCTGCCACGACCCATGATTTCCCCACGCTGACCCCAGGGCAAGGCGTGGAGGGAGGGCGGAGCTTCCATACCCCCCTGGGCGCATCCCTCCCCCTCCCATGGGGTCACCCACTCCGGAGCTCCTGGAGGCCTTCACTCAGGGTTTGCAGGAAGCACGACTGAGGAGATCACTGGCCACTGGCGATTAACCCAAACTCGGGCTCCTATCCCCTCCCCGGCTGGGGGCGGGGGGCGGCGCTGAGAGTCCTACCCTGTACTCACATGGCTGGTGACCCTGGACAGCAGCCACCCCGTCCTCAGGGGCTTCCTAAAGGTCACCTCGCTAGCAGGTGTGGGCGAAAGGGGCCTGCAAGACACGACGAGAGGCGCGCCCGTCCCCTTCGTGGCTCCAGATCCATCTCGGGCCCCAGAACCGCCCCTTGTAAGAAAAGATGTCCCTTCCTGTCACGTTTCCTGGCTCTGGGGGTTTGTTAGGAGCCAGGGCCGAAGACCAAACACATATAGATATATTTCACCTCCTATCAGAATAGCAGAGTGGGGGGAGGGAGGGGGAGGCAGGGGAGAGGGCGGGAGGGAGGGCGGGCAGAGGGGGACCCGTGCGCACGGACAGAGCAGCAGGTTCTGGGGCTTTCTCCAGGGGCTGGTCCTGCTGCTCCTCAGTGTCCCCATCACTGTCATGGTGGCGATGTGAGGAACTTGCATTAATTAGGGTTTGTTTAAAACCAGACATCACATCAGGTCACGTGTGCCGACGGACTTTAGAAAACAAACCAATACCGACACGAAATACCTTCGTGAATTCACGGCCAGCCTGGCGGCGAAGCTCGCTCCTGTCTTGGTGTCTTCTCACCCCACCCTTCGTTTGACTTTGGGGAGACAAGAAAGAAGGCTCAAGAAACAAAAACTCACGTTCCCAAG
Organism: Cynopterus sphinx; assembly: GCA_030015415.1. NCBI lineage: Eukaryota > Metazoa > Chordata > Mammalia > Chiroptera > Pteropodidae > Cynopterus > Cynopterus sphinx. The sequence continues at coordinate 18,306 of JAKZJJ010000142.1, forward strand.
CGGCACCAGCACCAGCCGCTGCTGAGCACTCCCCTTGGGCAAGGCATCCCAGAGAGGACCCCGCCACCCAGACTCAGCCCACCCAGGACTGTCCCGACGCCCTCCTGGAGGCCACGCCCTTCGAAGGGCGCATCCAGAATCCTAAAGCCCAGGGACCTTCTGGGGCAGGGACGTCTCCCTGGCTTCCAGGGGTCCTGACTTGCACAGATGGAGGACACACCCTGTGACTGTGTCCCTTCTGCAGCGACACAGTTTGGCTTATGCGAAGCTTCCTTCTGGCAGGTCCCGCCGTACCAGTCCGTTGTCACTTGTCCCCCTTGGGGGCCTGATGTCTCTTTCCCTTCCTGGGAGGCGAGTCTCAGCTGCAGGCGTCGGGGCCATGTCGGGGCCATGTCGGGGCCACTTGGGGCCATGTCGGAGGAGGGCCGGGTTGGGCGGCCAGCGCCCAGGGGCTGGGGAGAACACAGGCTTTCTGCGGAGTCTCTGACCTTGAGGACCTTGTCGGCTCTTGGAGAAGACACACAGGGGAAGCAGGCAGCGTGCGCCCGTGGGAGAGGCTCTGGCAGGTGTTCGGGGCCTCTACTGACCCCGTGCCGTGTCGGGGATTCTGGCATGCGGTCCAGCACGGTTTCCCCCAAGGTCTCTTGCATTCCTCATGCCATTGGGCTGTCTGCTTCTCAGAGGACACAGATGGCACAAGATGCCGCCCTGATCCTGGGCACGTGTTTCTGAAGAGATTTCTCAGAGCGAGCGCGGCGGAGAACAAATAAGTGAATGCCAACAGGTGGGGCTGCGAGCGGGGTGGCCGGCATCTGGGGCTGCCCTCACGAGCTGTGGGACCAGTGGCGACGTGTCCCCAAGGTTGGCCGGGCCGGTGCACGGCCTCTCTCGGGAGGCGTGCTCGTCTGGCCATCGGGCAGGTGCCACCGGCTGTGGTCAGGCAGGGCTTGGGCTTTGACTCAGACAGACTGGGGTACAGACCCCGGGTGTGCCATGTGTCGGCTTGTTGTAACCTATGCAGCAAGCGCCCGGTCACTTGCAAGAAACAGTGTGACTCTTCTTAGTCCCAAATCCAAGAAACACATCGAAGGCAGCTTTCAAATCGACTCATTTCAGAGGGGAAGGGCGAGACTCAGCCTTCTCTTGCCACAAAAGGGCTGAGGTGTTAGAAAGGCAGCTAGCTGGGTTTCCATTGTTTTTCCCAGAGCCAGTTCCAACTGAATAACCGCGGCCGTTCATCATCCGATGGGTGTGAACCACGGCGAGGAGGCTGCCCACGGACGGCCCGGGCCTGCGGGTGCCGCAGGAGGTCGCAGCAGCTCAGCTGAGCCGTGCTGCACACCGACCCGGACCTCCCCCGGAATCAGGGTCCTACTATGCGCGGGTTTCTGAGGCCAGCACTCAGGGGTTTCCCATGACCAGGTCCCCGAAAAGTCAGACTCTCCCCTGGCCCTGCTTCTTGGAGCGAAGTGCGTTCCGTCTGGGTGCAAGTGCCGGTGTGATGAGACAGTGAGTGTAGACCTGCTGGGCGGGGCTGGTCCCTGACCCCAGGCCCTGACACCTTTCTCCACTGTCTCTTCTCAAAGGCCCTGTTACTCGCGGCCACGCCAGGGAATGGAAACTCACATTAACCTCTTCCTTAAGAGGAAAATATCACTGAAATGGAACAAATAATAGGAGCACAGCTTTCAAAGTGTTCCCAATGCTTGGGAAATTCTAATCATGGCAAAGATCAGGATAGCTGTATTATTATTCTCATTTTTACAATAAAAATGTCTAGAATGAGTGAATTCTGTCAGAATGTAACAGATTTCGATGCGGAGAGCAGGGAGGCTGGCGCTCCTGCGGGTGTAGACACCTGGGCCCAGGACGCTGGTGCGCGGTTGGAAAAAGGCGAACGCGCTTCCATGACAGACGTCCCACGGTGTGCGTGTTCGAGCTGGCTGGATGGTTTTCCTGCCTTTTATGGGCATCGCAAAACTGAAACCGGAAGAAACGGGGCCCGGGTGCCTGAATAATTCTCTCTAACGAGCAAACAATTTTGCACAATTTCTGTGACGGCGAAGGAGGGCAACAGCGATTCTCCACTTTCAGTGAGCCAGTCCCAGGCCCTGACACGGGCGTGTTCCACAGATTGAACAAATCCGTCGCCGTTTTACTGCGAGCTTTGCGACTGACGTTCGCATCCCAGGATGGTGGCATGTAAATCTCCCAGGACGTCTGCGTTTAACTTTGAGAAGCACCCGAAAGGGACAAGCCCCTCAGGCCCTTCACGGTTGCTGACTTTCGGGGACCTAACCCAATGTGCTTTGGACAGAGGGTTCGTGATGAAGAGAGCAGGGGTGAGACTGCTGGGAGGACGGGCTCCAGCTGAGCCGGACCGGGGCTCCCATCTGGACCTCTGACCCCAGCCAGCGTGGCGGGCACTTTTTGGTGCTTCTCGCAGGAAACAATCCTGGCCGCTCTGTGTCTCTTGTGGACCCTCCGGGTGAGCTAGCATGAGGTTTCTGTTCATGGTTCTCACCAGTCCTCCTGGGGAGGTCTCGATAGTCAAGAAGCGATGTAGGAACAGCTCAATGGAGGAAACACTCGGAAATTCAGGACGGTTCCGACTGACTTTGTGGAAAATGAGGTCAATAGACCTGTTATAGGACTCTTTTTTAAAAAAAAAAAAAAGTGTGGGAAGCTGGATGAATTTCCGTTTGAATTAATGGTTAGAGACCCTACAGAGAGGCCTCCCAGTCTGCGGGGCAGCCTCTGAGGATGCAGTGTGTGCCCTGTGACACCACCCTCCTCACTCCCAGGACTGTCCCAGCCTGTCTGAGTCGGATGCTTTCAGCCCAGGCCCTGTGAGGACACTCGGTGGCCCCTGGGTGGCTGGGGAAGCTGTGCTCTACTTTCCTGTCACCTGGAGGAGCAGTCACAAAGGAGGACTCCTCTGAGGCCCTTTTTCTGTTGTTTTGACTGCGAGTTGCATACAAACAAGTGAACCTCGGGTCGCACTGGCTAATCCTGGTTCCCACTGAACATCTGTTCTCTGGTGAAGAAGACTGTTTGGACCCAGAATCAGATCAAAACAAACAAGAGTCCACACTGAGGAGGAGGACCGTGGGCCTCCTTTGGACTTTTCCAATGTCCTTTTTCTCCATGATTGTCGCCAAAGTCACCTGCAATCTCAGGGCTTCTGGCGAGTGATTTCCCTTTGGACTCACGTTTGCAAAGGAATCTGTCACTTCAAAAGTCGCCCTGCAATAAGCTGCCACTCGCCGTTTATCCCGTTTGAAATGGGCACACTCCTGGGAATGGATCGTCGGCACCTGCCACGATGTTCCCAGCGGCCACCAGGGCCCGGGCCTCAGCCTTTGGTAGGAAGCGTCCTCCGAGTGCTGCATGAGAAAGCCCCGTTCCTGTCGTTACGGAAGAAGAAGAGCATCCCCGCAGTGACGTGCCACCTGTCCCTTGAGAGAGAACTTTCATGGCGGCGCCTGCTGCTCCCCATCGGCGACTGGCCTCCCCAGTCACACAGACTCCACTGTCTCTCCTCCTCCGACACAGGCCTGGCCCTGGTCCCGCCGTCCTCCTGGAGATCCGCCCGTGCTCCGGGGAGGATACTGGAGGGACTTCAGACTTTGCTGATGCCAGCTCGAACTTTCCAGATTTTCCCACGCTGCGCGATCCGGTGCCGTTCCGTAGCTTCTCTAGCACCAAGCGGGACCGAAAGCCGGCTGGCGCAGTCGGCTTCTAGGCAAAGGGGACACGGAGGGTTTGTGGTCGTCTCCGCCTCAGGGGCTCTGCGTGGGACCGAGAATCTGGCTTCCACCAAGTTCCCAGGAGATGCTGGTGCCTGGGGGCGAGGGACTGTTGGCCGCACCCGACTCCCTGGGCCCCTCCTGCAGCCCTTCACTGCGGCCTGTCGCTCAGCCACCAGAGTATCTCGTTTCATTTATTCGACGGTTCCTGGTGTCGTTGGCTTGGGAGTCCTGGAAGTGAAAGCAAACTCGAATGTAAGGACCTCTGAAGGCAGCCCTCATCCTAGGCTCGCACACGTCAGCTTGCAAAATCCAATTTATTCCCTGGAGCATCGGTTTGGTGACAGGCCCGATCGCAGGGACAGTGGTGGGCCCTTCGAGGGCGCAGTGGGAGGCAGCACCATCGGCCTGAGCCACGGCTTTCATGACCCGAGCTGGATCCAGCGGCCCGTCGCCCAGCCTGGCAGGAGCTGAGCAGGGCCAGCGGACCTCGGAGGACACCCTCGACCCCGGTTTAAACCCAGCCCGGGAATGGCTGTGTTCTCGGGTTTCCCGTGTGTTCGGTGTTGTATACATTCTTCCGGTTTTCCTGCTCTGAGGGGGCCTTTCTAACCTCGGGGGAGTCCTAGACGCCAACCCAGGGCCAGACCCAGCCCTGGCTGAGGGACTGGGCTCCCTCCTGTCCTCGGCGTCTTCAGCCTGGCTCGGGAGTGGCAGCCCGGAGGAGCGTGCCGCTGGGCTCTGCGTGGCTTCTCGAATCGCACTGACATCTTCCCTCCCTCGACCTGCCTGTCACAGGCGGTAAGGACAACGCCAGGGACATGGTCCCAGTTCCCGAACCTTCACCCCTGTTCTGTCCTCCTCTGTCCCCTCGTGATGCAACACTTCATCCCAGTCCCTAGATCAATGCCCAGGATATTTTTCCATCTATGGGGAGAGAGAGAGAGAGTCAGACAGGGAGAAAGAAAGACAGAGAACAGAAGGAGTGAAGGGGGGAAGAAAACAGAAAGCAGGGAAAGGTGGGGAGGGAGAACGGGGGAACAAGCAGAAGGACGCAGACCTGGAAGCCCTTGCAGGACAGGCAGCTGGGAGCGGGAACCGTCCATGCCAGCCAGCAGGTTTCCCAGTCTGCGTCCCTCGCGACAAAGTCGCCGTCTTGCCCCTCTTGGAAGTGTGGGGCGTCTCAGGGCGGGCGGCATCATGGAGAGCAGCTGCCATGTCCCTGCACAACTCGCCCCACCAGCGACAGGGGTTTGGCTCGTCCTCTCCGCGCTGCCCCTCATCTGCCTGGCGGGCGGGTCTGAGGCAGCCTTGCCCGCAGGTGACCTCGCGCTGTCCGCAGCCCACGCGCAGGGGTGGAGTAGGGAAGGAGGTGTCGTGGTCACGCAGACCGGCGCTTTGCTCCCAGGAGTCCCACCAAGTCCCCAGTGTCATCCTCAACGGGACCAGACGGAGACTGACCACAGAGCAGACACCGGGACCCTGAGGATACAGCCCTCCCTGTCTTCTTCTTCAGGGTCGTCTCCACTGTTACAGGACTGAGAGCGGGACGCCTTTCCACAGGGACCGAGGGCCCACGTCACGCTGCCCAGGTTTGGGGGGTGGAGGGGCTGGGGAACGAGGAGGCCCACCTCGAGTCACGGGGCTCGCTGGGTTCCATTCCGCCTCCGCCTCCAGGAGCGTCTCGCTCTGTCCCGGGGATCCCTTGTCCTCATCTGTGCTCCTCCTACTCTATGTACCCACAAAGGTGTCCCTCGAGGTCGTCGGGCCCCTGGCACGGCAGCCAGCACCCTGCAGGGGTGCAGTGAGCCGAGAAAGCAGAAGGTGGGGGGCGGCTCTGCTGCTGGGCAGAGGGAGAGCAGAGGGTGCTGGACCCTTTATGGGGGGGGATGTGGGGCACGTGGGAGTCTGGGTGGGATGGATCCTTAGACTCCGTGACTCTGAGATGCCTCAAAGTGCTGAAATGCCTCAGAAATCACTAACGATTTAGGACAGACTCGTCATAAACAGCACTGTTGCTGGTGCTGAAGGCGAGTCCCACGGTGTTTATTGTCACGTTGAGCGTCTTTCTCAGCGACACGCTGGAAAGCCACCACTCCCGCCGACCCTCGCTCCTGTCGCACCGCAGCTCACAGAGCTGGAAGGCGCCATTTCGGAACCGCAGAGCAAGTGAAATGCTTCCAATGGGGCGAATCCACCAACAAAACATAAACCGTCTCTGCCCAAGGTGTGGCCTAAAAAGGAGCGAAACTCGGGGCTTTCGGGTCTTCCCGCAACACCTACCAGTCTGCTAGCAGAGCTCACGGGACGGACAGTGGCCCAGGGAGGTGGTGTCGGTGCAGGCGAAGGGGGGAAAGGTGCTCCGAAGGTCTGCAGGGGAGGAAGGGAGAGAGAGGTGAGAAAGAGCCGATACAATGACCACGACGTGAAAGGAAAACTTGAAAAACACTGGATTCCAACCACTGGCATCGCTTCCCTCGCAGAAAACAGAAGGAAGAACCATGCACGGTCACCGCCCTTTGCGAGTTGGGCCACGTTCTGTGCCATCCCTCGGGGCGCCTGCCGCCCGGCGCCAAAACCAGTCCGCACCAAAGCCAGAGCTACCCAGGCCTGTCCCGGATTTGCACGTCCATCACCGTTTCCGGGAGGTGGGGACAGGGGCTGGAGGCCGGGATCCATTCGGGAATAATGAATAAGAGGAACAGTGATGTGCTGGGGAAAGGAAGGACTGACATTCCGCAAGAAGTCACCTCGCCTTAAGCTTTAGCCAGTCACAGCAGCGGTGGCCTTCCCTGGCAGCCGATCGCGCTTCGTATCCACCCGGGAAGGGCCTGTCGACCGCGACAGGGGAGGCGCATCGTCCCACAGGAGGGACACAGGGGTCATCGCCCGAACCACTGATCGATTTGCGTCTCACGGGCAGGGAGAGGCTAAGACGTCAGCGCCTTGGCGTCGTGCATTTTGAATGCACCGGCGTAGCGATCGGACGTTCTTACCAAAGTGTTTGAGCCCAGATTCAATCGACCCGTTCGATGTAACGTTCGTTTATAGGGAATACGAGGGATAGAAGAGCCAGGTGACAGCGTGAGGACGCCAGTGGGGAAAGCGAGGGCAGGGCCTGCTTCTGTGGTCCACCTGACCCGTCCTCCCCACGAGTCAATGTCTGAGGGGCCAGGGGTGTGTGTTGTTGGGGAGAAGTGAGGAGAGTGTTAGAGACTAAGGACACGGAGCCAGAAGATGCCACGCGCGGGCCTTCTCCAAATCCTAAGGAAGAAACCAGCTGGACAACTCACCGGGGAGAGGGCTCGCGGAAAGTAGGATGTTAGTCAATATTGAAGGATGAGCATCCCGTTCTCCGAGGCGTGACAGCCTCCTAGCTGTCGTGTGAGAAACTGACCGTCATGATCAGGAAGCTGTGAGGATCTGTTTAGGGACAAAATAGCCCCAGGTGCTTCAGTGGTTTCCCCGTGGACATGGTTTCAGGAAATTCCCTCCACGAGCGAGTCCGTTTGAACCGGACTTTCCTGGCCGGGAGTGTGGATGCTGCTGCTGCCTTTCAGGGGGAGAGGATTTCTGCAGGTGATGGCCCTGAGCAAGCGGGACAAGTGGCCACCTGGCTCAGGGCCAGCCGGCCGCCCAGGACCCGTGGACCCTCGCCCGCCAGGCGGTGCTGGCCGCCCGATCCCTAACGAGGCGAGGGCAGAAGCTGGGGCGCACACTCACCGGCCTTTCTACCAGTTCCACGGGGTCGTGTTCTGCCCCTGAATCGCTCAGGTTAAGGGGCTTTTTAGAAAGCAGTGCGTTTCCTGTCACTCAGCACAGAGGGCTCCGTAGCTGACGGGGTGTCTCTTATTTTGTCTCCCCTATGACCGGGCGCCCTCACCGGGGTCCTTGGAGGCCCCCCAGGCGCCCTGTGAGCACCGTGCACGGTGTCCGGATGGAGGTGCACGCGGAAACACAGACATGGGCACGCACAGGTCGCGCACGTGCCACGCCCCTCTGCCGAGGCTGTCGTCGGCTTCTCGTGGATAGAGGTCCACGATGCAAAAAGTGCGGAGCAGCCCTCGTCCCAATACTAATCCTCCCGCTCTGTTTGGGGAGCTGAGTGTGTGGGCACATGCCCGGCCCCAGATTTCCAGAGTTTACACCTCTCGGATGCTGGTCCCCAGCCCTCCCTGGTGGGCGGCCCCAACGCCTGCAGCATCAAAGCACATACGTCCTTGGTGGTTCTCGCTCTGCCCACAGGGAGCTCTTCAAGTGGACACTAAGGACGCCTTGAGCAGCCCCGTGGCGGATGAGCCCACCCACCCACCCACATCAGGGCGAGGCCGAGACCTCGGGTCCCCGTCTCTCCTCCGTGCCCATCTCGCTTCTCCCCGGTCGGCAGCCTCCACTGGAACAATCCTTTATGGCTTTGCTACTCCTCACGCGCTTCACTGTTTAAACAAATTCCAGAAAAGCACACCCATTATCACGAATGAATCCAAATCAGATCTCCCAGAACTGCGGAGGGCTGCCAGGCAGTCCAGGGAAGGGAACAGGGCGGAGGCGGAGGCTTTCCCTCGCTCCAGGAGCTGGGATCTGGCGCTGGAATGTGTCCGCGCCCGGCACAGAGGGGCAGCGCCCACGGCTAGAGACATTTCTTGCTGATTGTTCAGACACTAACTTCACGGTGGCGTTGGACTGTGCACTGAGATCGTGCTCAGCCAGGACGTTCGAGACCCCTTCCACGTCCAGGTTTCATTTCATCCTAAGTGTCCCTGAGCGAGGAAGAGAAAGGCGGTGACGGTTTCTCATCTTCCCCGATAAGTAAATGAGGGCAAAGTGGAACACACGGGTTTTTTAGAAGAAAAATAGTTAAGACTACGTTCAGAACCCAATGTTCTGAGCTTATTGTTGGACACTGTCGTGTCCAAACTACCAGAAAACTGAGAGACACAGAATTTTCCCAGGGATAAAGTCACAAGCGTCCCTATGAGAGCCACGAGGCGTGTCTGAGGGTAGGTACAGGAGTGAAAGCAGGCGCCAGGGCGAGGACACACAGCGGCAGCCGGCAGCCGAAGGGCCCAGTGAGAAGGGGGATGGCCACGGGCAGCTGAAGGTCCCCAGGGGCGGAGTCCCCATAGGGCGACAAGGATCAGAGGACCTCTAGGCGTTCGGAGGCGTCAGCGAAGACATGGGACGTGTTTCTAGTGGTCATTAGCGGTCAAGTCTTGGAGCCGGTCCCACCCTGAGTTGCGACTCCCCCTGAAGCCGGTGCCGCCCTCCCGCCGACTCACAGGTCCCCACCGCACTCAGGTCTAAAGCAGAGGCCCCTCTCCTGGCTTTGGGGTCAGCCCTCTGTGAAACATGGACCGCTTAGGTGTTTAGGAGACTTGGGAGTGAGAAACGGGCCATCGGGCCATCGTGGCAGTGGAGCCGTGAGGGGACCTGACAAACGGCTTCAACCCGTCCCTGTCTCAGCTCTCAGGGGAGGGAAGTGGTTCTCAGAGGAGACGAGAGCTCCGCCCCAGGCTCACAAGCACCTTAGTGTTAGATGCGGGGGTGATCGTGTGCCAATAAATTATTTCCTTCTGCGCATCCTCATGTTTAAGCCCATATGTGCATGTGCATCTCCAGTGGGCTTTACGTATTTAAGGTCTGTGGTCTCAAACGCTGGAATGAATGAGAACTAAGTTTGAGTTGTTTTCTGCAAATGGCCAAATTTTCCTTCAAGGTAGGGACCTTCATTCATTCATTCATTCATTCATTCATTCATTTTACAATAACACAAGATAAAGGTCTCAAAAAAGGGTTCAAAATTAGGGCCTCACTTAGAGGAAAGTCTTACATGAAGAGGCTGCCCGTTTGTTTCTGCTGAATGAGGCTGGCATTCTGTTTGCAAGTGCATTTCGTGGTGTGGCCCAGCTCTGCAGCTCACGTGAGTTATAAACTCCAAAAATCAGACGCACTTGGGAGAAAGACGTGGGCCTGGTCAGAGTGAACGTCATGGGATGAACAACCTCTTGCCATCACTCACATTCCAAAGTCATTTCCCAGGAAGATCATCAAGCCAAGAACTACAAAAACCGTTTTCCGTAATTTTCTCTGCACAGATCAATGCATGAGAGAGAGAGAGAGAGAGAGAGAGAGAGAGAGAGAGAGAAGAGCCCCACTTACTGATTCAAGGTCATATTTGTTTGCTTTCCCACTCCAAGGTCACCGTTCAACCAGACACTCCCTCCAGGCATAACGAGATGACGGGACTGTTAGAACGACACCTTGCTTCTCCCTCCCTCTTCTTTCTTGGATTGTCAATTAACGAACTTTTATTTTAAAATTATAACATATATGTAAACATATTTATATAAGATATAAACATTAACAATCTTAAGTTGTCAGTGTTTAGGTTACTATTCTGAATTTTCAGAAAGAACTAAAATATAAAAGAGGCATCATCTCCACCCATTTCGCTTCTGACAAACACGCGACTCTCTCCGTCTGCGCTGGCAGGCGGCGAGGTGCCATGCCTTAGGTCACCCAGCCCCGCTGTTTCTGGAGAGGGACGGCTGTGAAGGAGGTGCCCGCCCCGAGAGACAGAAATGCTGCGTGAGGGAGCGCCCCAGACCCTCGCAAGCCTGCGTGTGAGGGCTGACCTTTCAGTGAAGCCGGCATCCCACACACTAACTGCAGTCAGCGTGTGGCAGGAGCCGGATTGCAGAGGCGAGAAAGACATGGTCCCTGCCCGACAGGAGGTCCAGGCCCGCAGAGGACACCGCCAAAGGGACAGCACGGCCTCACGCCGCCCGCGTCGCCAGGGCGGAGAAGCAGGAGGAGGAAGGGCCGGCCTTGGGCTGACAACGTCCTGACAGGGCATGCAGGATGGACAGGAGCAGTTGGGGAGATAAAACACTCGGCTAAGCGTGAAGGAGGAGGAAAGAGAGAGTGTGACACACGCGGAGGAAGCAGCGGTGATGAGGCAGAGAGAGAAAAGCGCCGACGTCGGGCTGACTTAGTGCCATTTTGGCTTTGTCGCCTCAGCAAGCCTCAGCCCACAGGTGTTTCTGAGCCTCACTCAGCCATTCCAGAAGGAGGGTCCAGGACAGACCTGAACGTTGGATGGCCTTCCTCTCCTCGGTAGGCGGGATACCCCAGTGTCCAGAGGCTCAGGTGTCACCGTAGCGACCGAGGACCTGCAGGGATGAGTTCTCCATCCTGGCTAAGCCTCCAGAGGGCTTGCGGGGTGTGACCCTGGCTAAGCTTCCTCACTGCCTTGGTTCCTCCCTCTGTGAAACCGAACTGAGAGGCCTAACTCGCAGGGGCCACCGACCGTGTCCTACAGGACAGCCCCGGCGCGTGGCCTTCCAGGTTGGGAGGTGTCATTACTGCCCGTTTTCACTCGCCCCCGCCCCCCGGCCTCCAAGGGACAGCGACGCCTCGGCAATTGGGACCCAGACTTGGATTCCCCGAATTCTATGCGTGTGTACGTGTGTGTACATGTGTGTGTAGGTGTGTGACCTGGGCAGGGAACACACAGCCACGGCGACATGGGTGGCATTGTGGGCTGGATGATTCCTTGTTGTGGGAACTGTCCTGAGCACTGCAGGGTGGTACCCGGCAAACACCCAGCTCCCCACTACGGGCCGGTAACACTGTCCCCAATCACCACAACCCAAAAATGTCCCCAGACATTGTTAAAAGTCCTGGGGAGGTGGGGGGGGAGGGCAGAACTGCCCACGGCTGAGACCCACTCTGTACCCAACGGCCTCTACTCCTCTTAAGAGTCGCTGAGCCGCTGAGTCACAGACAATAGCAGCACATCACCCTGCGGCAAAGGCTTCCTACATTGGCTGGACCCCGGTGAGGACCCGCTCAGAGAACCAGAACCAGGTCACTGTCCAGGCTTCCCGACCTGGCCTCGTCTGCCCTCCGCCCTCACACTCCGCTCCCTTCTCTGCATCGGCGCGCGGTGCCACCGTGTGGCCTTCGCCCCATGGCCTCGCTGGGCCCCTTCCCCCTTCTTCCCAAACCCACAAACTCTTGACCTCGCCCGGGTACCCCCGGAAGTCTCTGTTCTCCACCCGCCCCCCACCCCAGCTGGAAGAGCCTCCCACAGCTTCCCTGCCTGGTCAGCCCGTCCCTTCCACCCGCCCCCGTGGCCACAGCTTTCCTAACTCTCTGTCCTGGCAGCTTTGCGGGATCCTATCCGTCCACCCCTCGGTGGAGCAGATTCTGAAAAGAGCATCATCTGATAACACTCCTGGCGGAGCAACGAGTGAGCTCATGAAACACCAGCAAACATCAGTGCTCCCTGCCCCCGGACACCGCCATCGTGGTGTGGTTCATCTCGGTCAAACACCCGCCTGGCTCCAGGTCCACTGCTCTTTCACACACTGATGTCTGGACATGAGATGCTCGGCGCGTTACAAGGCCCAGTTCCCATCAGACAGGATCCCCGGACTGGGCGCCCAGCGCCCGGGACAGTTTGCTCTCAAAGTGCTCTTTGCTGATGTGCTCTCTGCTTTGCTCCCCACCAGTTTGCTTTCCACACCCCCCCCCCGTTTTACTCTGAGTTAGCTCGCTATTTTATTACCGTTTATGACAGCCTACAATTCTTGCTATAAATGTATAATTTTAATGAGGGAAACGACTTAAAAGAGAGGGAGGGAGTCAAAAAAGGGATGGAAGGGGTGGGGAAGCAAGGCTTTGGGGGCCCAGGGTGAATCTCATGTCGTGACTCGTGTGAAAACATATTCCCGTTTCTAGGTTTATTAATGCATTTCATTGAACCAGTAAGGTCTTCAAAGACGACCGGACATTCTCTCAGGAAGAAGTCTGGGCCCATCCTGTGCGTAATGACTCCAGGTACAAAGGAACCTTACTTGGCATAATTAGCCTGGCTTTTTCTTCTACGACAAAATATAGACCAAGCCACGGAGGCTTTTTTACTTTTTTCCTTTTTTTCTTTTTTAATTCCCTGTGAGCACATTTCGGTTCCCTGGTTTTCATTAAGGTTACACCTGATGGCGCGTCTGTGAGTCATCGGCATGTTCAACCCGTTTTCCCGGAGCAGTCCCGGGGCTCATGCCGGGAGTGCTGGGTCCTGGCACAGAAGGCCGTCCTGCCATCCCCTCCCTCGGTGATCCCATTCAGTAGTGGAAATGCACACCGCTTTTCAGGGTGAAATGTGCCTATTTTACCCCAAGGGGTGCTGAGTTCTGTTGCCGCCTTTTCCACTTGCACAGGTCAGGTTTGGGGACTCTCAGTGTGCTAGCTACGCTCTTGGGGACATCTGAGTCCTGTCTACAGCCGCTCGTCTTCCTGTGCTAATAGCTGGAGAGACCTCTGCGGCACACACCGACCCGAAAACCACCTCGCAGACCCTAGTGACAGAGCAGAAAACTGGAGCCCCACACGACCTCACTGTCATCTTACTTTACTTCTACGGATGCCCATCCGGATTGATTCCGATCCCAGGTCTGCCAGTTTCTGGCCGAGGGACTTGGAGCAAGTGACTTCGTGCCCTTGTGTCTCTGTAAAATGTGCTTCGCAGGGTTTTCACATCCAAACTGGAAGCTGACCTGTACCATCCCACCTCGCTCCCACCGCATAGTTCGTTAAGATAAGAAAAGCTCCTCTGCGCGAGGCTAACGGGTGCCCTAATGCAGTAGTTTCCACAGTAGTTTTCTGTCCTCCCCAAAGAAGGTGGAAAAACGTTGTCACCCTCACACTTAAAACAAATCCGTGGCGTCTAAAATGTGTGCTCAGCCATGTAATTGGATGCAAAAGGTGCAATTTCTACCGTCGCATAGATATTGGTACTTAAAGATCACACTATCATATGACCCCTTTAAACATGCGCCGAACTACAAATCCCTCAGTCATTTCAGAAACACTGTCACTTGATCGAAACATACACGTATGAGGATTGAAGCAATTGCTAAAAAGAGCACATACAGTTTTCCGGGATGTGCGTTTTAGCGCGACCCAGACCCCTCCAGTTGCACTTCCTGCGGGCAGCGGAGTCAGTCCCAGGAGAGGAGCCTCTTTCTCTCGAGGAACGGAGCTGAGTGGTGGCGGCCTGGGAGAGAGCCCGGACGGGGCCAAAATCACAGCTCAGTCCCGTCCCCGCCCCGGCTACCTTCTTCCGCAGGTCAGTCACCTTCTGTTTCCCATCGTTGTAAACTGGAAATAATGCAACACTTGGCCTGTTTGCTGCCCAGAGTTGTCGAAAGGGCTCGCCTAAGACAATGCATAAATGTTTTGTGTGCGTTAAAGACAAAACACAATGGCTAATTACTGTCATTAGTTAAAGAGGGAAATGCCTGCTCCAAAATGTCTGTCTCTGAGGCCCAAAATTTAACTGGCCGTTTCATCATCATAATGCCCTTTTCCTTTGCCCTGTCTGGTATCACTCTAGGCTTACTGGTATCAAAGACATTTTTTAAAAACATTTTTCCAAAGAAAAATATGAGGGTCATTTAGGGATCTTGGAAGTAATCTTTAAAAGAAAAATTGTAAAAGATGCCCATGAGCCTCAGTGATTGAATGCTCGCTCCTGGGGGAAGCCAGCTCTAGGTCAGCCCGCAGCGAGGCTCTGAACGCCAAAAACGACGAACCACCCGCTCATCCCCTGGGAATGGATATGTGGGTCAGAATCACACCCCGTGTGCACACAGCCTAGCAGCTTCTGTTTTTAAAGACTTTTCATCTTAGGCTCTTGGATCAAAAAAAAAAAAAAGAGATCTCTCTAAAGAGCAAACAAAAAAATAAGTGAGGGATGAAGAGAAAAGAAAAAGGAATGTGGCACGTTTGAAGTCGGCCCATCGTGATTCCATCAGTTAAATGCCCTGGAGAGCACTCCGAGGGACCAGGGAGTGTCTGGGGTGGATGTAAGGTGGCCCCAACCAACCGAAAGGCCCCAAGGCTCAGCTACCCTTTCAAGTTCACCTGGATGCTCCTGTCCTTGACTTCTCCATCTCCCTGTGCTATCATTTCCACTTGACACGAGAACAAAGCGATTTGACTGTTGAGTAAAGCTTCTGCTAGGAGAGCAAATGACCCTGTGCACATGGTGTCTCTTCTCTTCCTGGTGGAGCATTTCGCCACCACGTCTCACAGACGAAGCTCAGAAAGTCATCGTGCTGGAGAGCAAGTCAACAAAATGCACACCGGGACTGACGGCGGGGTCTAAACTCTGACAGTACCATTTCTGAAGTGTTCCTCCCTCCCCTCCCAGTCCTTTTTCCTTCCTTCTTCCCTTTTTCCTCCCTCCCTCTCTCCTTTTTTCTTCCTGTCTCCTCCTCTCTCCTTTCCTCCTTCCTCCCTTTCTTTTTCCCTCTCTTTCTCCCTTTCTTACCTGCCTCATTTTTCCTTTTCTCTTGCTTCTTCTCTCTTTCTTAGAAATATACTGATAGAAACTTACTTATAGTACGAATACAACAGTATTGTAAATGTAATGTTCATTATAAAACATTGAAAAAATACAGAAGAAGAAACACAAAACTTAAAATCAAAATCATCTAGTCTTATCTACTGGAAGCTAACCCTTGGACTATGTCATACGTATTTTCAGATCAGAGTGATCTAAGAAGGCCAAGACTGAAGCTTCTGTTCATGAAGCTGATTGGAGGTTGACATTTCAAGGGGCTGAGAAGATGCTGAAATGAGAGCTCTCTGAGCAGATGTGTCTGGTCATGACGGTTTTGGTGGCGGTGATTGAAAAGTGTGAATTAAGGCAGCCTTCCAACACGTCGTCAGAAATAGCCTCCTCTTCAGCTCTCTGGCCCCCACACTTTCCAAGACCCATCATTCTGTGTGCCCCAGGAATTCTGGTGAGATTCTCCACTGGAAACATGCCTGCTTATCCACACCAAACCCTCCTCTGGCTCTCCTAACACCCTGACGTGTCATAGACGATCAGTCTCTGGGAGGAGAGTCCGTCCCTGACAAAGCTGTGGATTGAGGTGGAGGCAAGGGAGAATAGGGAGTTGAGAAAAGGGAGAGATTCTGAGGAAAGGGATTTCCTCCCCCACACTGGATGACCTGATAGCAAGGACAAGGACCACGCTCAGCTGCCAGCGCATGTGCACACACACAGGGGGGCGACGGAGGATTATTGTAAAGATCCCCTACCCTGAGGGCTGTGAGGACCTGAGGTCCTGCAGGTTTCAGGGCGGTAATCCAGCACCCCAAGTCCCTCTCTTCCCTCCCAAATTCATCCCCAAAGCTCCCAGCCCCTAACGTCAAGCAGTCAACCCGGCTGGCGATCACTTTGGAGTCTCTTCATTCAAGTGCCCTGGCGCGGCGGCTCCGGAACCTGCCGGGTCAGTGAAGTGACCCCAGGCTTCAGCTCTGCACAAACCCCTGGGCCTGCCTCCAGCCTCCTGGTCCATCCCCGGACCCAATGAGATCCCTGGCGAAGAGACCAGCAAGCCAGAGTATCTCTGGCTGCGGGGAAGTCTCCAGATAAATGACCTAAGGGGAGGACAAGTGTGTGTGCGCGCGCGTGTGCAGAAGGTGGAGGGCTGAGGCTGTGCTTCTGCACCCTGACCTGAAAGCCGGCCACCCTGAGCAGTTTCTGCAGTGCTGCAGGGGTGGGGCGTGGGGAGGTGAGGGCTCAGGTCTGCGGCAGGTGGTCCTTGGTGACCCTTGGTGGCCGTCAGGCTCGCTGTCCTGGCGAGAGTGTGGTCCCCGCGGGGATGGGTGATGTCCCCAGGAGATC
Organism: Cynopterus sphinx; assembly: GCA_030015415.1. Lineage (NCBI taxonomy): Eukaryota > Metazoa > Chordata > Mammalia > Chiroptera > Pteropodidae > Cynopterus > Cynopterus sphinx. The sequence continues at coordinate 34,758 of JAKZJJ010000142.1, forward strand.
AGCATGTCTAGTTCACAGGTGGGGGGCAGGGAGAGCCTCCATCAGGGGGTGAAAGGGGGGTGGGAGGCATCGGGCTTACAGGGGCGCCACCCTGTTGCGCTTCCTGCGGGGGCTGCGGGTCCCCGAGCGCTGGAAGCAGAACTTGCTCAAGAAGAAGTTCCGGATCCTGCGGTCCAGCTCGGACCAGCACCCGCTGGACTCGTCCGGGGTGCCCTGGTTGCCGACTCTGCTGCTGGTGCTGCTGTCGTCGCCGCCGTCGTCGCCGCCACGGGCATCGCTGTCGCCTTCGCCAGGGCCGCTGGGGCTGGGGCTGGGGCTGGGGTCCTTGGTGGGGGGCGCGTCACCAGGGGCGCAGGGCGGGGCCGGGCTGGGCGTGGCCTGGCTGGGCGTGGCCGTGCTGCCCTGGGAGCTGCTCTCCGGGGTGACTCTGGGGCTGGCATGGGGGCTGCCCTTAGAGTTGCACTCGGAGGTGCCAATAGGGCTGACCTTGGGTCTGCCCTCGGGGGTGCCTCTGGGGCTGACATTGGGTCTGCCCTTGGTGGTGCCTCTGGGGCTGGCCTGGGGGCTGCATTTTGGGGTGCCCCGGGGCTGTCTTGGGGCCTAGGTGGGGGGCAAGAGGGATCCCGGCCCCACGTCCCCCACTTGGAACTGAGCTCGGAGAAGAAGTTGATGCTGTCCAAGCTGGGGATGGTGTTGCCCGAGCCGGGGAGCTTCTGCCCGAGCTGGGGAAGCTGTGGCCCAGTAGGACCTGCTGCAGGCCGAGCTGGGGGGGGTGCGGCCCAAGCCTTGGGTGCTGGCGCCCGAACTGTGGGCGCTGTGGCCCCGGCGGTGGGCGCTGCGGCCGCGGCAGAGGGTGCCGTGGCCTGAGCCGTGGGCGCTGCCGCTCGAGCCGTGGGCGCTGCGTCCCGAGCCGTGGGCGCTGCCGCTCGAGCCGTGGGCGATGCGGCCCGAGCCGTGGGCGCTGCCGTTCGAGCCGTTAGCGCTGCCGTTCGGGCTGGGCGTGGGGCGGCCTGGCCTTCACCGGATGGTGCGGCGGCGCCTGAGCCGCTTCGGCGCGCGCAGCATCAGGTAGGCTGCCATGCCGCTGTCGTACCTGCGGCCGTGCACCGACTGGCGGACCCGCTCGCTCTCGAAGCCCAACTCCGCCATCCAGGCCATGGCGACGGGTCCAGGGGCGTGGCGCGTGGCCGCTTCGCAGTCGCGGCCACTACTCGGCCATGACGGATCAGGGCCTGGCCCTCGGCGGACACGCCCGGCGAGCTCGTACTCGCCCGCAACACCTGCCAGCGCAGCCCCAGAAGCCCTTGCCCTTGAAGGGCAGGGTGCACTTGAGCATTTGGTAGAGCAGCACCCCAGGCTCCTCCGTCCACGGGCGGCCCGTCGGACGGGCCGCCCCAGAACAGCTCGGGCGCGGCTTAGGGGAGGAGTGCCGCACAGGGTGCTCAGCTTGCCTTCGGGAAGCAAGCGGCTAGGCGAAATCGGCCAGCCGGACGTTCCTCTGCCCGTCGAAGAGGGCGTCTTGGACTTGAGGTCGTGGTGGACAATATTCTTCTCGTGACAGTACTCGACCGCCCGACACCAGCTGTGCGAGCAGCCGTGGGCCGAGGCCTCCGACATTGGGCCGTGCTGGTCGAGGAAGCAGAACAGGTCCCCCGCGCCCAGGTACTCCATCACCAGGAACAGGGCCCTCCTCGTGTGGATCACCTCGAACAGCTTGATGATGTTGGGGTGGTCCAGCTCCTTCAGGCAGACCGCCTCCCGCTACTGCCAGCATACCAACCACCTTGATGGCCACCTCCGTGTCTGTGGCCACGTGCCGGGACAGCACCACCCTGGCGTCGCTGCCCTTGCCGAGCGTGTCCAGGACCTCGTAGCGGTTGACATAGAAGTGCCGGTCACGGGGGGAGGCGGCTCAGTCCTGCGACATGGGTCCACCACGCCGAGAGGACCGTCCCAACCGCGCCGGACGCCTAGCTTGCTCCCTACGCTAACAGGCTACACTGGCTCTGCTAACCCAGGCCCACGCTAGTACCCGGGGCTGCTCAACGCTAACTACGCTATGCTAACCCACTGTGCTAACCCCCAAGCGCAACGCCCCACAGCGCTAGCTAACTGCAAACGGAAAGGAGACGCGAGAAAAAACAAAATCACACAAAAGACAAAGTGAATAGGAAATTGAGAAAGGTAAAAAAGAGAGAGAGAAGAGAGAGAAAAGAAAAAGAAAAGAAAAAGAAACAGAAAAAAAAAACAAAAGGAAAAAAGAAAAAACGATAAAGGAGAAAAAAAAAAGAAAATGAAAAGAAAAGAAAAAAAGAAAATAGAAAAAAATGGGGGAAGGGGACAAAGGAAAATAATAACCAAAGAAGAAAAAGGAAATCAGAGTAAAGAGGACAATTAAAATGGGTATAAGGGTGCGGAGCGAGTAAGTCAGCCAAAAAGTCCAAGTCCCACAGGCCACTTGGAACAGTCTCCTGTGCAGAAGGACAAGAACCTGAGCCGGGCCAGGGCTTTAGACAGTTTGTGATGACATCACAATGGCACCCGATGACGTCGGAGCGAGGAACGGACCAATCACAGGTCAGGAGAGGCCATGATGGTTTTTCCTTTTGATCTCAAGACCCTTTTACTGAGACCAAAAGCAGGGGGCAAACGCTTTTTATCTGTGTAGGACATTAAAGACACAGACGCCAGCACGGAAGGCGGCTGGCAAAGCCAAGAGGTGAGCAGAGTGTGCGCGTGTGTGTGTGCCAGGTGGGAGGGGACCTTCTTGCCGAGGGACTTGGAGCAAGTGACTTCGTGTTGTAAGAGATGCCTGCAGTCCTGGCTGGATGCCTGGTGCTTGGAGCAACAAGGTCATCAGAAGCAGGTGTGGACTTGCACACAAGGACACATTGCAGGGAGGGCGCAAACGCCTGACCTATTCTGAGACTTCTTGCTTTAGGGATGAGGATGGGAAAAGCATACTTGAGAAGAGACAGTTGAAAACACGGTGGTGGCCTTGAGGTTGAATGTGGGAACCGGCTGTAGTTTCTATATACTAACTTGATAGTAGCTAATAATAAACTACAAAGCAAACATTGTGGGAAGGAATAAAAAGCCATGGAAACAGGGGTGGGGGATGCTAGCATCGCATTGTCTTGCCATTCCTCCTCTCCCTTATCCATGTTAGTAAATGCATTTCCAGACTCCGACTCTTCTTCCAAACCGTCTCCGCAACAATTGGCGCCCAACGTGGGGCACGAAGAAGAGGGTGCGGAACTACGCTGGAAACCGAAGGGGCAAGTCTGCTCGGGGTAAGCGATACCTTCGGCAATAGTTTAACACCGAAGGGAATATCCGCTCAGAAAGCGGTACTTTCGGCATAGATTAGCACCGAAAGGGAATATCCGCTCAGAAAGCGGTACTTTCGGCATAGATTAGCACCGAAAGGGGAATATCCGCTCAGAGAAAGCGGTACTTTCGGCATAGATTTTTAGCATAGTGTTTCTTTTTCTTGGCACAATGCCAGGTCACACTGGCAGCCGAAAGGGATAAGTTCGCTCACAGGTAAGCGATACTTTCGGCATTGCTTTAGCATGGAGAATTCCCAGTCAAAGGTAGAGTCCCAATATATTAAGTTGTTACGACATTTATTGTCATCTTCAGGAGTAGAGGTGAAGAAAAGTCAATTTCGGGAATTGTTTTTATATATGGATAGACACTGCTACTGGTTCAAGCCAGAGAGAAAAAATCCCAATTAAATGCTAAAGTGTGAAAACAAATCATAGGAGCTTTGCGGAGAGCTCATCAACAGGAGGATCCCATCCCTATTTCTGTTTGGTCTTTATGCACTTTAATTTCTCAGGCTTTACAGCCTCTGCAACTGACTTGGCAACACGCCAAGAAGAACTTGAACCTGTTTATGAAAATCCTATCGAAATAGAGTCTAATAATGAGCAAAAGGAATTTACTAAGTCTTTATCTGAAGAGGAATGTGCGGAACACATTCCTCCTAATAAAGAATTATATCAGGTTTTTTTGGCCCAAGTAACAGCAATAAATCAAAGGTTGAAGCAACTGCAATTGGGGCCAACTAAAGGATCTTTTCAAGAGCTCAGAAAGCCCTCTGCACCACCTGTAAATACTTTATTTAGGCCTAAGCCTTCAGTTGCTAGTCCTGTTTTATTTACTTTTCCCCTTTCACCTGAGTTAACTAAGGCAATAATGGATGAAGAGAGTAGTCGAGAAAATCTTCCCAGACAGACAGCTACTCCCTTAGTTAATAGAGTTTCCTATAATAAGACAGGCATTTCCCCCCAATGATCAATTTCCTCAGGGGTATAAATGTACAGTATACAACATAAGAACATAAATTCCTAATTAATCAATATGGTATACAGTTCACTTATGTAACAGGTCTTTTAAACAGTATAGCCACAGAACGACAATTATTAGGGTCAGATTGAGAAACTATTATAAAAACTGTGTTAGAGTCAGGTCCTTATTTGCAAATAAAAACCTAGGAGAGAGAGGAAGCCCAGCAGGTAGCTCGTAGATACGCTGCACGTAACCCTCCAGGGGCTACTCTTGAAGAACTGACAGGTACAGGAAACTTTACTATCCTTGAGCAGCAATGTCACTCGACTGAAGAAACCTTGTTACAAGTAAAATTAATAATGTTAAGAGCTCAGTCTCCAGTTGAGACACCTAGGAAGCATCCTCAATTGTTCACTAAAATTACACAGAGTCCTGGGGAGAGTTATACTGATTTTTGTCTCTCGGCTACGTACGGCCATTGTCAGGGCAGTGGCTCTTCCTGAAGTCCAAGATTTACTCTTAGAGTCTTTAGCTTATGAAAATGCAAATGAAGAGTGTCAAAGGGCTTTAAGACCCTAAAAGCTCAAGGGCACCTTTAGAATATATTAAGGCTTGTCATGATATTGGCTCTTTGACACATCAAGTTAATCTGTTAGCAGGAGCTTTACAACAAGATTTCAAAGTTCTCAAATGAAATGTTATCAATGTGGGAAATTAGGGCACTTTTAAAGGGACCGTAGAAGAGGAAATAAGGAAGGAGGAAAAGTGACGTATGCAAAACCCCCTCGTAGGGTACAGGCTCTCAGTGAACCCTGTCGGAGATGTAGGAAAGGATATCATTAGGCTGGTAACTGTAGATATCAAAAAGACAGATATAGAAACTAGTTGTAGGGAAACAAGAAGCAGGGCCCTTGCCCCAGGGCCCAAGGAAAAACAATTTAGGGTTTTAGTTTCCCGTCGGCTCAGGTCTTCCCCATCAAAGGATGCAGAATCAGAACCCACCAGGCAGTGTGTTAGAGATCTAATTCATGCTACTACAGAAAGTGCTGCCTTAGATATTCCTACACCTCAGCATTTTACTTTAATTCAGGCCGGAGGGGTGTACAAATTATCAACAAATATTTTTTGGACCTCTGCTTCAAGTAATAGTAGGCTTAATAGTAGGACGAAGTAGTTATACTTCCAAGGGAATTTCTGTTCACACTAGAGTGATTAATAAAGATTGTTTTTACATTATTCTTTTACAGCCTCAAGATAAAGAAAAGTTTGCATTCAAAATGCCTACTTTTAACAATGCTCAGCTTACTCAGTGATATCAAGAGAAAGTATTACCCCAAGGCATGCTTAATAGTCCTACCATGTGCCAAGCATTTGTGAATATGCCTTTGCAAGAAGTAAAGGAAAACTTTCCTCAGAGACTTGTGTATCACTACATAGATAATATTCTTTTAGGGCATAAAAAGAAAGAAATATTAAAAGAAATGTTTTTATTTAGAAAAATTGCTCTAAAAAAGTATAGGCTAGAGATGGCTTCTGAGAAAATACAAGAGTCTATTCCTTATTAATATTTGGGATATAAAATTATACAACAAAAACTACTCTTCAAAAGATAAAAATTAGACGGGATACTCTCAATACTCTTAATGATTTTCAAAAATTATTGGGCAATATTAATTGGCTTCGTCCTTCCCTCAGTATCTTCACATATGCTTTAACTGATTTGTTCTCTATTTTAGAAGGGCCCACTGCATCGGATAGTCCTCGGGAACTAACGGTGTTGGCGGAAAAGGAATTTTGATTGTTGTATTATTAAAAGACATTCTTGTACTCACAAACTTGTATTGTTCAGGTTTCATTATTGTGTGGTAAGGGTTCTTTCTTTAACATGAAATTTAAAAACTATTAATAATTTACTTTTTTATTAGTTAATCTAAAACTTAGGACATTTTAGCATAGAGGCAACAGTAAAGTTAAAAATAAATAAATAAATAAATAAATAAATAAATAAATAAATAAGAGGGGGGTAATAACTAAATCACAAATTTCAGTGCTTTTTAAGGTACCTTTCTGTTTCAATTTTTGTTGACCGGTCATTAGGGGTCTGTGGAGAGACTGGACGCAGTCATATCTCCTGGACCATGGCCAGGCCGCGGGACGCCGCCTCCTGTGCCCTGTTGTGTTCTATTTATTGTCCCTGGTCTTGTTTAGGTTGTAGGTGGCAGACTTCTCTGGGTCCACCTACACCCAGTAATTGTTCTTGTCTGAGTGTTTGTTTTTGTCTAAGTCTCTTTTTTGTGTTCTCTGCGCAAGCGATGGGGGGGATATGGAATACCCTAAGACAAAGTTTTAATAGCACATCATATACTTTGAACTCTTTAAATTAAGATGAACAATGTAACATAGTGGCTATGGACATTGGGTAAAACAGGCCAATTAGCCTTTACAGCCGCCTGTATACTACAGAGATCTGAAAGGGAATTATGTGCCTGCTGGGGTAATGAAATGGGGCCCAGATTTTACTTATATCTCTACAGGAACAGAGAAGCTTTAGGTCCCAGCCAAGGCTCTAAGAGCGGAGAAAAACGGTGGGGTAGAATAAAACTTTAGGTTACATTTCGTGTACATACTGTTCTTTTTACACTTGTATTAACTCTTCCATTCTTTTTAAACAAGTCACATGAAAGCTTGTATATTCTTAGAGCTAAAACTGGAGTATGGATGCCGGTTAAATTGTCTCAAGTCTGGCAGGATTCCCCTGCACTATGATATTGCATCAACTGATGGACCATGTTAAAAGAAGAGCTAAAAGATTCCTTAGCTTGTTAATTGCTACTGTCATAGGTATCATCGCTGTTACTGCTGCTGCTGCTACGGCTGGAGTGGCTCTGCATCAATCTGTACAGACTGCCGAATTTGTTAGAACCTAGCATCGGGATGTTGAACAATTACGGACTTCTCAAAGACAAATAGACTCTGTATTGCAAAGTCTACTAGCAGATTTACTGCAAACAGTTATGTTGTTAGGAGATCAAATTGTTAGTTTCTAGAAACGGATATAACTTAAATGTAATTGGAATACTACTTCCCTTTCTATAAGTCTTGTACAATATAATGAAAGGATGTTTAAATAGGATAAAGTAAGACAGCATATTTTGGGGTATAGTAATGCTTCAACCTTAATTACAGACTTACAAACACATATTACTGACACGTTTCAAAAACAGCTTCCTGAATTACAGGGGATTACAATGCTAAAAAGCATAGTCAATAATATTGAAGACTTACAATCTATTTCTCACATTCATGGGTTAATAGGCTCATCTATTGCTTCTTGGATAATAATTTGTTTGTTACTTGTTTTTCTTTGCCTAGTCTGGAAGAGATTCTCAAGGTGCCAAAGTTTAAGATAGACTCAGGCCGCTGTGTTCTGAATGATGCTGAATAAAATTCAGCAAAAAGAAAAGGGGGATATGTTGTAAGAGATGCCTGCAGTCCTGGCTGGATGCCTGGTGCTTGGAGCAACAAGGTCATCAGAAGCAGGTGTGGACTTGCACACAAGGACACATTGCAGGGAGGGCGCAAACGCCTGACCTATTCTGAGACTTCTTGCTTTAGGGATGAGGATGGGAAAAGCATACTTGAGAAGAGACAGTTGAAAACACGGTGGTGGCCTTGAGGTTGAATGTGGGAACCGGCTGTAGTTTCTATATACTAACTTGATAGTAGCTAATAATAAACTACAAAGCAAACATTGTGGGAAGGAATAAAAAGCCATGGAAACAGGGGTGGGGGATGCTAGCATCGCATTGTCTTGCCATTCCTCCTCTCCCTTATCCATGTTAGTAAATGCATTTCCAGACTCCGACTCTTCTTCCAAACCGTCTCCGCAACACTTCGTGCCCTTGTGTCTCTGTAAAATATGCTTTGCAGGGTTTGCACATCCAAACTGGAAGCTGACCTGTACCATCCCACCTCGCTCCCACCGCATAGTTCGTTAAGATAAGAAAAGCTCCTCTGCGCGAGGCTAACGGGTGCCCTAATGCAGTAGTTTCCACAGTATTGTTCTGCCTTCCCCAAAGAAGGTTGGGAAACGTTGTAACCCTCACACTTAAAAAAAATCTGTGGCGTCTAAAATGTGTGCTCAGCCATGTAATTGGATGCAAAAGGTGCAATTTCTACCGTCGCATAGATATTGGTACTTAAAGATCACACTATCATATGACCCCTTTAAATATGCGCCGAACTACAAATCCCTCAGTCATTTCAGAAACACTGTCACTTGATCGAAACATACACATATGAGGATTGAAGCAATTGCTAAAAAGAGCACATACAGTTTTCTGGGATGTGCGTTTTAGAGCGCCCCCGACGCCTCCCGGTGCACATCCTGCGGGCAGCGCAGTCAGTCCCAGGAGAGGAGCATCTTTCTCTCGGGGAACAGAGCTGAGTGGTGGCGGCCTGGGAGAGAGCCCCGGACGGGGGCCAAAATCACAGCTCAGTCCCGTCGCCGCCCCAGCTACCTTCTTCCGCAGGTCACTCACCTTCTGTTTCCCATCGTTGTAAACTGGAAATAATGCAACGCTTGGCCTGTTTGCTGCCCAGAGTTGTCGAAAGGGCTCGCCTAAGACAATGCAAAAATGTTTTGTGTGCATTAAAGACAAAACACAATGGCTAATTACTGTCATTAGTTAAAGAGGGAGATGCCTGCTCCGAAATGTCGGTCTCTGAGGCCCAAAATTTAACTGGCCGTTTCATCATCATAATGCCCTTTTCCTTTGCCCTGTCTGGAATCACTCTAGGCTCATTGGTATCAAAGACATTTTTTCAAAACATTTTTCCAAAGAAAAATATGAGGGTCATTTAGGGATCTTGGAAGTAATCTTTAAAAGAAAAATTGTAAAAGATGCCCATCAACCTCAGTGATTGAATGCTCGCTCGTGGGGAAGCCAGCTCTAGGTCAGCCCATGGCGAGGCTCTGAACGCATAAAAAGACGAACCACCCGCTCAGCCCCTGGGAATGGATTTGTGGGTCAGAATCCCCCCCCGTGTGCACACAGCCTAGCAGCTTCTGTTTTTAAAGACTTTTCATCTTAGGCTCTTAAATCCAAAAAAAAAAAAAAAAAAAAAAGAGATCTCTCTAAAGAGCAAACAAGGAAATAAGTGAGGGATGAAGAGAAAAGAAAAAGGAATGTGGCACGTTTGAAGTCGGCCCATCGTGATTCCATCAGTTAAATGCCCTGGAGAGCACTCCGAGGGACCAGGGAGTGTCTGGGGTGGACGTAAGGTGTCCCCAACCAACCGACAGGCCCCAAGGCTCAGCTACCCTTTCAAGTTCACCTGGATGCTCCTGTCCTTGACTTCTCCATCTCCCTGTGCTATCATTTCCACTTGACACGAGAACAAAGCGATTTGACTGTTGAGTAAAGCTTCTGCTAGGAGAGCAAATGGTCCCTGTGCACATGATGTCTCTTCTCTTCCTGGTGGAGCATTTCGCCGCCACGTCTCACAGACGAAGCTCAGAAAGCCATCATGCTGGAGAGCAAGTCAACAAAATGCACACCGGGACTGACGGCGGGGTCTAAACTCCGACAGTACCATTTCTGAAGTGTTCCTCCCTCCCCTCCCAGTCCTTTTCCCTTCCTTCTTCCCTTTTTCCTCCCTCCCTCTCTCCTTTTTTCTTCCTGTCTCCTCCTCTCTCCTTTCCTCCTTCCTCCCTTCCTTTTTCCCTCTCTTTCTCCCTTTCTTACCTGCCTCATTTTTCTTTTTCTCTTGCTTTTCTCTTTCTTAGAAATATACTGATAGAAACTTACTTATAGTACGAATACAACAGTATTGTAAATGTAATGTTCCTTATTAAACATTGAAAAAATACAGAAGAAGAAACACAAAACTTAAAATCAAAATCATCTAGTCTTATCTACTGGAGGCTAACCCTTGGACTATGTCATACGTATTTTCAGATCAGAGTGATCTGAGAAGGCCAGGACTGAAGTTCTGTTCATGAAGCTGATTGGAGGTTGACATTTCAAGGGGCTGAGAAGATGCTGAAATGAGAGCTCTCTGAGCAGACGTGTCTGGTCGTGACGGTGATGGTGGCGGTGATTGAAAAGTGTGAATTAAGGCAGCCTTCCAACACGTCGTCAGAAATAGCCTCCTCTTCAGCTCTCTGGCCCCCACACTTTCCAAGACCCATCATTCTGTGTGCCCCAGGAATTCTGGTGAGATTCTCCACTGGAAACATGCCTGCTTATCCACACCAAACCCTCCTCTGGCTCTCCTAACACCCTGACGTGTCATAGACGATCAGTCTCTGGGAGGAGAGTCCGTCCCTGACAAAGCTGTGGATTGAGGTGGAGGCAAGGGAGAATAGGGAGTTGAGAAAAGGGAGAGATTCTGAGGACAGGGATTTCCTCCCCCACACTGGATGACCTGATAGCAAGGACAAGGACCGCGCTCAGCTGCCAGCGCATGTGCACACACACAGGGGGGCGAAGGAGGATTATTGTAAAGATCCCCTACCCTGAGGCCTGTGAGGACTTGAGGTCCGGCAGGTGTCAGGGCGGTAATCCAGCACGCCAAATCCCTCTCTTCCCTCCAAAATTCATCCCCAAAGCTCCCAGCCCCTAACGTCAAGCAGTCAACCCGGCTGGCAACCACTTCGGAGTCTCTTCATTCAAGTGCCCTGGCGCGGGGGCTCCGGAACCTGCCGGGTCAGTGAAGTGACCCCAGGCTTCAGCTCTGCACAAACCCCTGGGCCCGCCTCCCGGCTCCCGGTCCATCCCCGGACCCAATGAGGTCCCTGGTGGGGAGAGCGCAGGCCAGAGCATCAGGACCTGGGGGGAGGACAAGTGTGTGTGTGTGTGTGTGCGCGCGCGTGTGCAGAAGGTGGAGGGCTGAGGCTGTGCTTCTGCACCCTGACCTGAAAGCCGGCCACCCTGAGCAGTTTCTGCAGTGCTGCGGGGGGCAGGGAGTGGGGGAGGTGAGGGCTCAGGTCTGCGGCAGGTGGTCCTTGGTGACCCTTGGTGGCCGTCAGGCTCGCTGTCCTGGCGAGAGTGTGGTCCCCGCGGGGATGGGTGATGTCCCCAGGAGATCAGCATGTCTAGTTCACAGGTGGGGGGTAGGGAGAGCCTCCATCAGGGGGTGAAATGGGGGGTGGGAGGCATCGGGCTTACAGGGGCGCCACCCTGTTGCGCTTCCTGCGGGGGCTGCGGGTCCCCGAGCGCTGGAAGCAGAACTTGCTCAAGAAGAAGTTCCGGATCCTGCGGTCCAGCTCGGACCAGCACCCGCTGGACTCGTCCGGGGTGCCCTGGTTGCCGACTCTGCTGCTGGTGCTGCTGTCGTCGCCGCCGTCGTCGCCGCCACGGGCATCGCTGTCGCCTTCGCCAGGGCCGCTGGGGCTGGGGCTGGGGCTGGGGTCCTTGGTGGGGGGCGCGTCACCAGGGGCGCAGGGCGGGGCCGGGCTGGGCGTGGCCTGGCTGGGCGTGGCCGTGCTGCCCTGGGAGCTGCTCTCCGGGGTGACTCTGGGGCTGGCATGGGGGCTGCCCTTAGAGTTGCACTCGGAGGTGCCCCTAGGGCTGACCTTGGGTCTGCCCTCGGGGGTGCCTCTGGGGCTGACATTGGGTCTGCCCTTGGGGGTGCCTCTGGGGCTGGCCTGGGGGCTGCATTTTGGGGTGCCCCGGGGCTGTCTTGGGGCCTAGGTGGGGGGCAAGAGGGATCCCGGCCCCACGTCCCCCACTCGGAGAAGAAGTTGATGCTGTCCAAGCCGGAAATGGTGCTGCCCGAGCCCGGGGAGCTTCTGCCCGAGCTGGGGAAGCTGTGGCCCGAGCAGGACCTGCTGCAGGCCGAGCTGGGGGGGTGCGGCCCAAGCCTTGGGTGCTGGTACCCGAACTGTGGGCGCTGTGGCCCCGGCGGTGGCGCTGCGGCCGCGGCGGAGGGTGCTGTGGCCCGAGCCGTGGGCGCTGCCGCTCGAGCCGTGGGCGCTGCGTCCCGAGCCGTGGGCGCTGCCGCTCGAGCCGTGGGCGATGCGGCCCGAGCCGTGGGCGCTGCCGTTCGAGCCGTTGGCGCTGCCGTCCGGGCTGGGCGTGGGGGGCGGCCTGGCCTTCACCCGGATGGTGCGGCCGCGCCACGGGGGCCGCTCGGCGCGCAGCATCAGGTAGGCTGCCATGCCGCTGTCGTACCTGCGGCCGTGCACCGACTGGTGGACCCGCTGGCTCTCGAAGCCCAACTCCGCCATCCAGGCCATGACGACGGGGTCCAGGGAGCCGTGGTGCGGCCGCTCGCAGTGCGGCCACTGCTCGGCCATGACGGATCAGGGCCTGGCCCTCGGCGGACACGCCGGCCGGGGGCTCGTACTCGCCCCGCAACACCTGCCAGCGCAGCCCCCAGAAGCCCTTGCCCTTGAAGGGCAGGGTGCACGTGAGCATGTGGTAGAGCAGCACCCCCAGGCTCCTCACGTCCACGGGCGGCCCATCGGACGGCCGCCCCGGAACAGCTCCGGCGCGGAGTAGGGGAGGGTGCCGCACAGGGTGCTCAGCTTGCCTTCGGGGAAGCAAGCGGCTAGGCCGAAGTCGGCCAGCCTGACGCTCCTCTGCCCGTCGAACAGCACGTTCTCGAGCTTGAGGTCGCGGTGGACAATGTTCTTCTGGTGGCAGTACTCGACCGCCGACACCAGCTGTGCGAACGGGCCGCGGGCCTCGGCCTCCGACATTGGGCCGTGCTGGTCGAGGAAGCAGAACAGGTTGCCCCCGCCCAGGTTCTCCATCACCAGGAACAGGGCCCTCCTCGTGTGGATCACCTCGAACAGCTTGATGATGTTGGGGTGGTCCAGCTCCTTCAGGCAGACCGCCTCCCGCTGCTGCAGCCTCCATGGCCGGACGTGCTGTGCCAGCGCACCACCTTGATGGCCACCTCCGTGTCCATGGCCACGTGCGGGACAGCACCACCCTGGCGTCGCTGCCCTTGCCGGCGTGTCCAGGACCTCGTGGCGGTTGACAGAGAAGTGCCGGTCGCGGGGAGGCGGCTCAGTCCTGCGACATGGGTCCACCACGCCGAGAGGACCGTCCCAACCGCGCCGGACGCCTAGCTTGCTCCCTACGCTAACGGGCTACACTGGCTCTGCTAACCCAGGCCCACGCTAGTACCCGGGGCTGCTCAACGCTAACTACGCTATGCTAACCCACTGTGCTAACCCCCAAGCGCAACGCCCCACAGCGCTAGCTAACTGCAAACGGAAAGGAGACGCGAGAAAAAACAAAATCACACAAAAGACAAAATGAATAGGAAATTGAGAAAGGTAAAAAAGAGAGAGAGAAGAGAGAGAAAAGAAAAAGAAAAGAAAAAAAACAGAAAAAAAAAACAAAAGGAAAAAAGAAAAAACGATAAAGGAGAAAAAAAAAAAGAAAATGAAAAGAAAAGAAAAAAAAAAAGAAAAAAATGGGGGAAGGGGACAAAGGAAAATAATAACCAAAGAAGAAAAATGAAATCAGAGTAAAGAGGACAATTAAAATGGGTATAAGGGTGCGGAGCGAGTAAGCCAGCCAAAAAGTCCAAGTCCCACAGGCCACTTGGAACAGTCTCCTGTGCAGAAGGACAAGAACCTGAGCCGGGCCAGGGCTTTAGACAGTTTCTGTGATGACATCACAATGGCACCCGATGACGTCGGAGCGAGGAACGGACCAATCACAGGTCAGGAGAGGCCATGATGGTTTTTCCTTTTGATCTCAAGACCCTTTTACTGAGACCAAAAGCAGGGGGCAAACGCTTTTTATCTGTGTAGGACATTAAAGACACAGACGCCAGCACGGAAGGCGGCTGGCAAAGCCAAGAGGTGAGCAGAGTGTGCGCGTGTGTGTGTGCCAGGTGGGAGGGGACGATGATCAGAAACCAGTAACTGCCAACACTTACTGGCTTTGGAGTCTTGGGGAAAGGGAAATTTCATTTCTCGTGGGGTGCCGAGGGCATGCGGCCGGTGGCGGTTGGTGGCCATCAACCTTTCTTAAAGGGCAAGGCCAGTTGAGAATGACAGCAGCGTGGAGGGGAGCTGGCTGAGCCAAGAGGTCAACGGAGACGATTCCAGCTGCCGTCACCCAGCACCCAGCTGTTCTGATGAAGCCCAGGGATGCCGTCTCGGGCCAGAGGATGCCCAGCCCCAGTTTTGCAGGGAGGGTCTAGTACAGAGTGTCCAACTCTTTGTCTCTCTGAAACATCGAGTTCATTATAAGATTTGGAAATACAAGAACTTTAATAAAAACGGCCTGTCCCCTCCCCGCCCCAACAGATGGTCCAGACTCTGAAGTTTCACCCAGGTGGGGGCTGAGCAGTGGACCCGCAGTGAGCTTTCTGTGGCTGACAGGTCCCATTGCAGCTCACGAAAATCAGCTGTGGGGTAGGAGAAAGAGTGTGCAACAATTCATTGGGTAGGTGACTATAATGGCTCTTGTAAATGGATGAAGTGGGTTGAATTGCCATTTTTAAGCAAATTTAGAAATGCTTCATTCGTTTCCACTGGGCAATGAGTCGTCTCTGGTCAAAGATGGCATCCCTCCCTTTCACATGACCGAGGCTTCAGCAAATTCAAACGGATCCGTAGCCGCGGGCAGAGGCCGATGGGCTGATAAAAGAATGCTTAAAGGCTCTTTCGTGTGACCCCATTAGAAACGTCCCTCCACTTCCCAGTTCGCCCTGATGTGCTGGAATGCCCTTCTCAGAAGCAAGTCAGCCTTTCTCTCTTTTATCATTCAATATGCTGAGAAATTTTACCTTGACCAGGAATGCTGTCTCTTCCTTTTGCCCGATGGATAGGGGCTGATGACGATTGGTTCTCAATGCTTAATCAATCACTCTATCTTCTGTGTCGCCCCTCTCGATTATATAGCAGACATCAAGACTCGCTTGGCTTTTCTCACATCTACCGCAGGGGCTAGCACATAATTGTTACGCAATAAATCCTTAGAGAACAAAAACTGAACAAATAAAATAAAAAAAATACAGAATTGCATTGATGGCTGGGGTGGAGGGGTGTAGACATAAGGACTTTCACTCCAATTTATTTTCTAACAGTTAGGTACTACACGTGGACGATGAAAATATAGCAGAACACAAGGTGGTTGCAATACGAATGATTGAAACAGGAAAAAGCCGTGTGGGAAATACTTTGAATGATGCTGCTGAATGAGAAGAAAAGCAACCAGCTGAGGTGAAGGAGGGTGAGGAATTGTGATTTTAGGGCTTCCTCATGCTCTGTCCGGGTCAAGGCACCTGGCTTTCTTTCTCATGCACATGCCCATTCTTAGGCATTTCCAGTGTAGATGGGATAATGGACAGGCTGACAGGGTGGGGAGGAGAAGGGGAAGACACAGTGAGAATCAAGGGTGTCCTGAGGATCTGAGCAAGCTGGCGGGAGAGAAGGGAACTGCAGGAGGAAGGGTGCTGCCGCCCAAATCCATGTGGAACCCCTGAGCCCCAGAAGCCCAGAATGCACCTTTATTAGGAAATACAGTTATTGCAGATGTCATTAGTTAATTTAGACGAGGTCAGGGGGGTGAGTCGCTAGGCGGTGGCAGCGCACACACTAAAATGAAAAGGGAAAAGCTGGACATAGAGACATGCAAACAGGAAGGACGCCATGTTAACAAGAGGAGGTCACCTGCAAGCCAAGGAGAGAGGCCTGGCACAGGTCCCTCCCCACAGTCCTCAGGGAGGTCCAACGTGCTGACACCTTGATTTCGGACTTTTGCCCCCAGCACTGTGAGAAATTCCATTTCGGTCATTTAAGCCCCCCGGTCTGTGGTGCTCTGTTACGGCAGCCCTAGAAAACTAATCTAGGAATGAAAGAGAGTGGGTGTGTTCAGGTGAAGGAATGATTTCCTAAGACGGGATGAACCGCAATGGGACCTGTGAAATACTGAGGGGGCGGAAGGCCAGCTGGCGGAGGGCAGTTCTGAGGAGGGACAGTGAGCAGTGCCCGGATCCAGCCAGCAGATAGCGCTGTGGGTGGACCAGGGCTCAGGGTGGGCAGAGGAATCTGGCTGGTGGGGGTTTCCAACTTGGCAGGCACTTGCAGGTGGAGCAGCCAGATAATCGCTAAACACGCAGACAACTGCCGTGTCCAGCATCCTCTGTGATTCTCGCAGGTCTGCGCACAGGGGCTTGAGGGAAATATTTCTGCTGCTTCAAATCTAGACAGCTGTGCAGTGCGGTCCCCAGGCATGGGATTTACATTTTTGCCACATCTGACCAAAAATGCCAACTCAGAGAGGTAGTGACGGTGGCTGTGCCTTTCTCTTTGCATAGCTTCTCACGCAAAATTAGGAAATGGTTGCTCTTTGTGATCACAAGTTTATCTTTTTAAGCTTACTAAAAAGAGATCATTCTTTCTTACAATTTACATTTTCAGCCAATAGTACCTACAGAGTCTGTATTTACATCTAATTAAATTATTGAAGTACGCTCCCATTTACTTTTTAGAATATTTCTAATATTTTAAATATTTTTATTATTCTAATATTAGAATATTATAGATACGTATCATCTCCAAAAGTAAGCAGAGATATAACAAGAATTTACAAAACAGTTTCATGCAAGAGCCCTGTGGTGTGAATGTAGATCTTACTGTTCCTGTTTTACAGCTGAAAAAGAAACAGACTTGTAGAGTTTAAGCTCAAATAGGGAGTAGCAAAAAAATAAAAAAAGAAGAAAAGAAACCCTAAAACTCAGTCCTTCTGACCCCCAGTTCAATATTCTGTGATTAATTAAATGTTTCAGAATTTAAGTAATTGCTTGAAATGCAAATCAAAACCACAATGAGACATTACCTTTCACCTGTGATCATGGCTGTTGTAAAAAAGACGAGAAAGAAAAGCGCTGACAGGACGTGGAGGAGAGGGAAGCCTTGCTCTCGGTGGTGGGAATGTAAATTGGTGCCGCCACCGTTGAAAACAGCATGGAGATTCCTCAAAAAATTACAAACAGAGC
Organism: Cynopterus sphinx; assembly: GCA_030015415.1. Classification (NCBI taxonomy): domain Eukaryota; kingdom Metazoa; phylum Chordata; class Mammalia; order Chiroptera; family Pteropodidae; genus Cynopterus; species Cynopterus sphinx. The sequence goes on from JAKZJJ010000142.1 coordinate 52,026, forward strand.
TACCTTGTGATTCAGCAGTTCCACGTCTCCGTATTTATCGGAAAAAGATGAAAACACTGACCCAAAGATATGGCTGCACCTCATGTTCATTGCAGCACTATTCACAACGGCCAGGACATGGACCCCTAAGTAGGTGTCCGTCAGTGGGTGAGCGATACAGAAGACGTGACACGTTTATACACACACAGCGCAGTGTGGTTCAGCCACGAAAAAAGAGGGAAACCCGCCACGTGCAACAACAGGGGTGGGCCTCTAGGACATCACGCTAAGTGACGTAAGTCAAACCGAGAAAGACAAATATTGTGTAATATCGCTTCTACGTAGAATCCAAACAAGACAAAATGGGCTCACGGATACAGAGAACAGGTTGGTGACCGCCAGAGGCGGGGGGTAGGACGTGGGTGAAAGGGGTGAAGGTGGGCGAAGGTGCAAACTTCCAGTTATAAAATAAGTGTCATGCAGATAAGGGATGCGATATAAAAGCCTCGTGACTGTAGTTACTAATAACATTGTGTTTCTATATGAAAGTTGCCAAGAGAATAAATCTTAAAAGTTCTCATCATTAGAAAAAAGTCATAATGAAAAAGAGAGTCTAAGGAACGAACAGAAAGTGACCCCAAATTGTAAAAAGTACAATGTCCTCGGCTTTTTAATGGTCTATGCGCTGTTTGTCAAGACGCTTATAATAAAAAGCCTGTGGAATTTTAGAAATCTAGTTGTTGATTATGTAATTAGTTCTCTGACTGGAAAAAAATGTAGATTCTTGACATTGCACAGAATGGGTCAGATTATCTCTATTTTGGGCAAGTTACTTAATGTCGTTGCACCTGGATTTCCTCAACTAAAAAACTGAATAGTAATGCTGCGACGCGATAAGATGCATTTAATATTTACTGTGGTTCCTGGTACCAAATAGTCCATTAAGAATGGGAGCTCCCTTACTCCCTACAAATAAGTGAGCATCTGGGGGCATAGCGTGCAAAGACCGTGCTTCCTCTCAAGCAAACGTCTAGGATCAAGGTCAAAGTCATCATGGGCAGCCGTGGATGGCCTTCACCCCCACGCAGGGCTGCCAGGCACGGCAGCGGGCACACTCCCTTCCCACTGACTTCTCAGAACTAAATGGAGGAGGAGCATTCCTCACGCTTGAAGCGGTTCTTTTCTCCCCTCTTGCTGTGTGGCGGGCATTTTCTAGGGCTTTGTCCCTGTCTCTGACAAGTGGGAGTTTTCCATGTAGGAAGAAAGAACCACTTGCTCTAAAGATCCCTGCTGTGAAGCAGACGGTTATTTTACCGTAAAAGGAGCAAATTACATGACTTCTTGAATGTCATCCAGATGATTCTCTCCTTTTCGTTTTGGAGGCTTTGCTTACCGTCCCACAGGCTTTTCTAGCAGCCCGGGCTTCCCTTTGCACTATCTGTAGCTTCGACCATCGTAAATAGTGTTTGCAGGGCACGGGATTCCTGGCTGTGCCTGTGTTTGATTCCAGAATCCCATTTCATACGAATCCCTTACATACGGATGAACGCTATGCATTCGACAAAGTGTCTAATGTGCATTAGTGCATAGAATGGTAGTGCTGGATGCGTTGACGAGGGGTCAGCCAGACCACTTCTGTACAGGGCCTGGGGGTAACTAGTCTGAGCTTTGCAGGCCATACAGTTTGATCTCTTGCACCTACGCGACTCTGTGCCTGCAGAGTGAAAAGAGCCACAGCCAGGACTTCAACAAATGGGCGTGGCTGTGTTCCCATTAAGCTTTATTTATGGACATTGGAATGTGAACTTAATTTCCACATGGCACAGAATAATCTTTAAAAGATGTTCCCTTAGCTCTCGATCGGTATAGAAATTGACATAATTTATCTATCCCTAAAGTAGAACATGGTCACGGAGCCAGTGTTGGGTCTGCTGGGTCCTTACAGAGCTCTTCAAACCCCTTCGTTTCATAGCTGGGCGTCTGGCGCACACAGTTTACATACTTTTCTCAAAGTCATACAGCTAGTGAGGTATGGAGGCCAAACCATATTTTCCACCTCCCCATTCTTCAGTCGCAGTTTTCAAAGCCGTGTCCGTCCTCAGTAACCACCGTGACTGATTCACGTCCAGGCAGGCATATGATGAACTAGTTATTCATCTGTTGACAGGAATGTCAGTCTCCAATGAGCTCTTTCGATCTCAGTTCGGAGACTTGGACTCTGCAAAATGGCTTTGTCAACTGTGTTCCTTGCAGCCTACCATTAGGGTCACATAGAGCACGTGAAACCTTTCTCGTGACTTATGCTGCTATCTAAGTTGAGTATTAGAATTTTTGAGCTCAAAGCACCCTTGAAACTTTTCTGGGCTCACACTTTCAAATTATATGGGAGAAACTGAGGTCCAGAGAGCTTAAGTGAACTGCCCGAGGTCAACCGTCGGCAGGGTCTAGAAGCCAGGTCAGAGCTTATTTAACTGTATCAGGCAGCTAGACACAATACTTAATGAAAAGGCATTTTATTAGAATTAAAGCCCACCTTTTGTGTTAAAGTCCAGAGAATAAATATAATTACCTTTTATTATCAACTCGTTCTTATGTATCGTGAGCTATCCTAGATACACAAACACTATTGGGTCCCTTTTTATCCCTGTTTTACCTATCAGGAAGCTGAGGCTTGAAGAGTTTACAATAACTTACTTCATGGTACGTCACCGAGAAGTGTAGAGCCACTGCTGAAATCTACTTTTCTCTTTAAGACTTGAGCTCCTCACTTTCCACGTCACCTCTGTTGGGTACTTTTGTCTTAAGCCACGGAAATCACAACAAACTGGTATAAATTTGAGAAAGACTTGTTGAGGCAGGGGCTTGAAAAGTGGACGTGTGACTTCAAGCGTCATTCAGTCAGGGCCCTGTGATCCCTCAGGATGGCTTGTTGGCGAAGATCTCAGGCTGACTTCACGTAGGTCACATGTCCTCATCCACCTCTAGGAAGGGCAAAGGGGAAACGAAAGCATCTGCCAAACAAATGTCCCAATCCTGGGCTCTGTTAGACCAGTCCTTGGACTGATGCAAAGGCTGGGGATGGAATTAATCCCCAGAACCCATCCCTAGGGCCAAGAGTGAGGTAAATGCAACTACGATAAACTACTGTCTAACAAGAGATGAAAAAAATGTCCCCGAGGGAAAGGGAAATTCGGGGTTGATAGAAAAAGGAGAAAATGAATATTTTACAGACACCTAATGCTTTTACTTAACCACCTATTTATCCACATCACGTTTATATAATTGATAGGGTCGAAGACACAAACTGGCACCATAAACCTCTGTCCAGGTGCCCTTGACCGCTTGCTGTAAGGTGGCAGGGGAAGAATTGCTAAGACGCATTATGCACACCAATGGTCAACAAGCATTTTTGGACTCTTGCCTGCACTTCAGGCATTTTTAAATGAACAAGTATCAGCCTATCAAGGCTGGACCTCGCCACAAGTTACGTGAGCTCTTCCTGGGGGCTAAACCTGCACTTTCTGGGGTGGAAGTAAAGGGATTGACAGTGACATGGTCCTGGCCTTTACAACCCAAATTCAAGCCGCTCGTCTGCCCAGCTCCATGTCAGGGTTGCAGACATCCCCGTCACCCCCTTTGGAACAGCAGATTACGATGACAGGTACATGTCTGACATCTCCATGTGACCTCTGTCTCCTCAGGGAAGGACCAGTTTTCACCCACCCTTGGATCTCAGCTTGGAGTAGCATCCCACCCATGGAAGCGAACGACTGCCACCAAATGAGCAGAGCCAGCTCTGAAGGGAGGGCTGGGCTCGAGCCCCTGGAATACTGGGGAGCCCAGTGAGTTCTGAACCTCCTCTTCAACGACATGAGAAAGTTAATGTCTGCCTCCTAGGACTATGGACAAGCATATTATAAAAAGTGTAGTGCAGAAAGTGTTACCTCTTTCCACTTGTCATTCATTCTAAGATGCACATGTTCTCATATTTTAACATCTCTGAAACTCAGATCCATTCCTGGGATGCAAAGTGTGTTTGTGTGTCCCCCCAAGTTTATATTTGAAACCTAATGCCCAAGGTGATGGAATGAAGAGGCGAGGCCTTTGGGAGGTGATTGCGTCATGAGGGTGGAGTCTCACGAATAGGACCAGTGCTCTCTGTGCTTTCGTAAAAGAGGCCCCACAGAACCACAGAACTCCCTAGCCCCTTCTGTCACATACGATGTGAGACCCGGAAGGCACTGTCTGTGAACCAGGAAGCAGGTTGTCACCAGACACCAAATCTGCCAGCACCCTGACCTTGGATTTCCCCGCCTCCACACATGTGAGGAAGAAATGCCAAGTATACGCTCTGGAGCAGACCAGAACGACCCTGTGATGCACGTATAAGCACGCAGCATACTTTAATTGATAGTGTTTTGCCTTACGTCTTAGGTACCATATCTTAGTATTACAGAAAATAATGGTGAATCTCATCAAAAGTGGCCTTTATCGACCAAATACGATGATATCACTATCCATGCAGTATTCTGCCTCTGACAAATGTCCCCAACCTGCTTAACAATCAACCATTTTCTTTATCAACCTCAACAGACTCCTTTACACCCCTCACAGCATCCTGGGTCTTTAATAGCTCCCTATCCATTTTATATTTTAAATGTACCCAAACCTTTTGGAACATTGTATTTACTACGGCACTTAATCTTGTTGTTATTTTCCATTATTACCGAGTCACCACCGCGACCGAGCTTGAAAGACGAAACCTGCACTGTTTGGAAAGAGTGATTTTAGTTCTAGTTCCATGTTGCACTAATTCGATACATGTCTAATCTCTGTCATCTGCGAAACTGGGGTGCCAATATTTTCTTCACAGTTATGCAAGGTCAGACACGATCATGTATGTGGATACCTCTACAGTCACTGCACCCTGGAATCCAACGAACCGCATCTGTTCTCCTCTGGAATTGCGCCCATCTTGGACGGTTTCCAAAGACAACACTCCAGAAGAATGAGTGTCTTTTAAGGTGCGTTTGATGACTTCCTATATTCGCCCACATGATCCCAGGGATGGTTTCTGTTCTCAAAACATCTACAAGACATGAAAAACAAAGTGACTCATTGTTACATGTGACTGGACCCAGTTTCCAGCAAGAATGTGAACTCCATTGCTTTAAATGTCAGTGTCGCCCTGACTTTGCTAGGGCCACCAAGGGTGCCCGAACTTCAGGCTTTCAAGACAGTGCACGCTTTAAGTTCAGACTGTTTTTTTTTTTTTTCAATGTGACTTCCCAGAGCCAAACCTCCTCCTATATTAAGCATTAAAATAGTAATAATTTATTTGTGGTTTTCTTCCTTCTTCATTTTAACTTTGTGGTTTTCCCTACTTTGCATATTATTGAAACTCAAGTTTTTTTTTACTTGGTTTTAGGCTTCAATTGTGGAGTTGGAGTGGGGCAAACAACAGAAAACTAAGTTTTTTACCAACACTCTGTGCTCAATTTACGCACACCCTCTCGTTCCTCTCGACATCTGACAGGAATCTGAAAAGGCTTTGTGTTCTGAGTTGGAGGCGAGGACACCGAGGTGATCTGTCAGCGATCACGGATTCAGAACTGAACCCAAACCTCCTGAGCACAGACCGCCCAACTTTTTGTTTTTGATTTTTAGTTTCGGTTTTGTCTGGGGAGAAGGAAAAATAAAAGGACGGAAAAAAAGCAGCATTTGAGCAAGCATTTGGCACTCTATTTTTAATTCTCTGAAACAGGACGTCATCTTTCACTTTCTGTACATCTTCCCTTTATGTTTTATTCCTGCAAATGAACTAGGCAGTGAATCGTTTTCCTTCACCTTTTGCTCTGGAACAATTCCAGGTTCTTAGGGTATCCTATAGAACAAGTCCAGCTAAAGGCATTCCATAAAGCAGACAGCCTTGGGGAAGAAGTAAGGGAGAAATTACTCGAATGAGCTAGTACAAAGCTGCTAATAAAACCTACAACACAGGTCAAAGGCAGAGGGTACAATTTGCTGACAAAGGTATTTAGTACCAACTTCCAAGAACTAAAAACGTAAAAATAAATAAATAAATAAAGACGCATATGTTGTTTAAACTGCAAAAAGTAAGACATCTAAAAAGGAAAGCAAAAATATTTTGCCTGTCCTGAGATTTCCTTGTGTAAGTAATCACAAAAATGTCTTTTTGATGTTAGAGTGTGTTTTCTTTGGACGATGAAAAAAGATTACATCCTACGTCAGCCAGACTTTATCTGTGATCAGAGTTCATAAGATGCGATTCTTGCATCAAATTCTTTTCATTTCACAACAACGTTGCTGTGTGTGTGTGATTGTTTTCCTACTTTTGTAGTAAATTTGGTTTTCTTTAACCTTTGCTACTTTGTTACTTTTCTCCCTAAAGTCAAGGAAATTCCTCTTTGAGGTGTCGGTGTGAGAAGAAGGGGACGGAAAAGTCTCTCCCTTAATCAGATTTCTTAGGTCTGCCAGTGCAGAAAGCTTCCTGTCCCCGGTTTCTCGCAAAACCCATCCTACTCGAAGGGGTTTAGGAAAACGGACGTCAATGACCTTTCCAGGATTATTTCTGATTAAGGAAAGCAAGGGCCAGAGACTCTATTTGGGGGGGAAAGGCGGGGGACTGAGCGCAGGAGACCCCGGGCAAACCTGGCCCAGGGAATTCAGTGCAGAGCCTGGACCCAGACTTTGCGGTTGCAGGGATCGCGGGCCAGATGCCAGGGCCGGGCGCTGACCATATCAGGGTGTGGGGTGTGGGGGGAGGACACCTGCCTCTCAGGGGGCGGAACCTCGGGGCACAGGAGGCGCCCCACACACACACCGCCAGGGCTTGGAGGCCGCAGTGCCCGCCCCGCGGAGAGGAGCCAAGCTGGACTGGGCGGAGCGCTGCCGGTCGCCCAGGCCACTAGCTCAGGCAGCACCTGCGCGCGGTGCAGGGCCAGGGGCACGGGCGATGGGCACCCTGAGGCCGGCGGCGAGGGCCGCCCTGTGGCCCGTGCTGTGCGCGCGGGCGCTGGCCGCGCTGGGCCGCGGGGCGCGGGCCGGCTACGCCAACGTGGGGCGCTGCTGCCCGGGCCGGGCCCCCGCGTGCTCCGTGCGCAGCTGGCGGCGGTCCCGGGCCTCCGGGACGCGCTTCTGCGACCGCGCGGGCCTCCGCGCGTGACTGCGGCCTCGAGGACACCGCGGCGTGCCCAGGGGAGGGCGGCGCAGGCAGGGCGCCCGGTGCGCACCCACGGGGCCTGGGCGCAGCCCCGCGCGATGACCCTCCCCAGGACCCTCCAATCCGCGGCGGGGCGTCCCGCCCCCGTCTGGCTGCTCCCTGAGCTCTTCCTCCCGGCCCCTCCCGCCTCCACCGCCCCCCTCTCGCAGGAGCCCTGGGAGAAGGCTCATGATGCACACACGGATGCTGCTCTGTGGTGGGGGATGAACTGGGTTCGCTTTCCTGCTGGAGGCCAGGGCGGTCCAGCTGTCTGTCTGCAAGGGCGCGGGTCACCTCTGCGGGGGACCCGGCCACCCAGGCATCCAGCTTGGCGGGGCCACCTGGCATCTGGGAGATGGCACTGAGGGGCTCAGGGGCCTGCCCCTGGCGGCTCAGGCTCCCCCTTGGCTCTTCTGTTACTCCCTGGGGATCCGAAAGGCCAGGTGAGGGGTGTGTGTGTGGGGGGGGGGACCTCGTGACCAGACCACCCTGTGCCAGGGGCTTGCTCTGGGCTGGGGTACATTCTCCTGCAGAACAAGTTCTTGGGGGAGCAGAGTCGTCCTCTCGGCCAGACTCCAGCAGGTGGCACAGCCCCTTCTCCCTCTGTTCTTTGAATTCAGTTGCATCTATAGAGCTCGGGAAAGATTTTTCTCTCAGAGAAAAATCTCAGAGAACCGAGGATGTTTTCATCTTGCTGGTCCTCCTCTAGTCTCTTTCATGGTTCAATTTCCCATGGTATCACAGCCCCACAGTACAGACCCAACAAATGCTGATTTGATGACATTAAATGGTAAAGGAGGAACAAGCCCTGAGGAACAAGTGGTACTTGGGAGAAGCCAGCTCCGGAAGGGAAAGTAGCTCCGCTCCCTCGTAACCACATCACCCCCGAAAGCCACTCGGGTGACAGGGTCTGACCTCAAGGATCCGGTGTTGTGGGATCCTCGGCATCCTCCTGGGACAGTAACCTGCAGGGCTGGGTGCCTGGAGGAGAGCAGCATCCCTCTCCTCCTGCCTCTTTTCTGTAGGAAGAGGCCGCCAGCCTCTGGCAGGATGGTGGCCCAGGCCTGTAGCTGAAAGGACACAGTTGAAAACAGTAAGGTTTTTTGACTCCGGATGGAAAGCTAATGATTTACTTATGAATACTGATCATTTTTTTTGATAAACTTTCACTTTCAAGCTCCAAGGGCCAGGGATTTCACTTCTAAAGGAAGGTGAAGAGTCAGTTCTTTAGGAGATGCAGTGCCCTCATGCCAGTTGTGCCTAGCACCCCCCCCTCGGGTAGCCCCATCCTACTTAAACGCCTGTTTTCCTTAGGTACTTGGGTCCTCAAGTACAACCCATCCACTATGGCAGCTTCTCTTACTCACCTGTCTCTCATTACACGTTAAAGGAAAATACAGAATTCCTGCACCTTGAATGGTGTGCCCTGGACTGTGTGTGGTGAGCACAGTGACACAGAGGTGATGACGGTACAGTCTCCAGTCCCTAGGAGTTCATAGTTGAGCAGGGAAACTCACCTTGAAAAGTGTTCACAACTTCTCAGTGCCAAAATAAGGGTCCTGGGAGGCTAGAGAGGCAAAAGGCAGAAGATTAGAGCAATTCAGGGAAGACTTCTCGGAGGAAGTGACAGGCAAGCCTAGTTCCAGAGAATGAACCAGGGGTCTCTAGAAGGGGAAGTTCATTCTAGGGGGAGAGCTTCAGTAGTTACCCGTGGGTGTCAGCCTTTCGTGCCAGGTGCTAGGCTAGGTGTGAGGCCAACCCGGAGAACAAGACAGTGAAAGCAGCTAGAAATGGAAAAGTTTGCACAGACAAGGGATGGGGAAAGACAGGCGAGCGTCCTGAGAAAAACGGGCTTAACAGCACTAGAGGAGCTGAAGCATCCTGTCTTTATTTGGTCAAAAATAAGCCTCTTACTTTCAGCTCAGGAGGCAGAAATATTAAACAAAGAGCCCATCACCTCAGAGTGGGAGTTACTTTGGTGAGGGACAGCGGAAGACAGGAGGTGACCTGCTATCTCTGGAAGGACCCGGGAAGAAATTGAGCCTAGCGGAAGATGATGCGGGGACACGGGGATCGAAAAGACTTCTCTTGGTAAATTTGCTGCACCTGGTGTTTTTCGGGAAGGGAAAAAGGAGACAGAGACACTTGGAAGCTGGCCACTTGGCAGGACTAGGCCTGCTGGAGTCTCAGAGCAGAGGGTGAGGGTGACGGGCACGCGGTGGAGCTGGGATGTTTGGTGTCCTCAGCCCTGGACAAGTGTCACAACCGTGCTGACTCTGGGCTTTGGAGAAGGTGGGGCTGGGCCCTAAGAGCATTTTACAGCATCAGGAGCTGCGACTGTTCAGGGCTGTCCCATTACTACTTACCAAGAGGGGTGGTGGCGGAGTGAGAGCTGAAGCCACCGCTGCCATCAGCCACACCTGTCTGTGCCAGTGCACACCTGTCGCTTATTTCTCTCTGAACTGAGCCTAGGTGGCGCGAGGCCCCAGCCGCTCTGCAGACAGAGGCCGATCTGCCTCTCAGAACCTCCTCTCCTCACCCTCTGCTGCGTTACCCACTGATGCCACCAAAGCCTTTGGGACTGAAGTCACGTTAAATGCAAACAGAAAGTGGAACTGTCAGAACGAAGCATGCCTTCCTTCTATTCCTTCCAAATTTTTCATCTGGAGAAATGAATTTTTGGGGGGTGTGGCTAAAAGATGAAATACTGGAAATTCTTTTTCTAAATTTTACTCAGTAAAAATAAAATTAGTAACTGGATCTATGGAATAACTAAGCTGTCGTAAAAAGAAAATCTTCTGAAATGAAATATCTCAGTTTGCGTACCAATTATGTATTTTCACCAGCCCCTGACCCCACAGAGAAAAAGACAGAAAATTCTGCAGTGGCCTGATCAGGAATGGGGGCAGAGGGGAAGCAGGGAAGGGGACAGGCCCACATTACCTGCCCTGGACGGACTTCTTGGAAGGTTAGCTCATCGGGCTCAGGGCAACCCAGTCTCTAGTCACCAGCGGAGTTTGTAGACTCTTCATTCTAAGCTCACAGAAAAGATTGTAGGTTGCATTAGGTCTTGGATGATCGACTTAAGGAAAGAGGAATAATGAGCCCAAGCAGAGAAGGAGAAAAGCTGGGTGGCTCATATGGGCCAGTCTCTTCTAGATTAATAGGGCCCCTGGGAAACCAGCTGGCCGAAATCCGCTGACATCATATCTGGGGGGAGAAGGGGCGCCTTCCTTCACAATATGGGCTCCATAACTTACCGAAAGGGAGGAGGTCACAGGCTCCGATGATTTGGGAAGTTGAGGCTCTACGGGAGCCAGAGCAGCCGAGAGACAGCATGTGGCCCTCCCGGCCTTTGTCTCCGCAGAAGGAAACGCGGGGGGCCTGGCCCTGGTGTTGGACACGCAGGGTTTGGCTGCAGCCCTGAGTAGTCATGGGGAGTGTGTCGTCACGGCCTCCCCAGCATCTCCTCCAGGCCAGGCCCTCTCACAGGCGCCTCACAGCTCTACCTGCCTGGGGTCTCGCAACCCACCGAGGTCATAGGGAAACCTCAAGATATTGCGGGTTTCGGTCCAGATTGCTGCAATAGAGAGAGTATCACAGTGAAGCGGGTCATACTCCTTTTGCTGGGGGAAGGTCTTGCCTTCAACTTGGAAAAATGCAGCGTCTGGGAAGCGCAGTACGAATGTGGTAAAGCGAGGGAGGCCTGTGTCCCTCATTTTGGTCTTATTTTACGGATGGGGTGATCAGAGCAACGGGAGGTTGGAGAATAGGCAGTTTGTCCAAAGTCACTATGGATAAGTGAAGGGGCGAGATCTGAACCCAGGAACCCTAGATCCAGAGCCCACACAGTTGAGCTTCACGTCCTTACTGCCTGGGAGAAATGAGGGGCTAAGAGCAGCTGTGAACTTGGCAGGGTGGGCCGCAGATGCGTCCTGGTATAGTGAGAGACCTCCTCTCTCCACAAACTGTGTGCTCGAGGGCAGAAATGTGTCCCGCTCCCCTTTGCAGTCCCTTGATGGCTGTCCTGGTGCCGTTTGATAACGTTTGTCAAAACATGTGAGCAGTCATTCCGCCAAGGGCACATTCTCTGTGGTTCCAAAGGGCACGGCCACCCGGGGCGTACCCACATGTCCCTGTAAAAATATTTTCCATTTTCCTTCCTTCACTACCAAATCTATGTTTGTTGCAGAAAACTTGGAAAGTACAGAAAGGCACGAAAGAAGAAAACAGTTCACGTGGAAATGGAATGCCCAGAAGAAGCATCATCTTTTTAATCTGCATCCCCCCATCTCCCCCTGGGTTCACGTGGTGTATAATATCCCAGTTTTCTACCAGGCGGCCCATTTCATTATCTTTCTAGCATTTCATGCATTTATCCAGTTAATGACTCAAAAGGGAAAGAAAAGTTACTGGGGGCCAGATAGCATGGTTTCTGCAAGAGGAAAAAAGTACCTCATCATTTCAGTGGTTCTTTTTTGAGGGGAAAATAGACACTTGGCGATGGAGTCTCATTTGACTGTCAGACGTTTGGGGAACGTTCCAGAGAAAAGGATCTACATCTGGAGAGGGGAAAAAGCAGACACCAGACATTTAAACTTGTGTGCGCGTGTGGACACGGGGCTTTCTTTCTCGTCCATAGCACGTCAGGAAACATGAGCCACGCATGAGCGGCCCTGCTGTGCGTGGACTGGAAAGGGAGCAATTCCTTAGGGGTGACTGGGACTCTCTAGGCTCACCAGTGTGAGGGAGAAGGCACCTGATGGTGGGTGGTGTTCAACTTGGAGGTGGCAGAGAGCCAAGCAGGCGGGGCCAGATCACAAAGGGGAATGCTGCAGTGTCTGTGACTAAGCAAGGAGACGCTGCATGAGAATAAGAGCGGGGCTTTCTGTTAAGAAGAAATAAACCTAAACTGTGTTTATGAAATGAGGGACTCCTGCTGTCAGTTGAGTTTGTTGCTGTGTGTGTGTATTTGGCACCATCGAGAAAAGCATCAGAAAGGCATTTTTTTAAAATTACCCCGTGGTCCCTAAGGACTGGGAATGGTGCGCCCAGTTCTGGCTGCCACAACTCACCGAGGATGTAAATGCACGTCTGGAGGGTCCAGTGGGGATTCCGAGAGGGGACATGCCTGTATGAAGGAGGGTCCAAAAGCTGGAATCATCACCTGGAAAGGCCACCCTGAGGGACGTGGGCCTCCTGCAACAGTAGGTCTGGGGAGGCACAGAGGAGATAAACAGATATGTACTTTGGCGCCAAACTCTGACCTTCTGGTGTGCGGGCAGTTTTGCTCAGATGAAAGGAAATACCCCTTCACCCCACAGATAATACAGTCGAAGGAGCTTGTTCCGCCTGGGATATGGTCCTGGCAGGAGGTATAAGTGGATTACAAAGGGTTTGGGGGATTGTGGCTGCCATAAGCCCGTCCCCTTCCAGCAGCACCTTTGGGGGCCACCGATGCCAGGAGAGGGCAGGCACCCTGGGCCGGGATAAGTGCCCCTGTCTTCTGGCTCCGGGACCTCTGGTGTGGCTCCTGTTCTTTCTTCCCGGTCTGTAGGAAGTTGTTGTTGGTGTTGGTGCTTCGCCTTGACATGAGCAGACCAGGGTCTGTTCCAACGTAGACCATTGTTTAGGAAAAAAGAAGAACTTGCCTGATGCCATTTTATTCATCCATTCAACAAATGTTTCTTGAGTGCCCACCTTGTGCCAAACACTAGGCATGAAGTGGAAAACTCAACAATCAACTGAAAAATATAGTAATGATTGTGAATCATGGAGATGCTAGAAGGCGGAGAACACTGGACTCTGAGAGGAAGTCACTGTGAGGGGTGCCTGTGGGATGAGTGTGCGGGGTGTGTGGGGTGTGGGGGCTGGGAGACAACATATCTGAGCTGCTGGAGAAGGACACCCTGAAGGCAATGAAGGTCCCAGCGTGTGGGAGAGTTTGGGGTTTTCCAGGGATCAAGAGGCCTGCGTGCCTGGAGGTCAGAGTGCAGGGTGGGGTGAGGGGGGGTGCATCTCCAGGTGTGGGTGGGGGGAGACACAGGCCCAGCACTCATCAGCAAAGAGTTCGAATTTCATTCCAAATTCAATGGCAAACCACTGAGGGAGTTTAAAAAGCCATTAATGAAAAAAAAAAAAAAGAAAAAATCAGCGGAGCATCTTTTAGGGTCATCGTGGGTGGCTACGACTGGACACCATCAGGACATGTGGAAACGCTCCCTGCTCTCCTGGGCAGGCTCGTTACTGAGACACTGTTCCTGGCCCCGTCTGGTGGCTGTGGCGGGGACATCTGATGACCAGAAAGCTCGTGAGGAATGGGACAGCCTGGGCCAGCCGAAAGCCTTGCTCATTCCAACACCCTGGATTAGGTCACCTGCCACTGAGCTGACAGCCAGGGGCGCCCACGGGGCCGAAACCGGGAACCTGGGTGTCTACCTCCTGTCTCTGGGCTCTCCTCCACGTCTGCTCCCCCGTCTGCGCTCTCCAGGCCTTTAGTCGACTCCTGGGATCACCCCCAAACTTCAGATCCGTGTTCCAGGATCTGCTTCTGAGGAAACTCAGCCTGAATATTATGTTGGGTTTAAATGAAAAAGAAGAAAAGAAAAAAGGCTTTGCGGAGCTTTCGGCACCCACTGAATCTGGGCTTCTGTCTCCTAAAAACGCGTGGGGTGATGTCATCACACCCGCATCATCCGGACACGTGGAAGCCGTGACAAGCTCGCAGCCAGAGGTGGCCACGTGCCCACTAGGTACCAGCCTTTGGGCCCAGGAACAGCGAGCAAAACGGGGAGACCGAGGAAGTCAGGTTTTAAGAAAGAACATTTTGACACGCGGTTCCTAGAGGTGAGGAGATACGCGTAGTGGGAAGGGGACAAGGATACTCCCGGGACGGTTCCAAAGGACGTCTGTGTGACGCGGCTCGTGGTGATCACTGCCAGGAGTCCTGTCCTTCCTGTCACCTCCGTGACCGGGGATCGTGGTGACCTACGACGACTGAGAATCCACAGCATCAGATCGAGACTAGATTGTGTGTGTGTGTGTGTGTGTGTGTGTGCGTGTGCGTGTGCTTGTGTGTGTGTGTGTGTGCGTGTGTGTCTGCGTGTGCGCGCACAGAACAGGAATAAACAGGTCCAGTCCCCCCTCCCACCCCCAGGCACGTGTGGGACACCTTCTGACTCTGTGGACTCCGATTCTCCGTGGATGTCTTTCCTTCGGCATCATCACGGAGCCATCGAGGGGGTGGTGGTCAGGGACGATTACATCATGGAGCCCCGAACACTAGAAAGGAAGGGTCCTCGGGGAGAAGAGGAGTGGGAAGCGGCCTGTTACCGAAAGTGCCGAGGGCGCGTGCTAGAGACGGACGCTGACGCGGCTCATTCTGGCTGCTCGGGTGACCGACCTGGGTCATGCGATACCTGAGTTTTCAGATGATGGACACGAACGTACTTGAGGACAGTGTGAAGTTCTGGATTAGTGACAGACGTTCATGTTCTACGTGGCCCTTTGCTTTGCCAGGGGTCGCTATGCGCTGCCAAACCAGGGGCCTTTCAACAGCCACGACCCCCTCGAGTGTGCTCAGAGGTAAAGTGAGCTTTCAAGTGCCTTTGGCAGCCCGGGCCGAGGTTCCAAAGACGCTGAGGTGCTTTCTCGGTGAAGACTGTGGCCCTGGAAGCATGAGGGTGACAGGGAAAGCGAGTCCCGTCGTGTGGGAAAGTGTTGGCGTCTCGTTCAGAGGTTCCCTCTTCTGTCTCCTTGTCCTTTCTTTGAAAGGTCTAACTTCAAATCTTGAAATAAGTCAGTTACTTAAAATCAACTTAAAAACGCTTTCCAGTTCCCTAGAATGACTCTTTGTGGCTCTGAATGGGGACGTTCGCTGTGCGGCCGCATTGACTCTGCCGTCGCGGCCAGAGGATCGATGCTGGTGCCGGATCCTCGCCCTGATCTGCCCCTCACGGCCCCACAAGAGCTCGCGCCTCACGGGCCCTGCCTGCTCATCACTCACTCCAGCTCTCTTCGTTTCTATGCGCCATGGGGGATGGGGCTGCGTATCCCTCAGCAGCCCACAGTGAGGGGTCCCTTGGTGTGGCCCTGAGCTGTGTCTTCCGGAGCCACAATTGCTGAAATGGACTTGGGTATGTGATGGGATGGCTGCTGAGTGAGGGCTTTTTTTAAATATACTTTTGTTTTATCCCTTACACTTTCTACTATGAATGTGCATTACTGTTTTAATAAAAAGGGTTCTAGCCAGGGGAGGGCACAGCTAAAATCCGGGAAAAGCCAGAGCAAGGACCTGACCCAGGCGGGGAGGAGTATGAGGAGGTCCCCTGCAGGCCGCTGTGTCTCTGCGGGGTGTGTCCCTGGCTCACACCCACCTTCCTGATCCTGCCAGCCTCCGGGAGGTGCCCGACCATCAGTCACCCGGCCATCAGTCCCCCGGCAGGGCAGCGGAGCCAGTGCCCCCTGGCCCTGCTGTGATTTCCCCCTGGGGCAGGGCCATGGGTGTTGGGAGTGGCCTGGCCTGAGGCCTCCGGCTCACTGCCATCCTGCTGTTGTTCAGCTCGCCCTTGCATCGTGGGGTCCTGGAGCCCCTGGAGCGGCTGTGCTGACCAGTGCAAGCCCACGGCCCGGGTGCGGAGGAGCCTGGTGCAGCAGGAGCCCCAGAACGGTGGGGCGCCCTGCCCGGCCCTGGAGGAGCGAGCCAGCTGCCTGCAGTTCTCCACGGCCCAGGACCGGGCCTGCGGGCACGCCTTCGGGACGTGGGTCTGCAGGGCGCTGCCTTGTGGTCTTAGTCACTTTCCATCTCTTTATACCAGACAAGGCCAGTTGCTGCGCAGGGAACAGTCCCTGAGCAGCAGGGAGTGGGGTGGGGTTGGCACGCCTGCCCAGAGCAGACAGGGAGTCAGGAAATGCCCGATGCGGGAGCCACCGGCCACCTGCATCAATGTCCCCCGGCCCTGCCCGCTCTACTGTATCTTCAACGTGCTTATCGCCCAGTGTGGCCCCTTCTCCGCGGGCACCACTCGCTTTGTAGCAAACTCAATCAGGCTGGCGACGGGGGACATAGGAAACTTGTTAGAAATGCAAGTTCCTGGGCCCCACAGTCACTGGCGCCAGCCAGGCTCTCTGCTTGCAAGGAGGCCTCTGGGGGAGGGGGCTGCTCACCTGAGTTGATGCTCTAGCCATGGTCCTTTTCTGGGGCCCTGCTTCATAGCTGGATCACTTTAATGACACTTTCCCAAGGGCATAAGTTCCGAAAGTACATAAAAAAGTATTGAGGTACGAGAGGAGAGGTAAATCAGATTCTCTCCTGCACCAGGGAACGTCTCTTTACGATGCTAACGTGCATTTTTATTCCACAAGAGGAAGAGGATGTGGGGTGTCTTCCCACCTTACCTGATTAAATGACCCTTTTTCCCCAGGGGTGTTTCATGACGTCACCAGTGGTCTGTGGGATACACGTTGCAAATGATGGCTTACTCAAGGAAAAGGAGAGAGCAATGAGACAGTGATGTGCAAGTCCGGGGGGTGGACTCTCCAGGCCCCAGGCCTGTTCCTTCGCCTTCATGTATGGGTTTCTTTAAGATTCACTGAGCACCTGGCACACCGCAGCGCTGTGCAGGGGTCTGGAGATGCAAAGCTGAAAAGCAACCGTGTCACCATTAGTTAGAACTCGGGGTGCTGAGCGAGCGCTGTGATGGCAGGATGTGCAGGTTGGCGAGGAAGCACATGGAAGGGGTGCCCACCTCGGTCCGGGGGCTCTCGGACCTGCTGTGCGCTCACCTGTGCACCTGAACCCCACCCTGCCCCCCCCCAACCCCAGGCCTCTTATTCACAGAGCAGGAGCCCTTGCTGCAAGGCTCACGAACCCCGCATTTGCATGGCTGAGACTGCAAACTCAGTGCCTTAAAGTAACGCAAACTTGTTCTCCTCCGGTTCTATGGGCTAGAAGTCCAGCCCAGGTTTCACCGGGCTGCAGCAGAGCGAGTCGGCAGGGCTGTGTGTCCTTCAGGGCACTCCAGGCGGGGATGGGTTTCCTCACCTTTCCCTGGTTGAAAGGGGTTCGTGGTTATTAGGGCCAGAAACTCAGAGGAACGGAGGCTCCTGCAGCTCCGTGGGGAATATCACTGACACGCCATGACCTTGGGCACTGAGATCTCCTAGCAGAGCGCCGGGCTGCTCCTTGCAGAGACAGACAGACGGAGGGAGGGCAGGAACGTTCGCCCTGACGGACCCGGGACTTGATGGACTGGGACAGTCTCAGCCTAGCAAAGTGGCAAAAGACGCTAAAAACGAAGAGATTCACTCGTAGGAAAGCATGTTCTCGAGAAAAACACGAAGGGTGTGGCTGCATGACCTTCTGTCGATGCCGAGAAGGCCGGAGGTGACCGGTGAGCACACTCTTAGCGACCTGAGCAGCAGAAATGCACGGCCTTGCAGTTCGCAGGCAGAAGCCAGGCTCGGCCTCGCCGGGCTGCAGTCACGCTGCTGTCACGCTGTCGGCTGTCACACTGCGTGTGTCTTCCCGAGGCTTCGGGGGAGAACCGGTTTCTTTGCCTTTTCTGTCGTCCAGAGGCTGTCTGCATCCCTTTCCCGTGGTCCTTCCTCCGTCGTCACAGCCGACCACGCTGCATCTCTCTGCGCCTTCCTTCCGGGGGCACTTCTTTCTGGGACTCTCTTCTGACCCCTTTTCCCACTGTGGCTGCAGAGGGGACACTTGGACAAGCCGGGATTGTCTCCCATTTTCAGGTCAGCTCATCGGCAACCTGATTTCCCTTTGCCGTGTAACAGAACATATCCACAGGTTCTGGGGGCTCGGATGTGGCCATCTTGGGGGCCATCGTGTTGCCTGTCATAGAAGGAGGACAGCGTCACTGTGGTTGACACCTGAGGACACGGGCTCAGAGGTGACAGAACTTGTGAATGGGTACCAGGATTTAAACCTGGATGGATCTCATGGTTCTAAGTCCTCTGGGTCTCCCCCAGCTCCTTGCCCCATGCTTGGCATTAGTTTGCTGTTAATTGTTTTCGTTAAAGTTAAAACTGCAAAAGCAGATTCTGCTAATCCTAAGTAGAATTATAAAGGCCCTGAAAGGCCAGTTAACGAAACATGATTCCCGAAGCCCCCTTATTAATGATCATGAAGCGCCTGCTTTTCTCCTGTTTCCCTGAATGCGCATCTTGACTATATTTTGATCATAACAACAAATCCAAACACACCCGCTGACTGTACTTGTCGCACACACTGACATTGTTCGCTTGTGTCTTCCTCCTACGAGATCCATGTGCGCCCCAAACTGCACGCGTCCAGGCTGGCGTTCTTGGTCAGATTTTCCTCTTCTCCTGTTTTCTGCTGCATCTACAGACCAGGGGCTCGGAGAGCCGGCTATCGTGACGCCTCATGGTGTCAGGGGCTGGAAGACATTTTCAAAGCAAATTGAATTTACCTTCGTGTTCACAGTGGGTGTGTGCGGGGCCGTGCGTCTGGAGGCGGGAGCTGTGACACTGCACGATGGCAGGCCGACAGCACGCCAGGACAACTGGCCCGTTAACGAGAATCAGTCACATCTGGAGGTCGTCGCCAGGAAGGGGGACTGGCGTTGGCCGAGCCTTTGTCCCACGTACCAGGCTACCATGCGTAGGTGGGAGTGGGACTGGAGGCAAAAATGATTTCTAAATTCCTTATCACTCTTAAGTACTGACAATTAAATCTGTCGGGGAGATTAAAAAGCGGTGCTGGTTCGCAAACCCCCAGGTGTCGTGGACTGTTTCCTGAGGACTCGAGGCGAGTGGGAAGGCACCCTCCCCAGAGAACGTGCCACCATCCAAGCTGGGCAGAGGGGACGAGGCCCAGGGGACGAGGCCCAGGGATGCTGGCCCGCTGTCGTGATGGGTCATAACCACACAGGCCAGACACTGGCCTTGGCCTGTAGGTCTTAAAGAAACAGGAGCTGTCTTCTGGGTCAGGGCCCTGGCTCCGTCGTGCACTATTTATTTCCCCTTCATTTAACTTCTGTGAGCCTCCGATGAGAAACCCTCCGATCAGAGCACCTCTTTACTAAGCGTCGTGCACACTGGCGACACAGGGCGTGAGAGTACGTGGTAAGTAAGCAGGCGATAAGCATACGAGGTGCCATCCTACAGGCAGGTGTTACTCCGTGCCTGCTGTGGGCCCTCCTCCAGCCTCTGGCCTCCCCTGCACCTTGACAACACAGCCCCGTGACCTCAGGGGACTCCGAGTGTGACAGCTAAAACTTTTGTCTTCCCTGAGATCTCACTTCACATTATGAACAGCGATTAGAGGCAGAAAAGGAAAATGAAGGAGAATATAAATAATTCGTGGGGAACATGCTGCATGAAACAGTGACACTTTCTCACCTGCTTATCGTAGAGGTCGCTGTGCCTGGCAGTGCCGAGTGTGGTCTGGAGACATCCCCGGCACTGCCGTGCTGAGGCATGAGACTTGAACGCACTTCTCACCCTCTCTGTGCCACATTCCTCATCGGGGAAGCAGCTCCTGTCTCAGTAGGTTGCCATGAGGATTAGACGAGCTAACCATGGAAACGCTCGGCTTCGGGCCTGGAACGTAGAAGGGATAACTGTCAGCTTCCAGTTTTTACTGTAAAACTTGTTCTCAGGATCCCATGTCGTGCACGATGGTCATATACCTGCTCTCCACCTCCTCACCTCACTTCCTTCCCCTGAGCTATGCAGGAAGCACACGCCTGTGAACTTCGGTAGTGACACATGCAGCACGAATCAGGAGAGCAAGTAGCTGTTCTGAGCTACAGAAAGGCGTCCCGAAATCCCTGTGGTCTGGCCGATACGATGCTCTGTGGACTTAGCAGGACATGCATTCTGCACTCAGTGCATAAACACATCAGTGCAGAACAGGAATGCAACGGTGCATGGGAAACTAAAATCCTTGAGAAGTTTGTGCTTCTGGTGATTAGGGCTAAAGGAAACAGAGAAGGCTCCTAACCGGCACACACTCACTCGTCCTTTTTGATCCTGTCCATGTTATGGACATTCGAAAGCTGCAGTCACATTTTGAAATCGTGACATATTCCCTTCGGGAAACAATTAAACACGTTAGTTCAGCAGAAAGAGCCACCAGCAGGGGCTCTAGGGTTGATGCGAGATGGAGGAGCTTTTCCACGGGAGAGACTGGGCCCCAGACCATAGGAGACAAGAATGACGCCCTCAGGCTTTAGGAGCAGGGGACTCCCGGGCATTGACCCTCTCCTGTTTCCTGTTCCTTAGTAACATAAACATGACTTCTCCTGAAACCACCTGAAACAGAATTAAGGCTGCCATCTCGTGGCAGTCGGAGCCAGGCCCAATGAGCACGTCGGCCTGGAGCATCGATTTTGCGCCCGGGGACCTTCCCGACATTAGGTTCCTGTGGACGGTGACCCTGGTGTCCAGAAGCCAGCATCAGCTGGGATCTATTCTGCCCGGGTTGACCTAGTGTCTGAAGGGAAAGGGCGGATCCTTGAGCCATTTCAGCTGCCAAGGCTCGGGACAGGGTCGTGGGACCCGAGCGCCTCGGTACTTCACTCACCATGCAGACACCCACTGCGCACACACACGTACTAGGCCCGTACCGTGAAAGGCCTACAGTGATGAACAAGGCAGGACCCTGACTTCTTTGGGTTGGCAGCGGGGTGGAGTCCAGAGTTGCCACACAGAGTGGCAGGTGCCTCCCTCCCTGCCCTGAGAGATGGAACAGGGAGGACATCCACAG
Organism: Cynopterus sphinx; assembly: GCA_030015415.1. Taxonomy (NCBI): domain Eukaryota; kingdom Metazoa; phylum Chordata; class Mammalia; order Chiroptera; family Pteropodidae; genus Cynopterus; species Cynopterus sphinx. The sequence continues at coordinate 72,974 of JAKZJJ010000142.1, forward strand.
ACAGAACAGAAGGAAGGAGAAGACAGACGTAGGAGGGAAGGATCCCCGGCTCCTTCCCTCTCTTCCCGCCCGCCCAGAGCTTCAGAGCTGGGGTAAGGGGTGGGGAGGACAGGGCAGATGAGAGGACCAAGCAGGCACTCCTTCCCAGGTGGGCGCAGGGGGAATGCCGAGCTGGCTGGCGCCGGGCGGCCACACCTGGGCTATGCGCTTGGCAGCGAAGCTCCTGGATTGCGGTGACCAGAGACCTGGGGGGCACCCGCACTTCCCTCCTTCACTTTCCATGCTCCCCATTGTCACTTCCTCCTTTCTGGTCCTTTTCCCTCCATCCATCCCCTTCTCTCGGCTTTCTCCCTCTGGTCTATTCTTTTATTCTGTCTTTCCCTTTCTTCTCTATTTCTCTCCCTTTCACTTAAAAAATGTGCTTTCTCTATTCCACCTCCCCTTATCTCTTGGGGGTCCTTCCTGGCTCTCTTCCTTCCTTTCGTGTGATTTATTACTGCAGACGAACCCGCTCGTCCAAGCCCGCAGTCCCCCTCCTCACTCCTCGGGTGCACACAGGTTTTTAGGGACTTGGGTTGTGGGGACATGCGGCTCAGCCTGGGTTCACTCCCGTGTCCTGCAGAACCCCCAGAATGGCTTTTCTCAGCTTAATTTAGACCCGAAGTAGAGCCACTTCCCAGGGCCGGCTACACAATGTGCGGGGCCCGATGAAAAGGGAAATGCGGGGTCCCTTATCGAAATGCAGAGGGAAAAACGACAGGCAAGTTCCTCAAATATCCATTTCACCTTTAAAATACTTTTTCTTGGTCAGATGGACTCTGGGTTGGTAGTCATAAGTTAATAACATAAATTTACAAATGACAAAAAAATGGGGTCATAACTTCAAATAATATAAGGAAAAATGCTTTATGAAGGTGATGACTGATCCTGAGATTTTTCTAACTTGCTTTTCTGAAAATTCATTTATTAGGTCCTCAGATTTACCCTTTTAGAAATGTAATTTTCAATCAATCTAATGGAAGTGATGGCATTTGGAAAATATTAAGGTTGCAAATAATTTTTCATAATTTTTAATTATAAGAGGACTTTTCGAATGCCATCCTCACTGGAGTTGCTAAGGGTGTCTCACAGTTTACAGCAACACTGGGATAATTTTTTAATAAGTTATTTAATCATCATTTACTTATTAATACAGCTAGAGCTGATGATTCTTGCAGGACACGTTTCCTCAAGAGATTTAAATCCTCAGACGAATCGTCCAAGTCTGAATTTAACTTTAAGTGCAGATTTAGGCAGCGGCCTCTGCTCACACGAGGTGGAGTGAATCCCTATTTGCAGCTAAGAACCTGATCATGTGGCACGTGTTTCTTTCTCCACTTGACAGATGAAGAAACGCAGGTTGGAAGAGAACTCGCCTCATGGCCGCAGAAGTGGGGAATGGCCCAGCAAGGATTCAGACCCCACGCCTGGGCGCTCGGCCACGGCGCCGCCCCAGCCCTTCCTCGCGTGGCACCAGGAGCCCACCGAGCCGTCCCTGCACCGCACCCAGGCTCCTGTGAAGTTCGTCCTTGCGTAACAGCTGCTCCTTGGGGGAAATGCCTCTTCTGCACCAGGCGGTGGTGGCCATCACATGCCGGGACTCCCCGTGGACGGGGGGTCGGCGAGCCAGGCTGGGTACCAGATGTCGTTGGAGCCCCCAGATCCAGCCCATACACTCTCGTTTTCACCTCCGCTGCTTCAAGGTGGTTTTCTGCCTCTGAACATCGAAACGACGACAACGGCAACGAAAACGACAAAGAACCTTCATACAAAGAAGGGGCAGAATGCGAGTTATCCAACCTGGCCGCCACCTGCTGTCACCTCTGACCCAGACAGCTCCTCACCTGGGTCATCACTCTCCCAGTGTTTTCCAGTTTCGTTTACAAAGGAGGTCACAACGGCCTTCTCCTCTGTGCACAGCTCGTGCGTCCTTCTTTCTCTCCACCCTCACTCCCTGGCCATCGCTCCCTGGCCCTGCCTGACCCTCAGAGGACATGATCGACCCCCGTCGGAGCCAGAGAGCGGGAGGAAGAAAAAGCTGCCCCTTACATTCTAGGCCGTCTCTGCAGTCCGTGGGAGCCCCAGGAACGCCGGGGATGACGTGGCTTCTCATAGATAACGAGGTGGGGTCAGGAGCAGTATCCGGACTTTCTCAGAACTGTACACGCAAATGCGCTGGAATGAACCGTGGAGATGAGCTCACCCAGGGTCCATCATGCGTGGGTGGCTCTCAATGTCAGGCCAGGGACGACTTCATAGGGACACGGACGTGGCACTGAGCAGCGCTGACTCAGGGCCAGCCAGTCCGTCTTCCTGAGACTCCTCTACGTACCAGACACCGGGGTGGGTCTGCGAGGGAACGGGCCCGCATTCTTCAAACGTGCCAAAGCCACGAGACAGGAGGCAAAGCTGGAGAGCCGTTCCAGATTAAATAAAACCAAAGAGACAAAGCCGCTAAGTGCAATCCAGGGTCTGAAACGGTTCCCAAACTGGTGGGGGGGGAGGAGGGGAATGCTATAAATGACATTATGGGATCAACTGACACGACGGAGTGATCGCCTGCAGTAGGTAGCAGCATTGCGTCGATGTTAAATTCCCTGAGTGTGACTTACTTTGTAAAAGGGAATCTCCCGATTTTTAGGAAAGACCTTCTGGGGTACTAAGGGCATGGTGTATGCACCTACCCAATGGTTCAGAAAAAAGTCATAATTGTGTGTGCAGAAAGAAGGGACACGACAGAGCAAAGGTGGCCAATGTTCAAAAACGCGGACTCTGGGTAAAAGACCTGCAGCTCTTTTGTCCTGTTCTCACTCCCTCTCAGTGAGCTTGAAACTGTGTCCAAGTAAACAGTGTGTTTCCTCCCTCAAGAGTGTGCCAGTCTCTCAGCCCTCGGGATGGTGTCAAGGAGGAAGTATCGGTTTGGGGTTGATGTATCTTTAACGCTTTCCGAGCAGTTGCTAATCCCCGTGTTCAATGGAGAGAGAGCCGACCTCAGGCACAGACGCTGGCAGGCGGCAGGGACGCGCTGGAAGTTGACAACGTGGTTGGGTTTCCCTCGTGCTGGCTTTTGCACTGACTTTCTATTTACGGCAAGTGGCGTAGCTTTCCCTGCCTGGTGAGAAATAAAATCACCTTTTAAATACACTCGAGTAATTAAGGAGGAGGAAATGTAAACAATGTTAATAGAAAAGTATAAATCGGGGAAAAATGTGACACTTAATCACAAACTCCTGACACTGAGGCAACATTGGTCGCTTCTAACGGCCTCATTTGACAGACCGAAGGCAAACTGGAACTCTGAAGGCTGGGCGGCTCGTCTCACGCCGTGACCCCCAGCGACGGGACAGGGCAGGACGGCCGACGAGGGGGCTCTCGCATGGCATCCCGCCGCAGCAGGCCTCCTTGCAAGCAGAGAGCCTGGCTGGCGCCAAGGCTGTGGGGCCCGAGGAACTTGTATTTCCAACAAGTTTCCTGTGTCTCCTGTGCCAGCTTGACTGAGTTTGCTACAAAGCAAGTGGTGCCAGAGGAAAAGGGGCCACCCTGGGCGATAAGCCCGTGGAGGGAACAGCAAAGTGGGCAGGAGCGAGGGACATTGATGCAGGTGGCCGGTGGCTCCCGCATCGGGCATTTCCTGAGCTCCCTGTCTGCTCTGGGCAGGCGTGCCCACCCCACGCCACTCCCTGCGGTTCAGGGACGGTTCCCTGCGCAGCACCTGGCCTGGTCTGGGATGGAGAGATGGACAGTCACTAAGACCACAAGGCAGCGCCCTGCAGACCCACGTCCCGAAGGCGTGCCCGCAGGCCCGGCCCTGGGCCGTGGAGTACTGCAGGCAGCCGGCTCGCTCCTCCAGGGCCGGGCAGGGCGCCCCACCGTTCTGGGGCTCCTGCTGTACCAGGGACCTCCGCACACGGGTCATGGGCTTGCACTGGTCGGCACAGCCGCTCCAGGGATCCAGGACCCTACGATGCAAGGGCGAGGTGAACAACAGGAGGATGGCAGTGAGCCGGAGGCCGTAGGCCATGCCGCTCCCACCAACCATGGCCCTGCCACAGGGGGAAGTCACAGCGGGGCTGAGGCCACTGGCTCCACTGCCCTGCCAGGTGACTGATGGCCGGGTAACTGATGGCCAGGTGAATGATGGTCGGGCAAGACTGGAGGCTGGCAGGATCAGGAAGGTGGGTGTGAGCCAGGGACACACCCCGCAGAGACACAGCGGCCTGCAGGGGACCTCCTCATATTCCTCCCCGCCTGGGTCAGGGCCTTGCTCTGGGTTTTCCCGGATTTTAGCTGTGCCCTCCCCTGGCTAGAACCTTTTTTATTAAAACAGTAATGCATATTCTTTGTAGAAAGTGTAAGGGCTAAAACAAAAGTATATTAAAAAAAAGCCCTGACTCAACAACCATCCCATCACCTCCCCAAGTCCATTTCAGCAATTGTGGCTCCGGAAGACACAGCTCAGGGCCACACCAAGGGACCCCGAACTGTGGGCTGCTGAGGGATACGCAGCCCCATCCCCCATGGCGCATAGAAACGAGGAGAGCTGGAGTGAGTGATGAGCAGGCAGGGCCCGTGAGGCGCGAGCTCTTGTGGGGCCGTGAGGGGCAGATCAGGGCGAGGATCCGGCACCAGCATCGATCCTCTGGCCACGACGGCAGAGTCAATGCGGCCGCACAGCGAACGTCCCCATTCAGAGCCCCAATGAGTCTTTCTAGGGGACTGGAATGAGGTTTTCAGTTGATTTTAAGTAACTGACTTATTTCAAGATTGGAAATTGGACCTTTCAAGGAAAGGACAAGGAGACAGAAGAGGGAACCTCTGAACGAGACGCCAACACTTTCCCACACGACGGGACTCGCTTTCCCTGTCACTCTCATGCTTCCAGGGCCACAGTATTCACCGAGAAAGCACCTCAGCGTCTTTGGGACCTCGGCCCAGGCTTCCAGCCGCAGTTGAAAGCTCACTTTGCCTCTGAGCACACTGGGGTTCGTGGCTGTCGAAAGGCCCCTGGTTTGGCAGCGCAGAGAGACCCCTGGCAAAACAAAGGGCCACGTAGAACATGAACGTCTGTCACTAATCCAGAACTTCACACTGTCCTCAAGTGCGTTCGTGTCCATCATCTGAAAACTCAGGTATCGCATCACTCAGGTCGGTCCCCCGAGCAGCCAGAATGAGCCGCGTCAGCGTCTGTCCCCAGCACGCGCCCTCGGCACCCTCGGTCACAGGCCGCTTCCCGCTCTCCTTCCTCCCCGGGACCCTTCCTGTCTCGTGTTCGGGGCCCCATGATGTACTCATTTCTGACCACCACCCCCTCTACGGCTCCGTGATGATGCCGAAGGAAAGACATCCACGGAGAATCGGAGTCCACAGAGTCAGAAGGTGTCCCACACGTGCCCGGGGGTGGAGGGGAAACTGGAGCTGTTTATTCCTGTTTTGTGCGCGCACACGCACACGCACACGCGCACACGCACGCACACAAACACACACACACACACACGCACACGGAATCTAGTCTCGATCTGATGCTGTGGATTCTCAGTCGTCGTAGGTCACCACGATTGCCGGTCACGGAGGTGACAGGAAGGACAGGACTCCTGGCAGTGACCACCACGAGCCGCGGGACACAGACGTCCTTTGGAACCGTCCCGGGAGTATGCTTGTCCCCTTCACACTATGCGTATCTCCTCCCCTCTAGGAACCGCATGTCAAAATATTCTTTCTTAAAATCTGACTTCCTCGGTCTCCCCGTTTAGCTCGCTGTTCCTGGGCCCAAAGGCTGGTACCTAGTGGGCACGTGGTCACCTCTGGCTGCGAGCTTGTCACGACTTCCGCGTGTCCGGATGATGCGGGTGTGATGACATCACCCCACTCGTTTTTAGGAGACAGAGGTCCAGATTCAGTGGGTGCCGGGAAGCTCCGCAAAGCCTTTATTCTTTTCTTCTTTTTTATTTAAACCCAACATAACCTTCAGTCTGAGTTTCCTCAGAAGCAGATCCTGGAACACGGATCTGAAGTTTGGGGGTGATCCCAGGAAGCGACTAAAGGCCTGGAGAGCGCAGACGGGGGAGCGGACGCGGAGGAGAGCCCAGAGACAGGAGGTGGACACCCAGGTTCCCGGTTTCGGCCCCGTGGGCGCCCCTGGCTGTCTGCTCAGTGGCAGGTGAGTAAATCCAGAAAGTGGGAATGAGCAAGGCTTTCGGCTGAACCAGCCTGTCCCCCTTCCTCACGAGCTTTCAGGTCATCAGATGTCCCCGCCACAGCCACCAGACGGGGCCAGGAACAGTGTCTCAGTAACGAGCCTGCCCACGAGAGCAGGGAGCGTTTCCACATGTCCTGATGGTGTCCAGTCGTAGCCACGCACGATGACCCTAAAAGATGCTCCGCTGATTTTTTTTTTTTTTAATTAATGGCTTTTTAAGTTCCCTCAGTGGTTTGCCATTGAAATGGAATGAAATTCGAACTCTTTGCTGGTGATGCTGGGCCTGGGTCTCCCCCCACCCACCCCTGGAGCCACACCCAACCCCGCCCCACCCTGCACTCTGACCTCCAGGCAGGCTGGCCTCTTGATCCCTGGAAAACCTCAAACTCTCCCACACGCTGGGACCTTCATTGCCTTCAGGGTGTCCTTCTCCAGTAGCTCAGATACCTTGTCTCCCAGCACCCACACCCCACACACCCCGCACACACACCCCACACGCACCCTCACAGTGACTTCCTCTCAGAGTCCAGTGTTCTCCGCCTTCGAGCATCTCCATGATTCACAATTATTACTATATTTTTCAGTTGATTGTTGAGTTTTCCACTTCATGCCTAGTGTTTGGCACTCGGTGTCTACTCAAGAAATATTTGTTGAATGGATGAATAAAATGGCATCAGGCAAGTTCTTTTTTCCTATACAATGGTCCATGTTGGAACAAACCCTGGTCTGCTCATGTCAAGGCGAAGCACCAACACCAACAACCACTTCCTCCAGACCGGGAAGGAAAGAACAGGAGCCACACCAGAGGTCCCGGAGCCAGAAGACAGGGTCACTTACCCCGGTCCAGGGTGCCTGCCCTCTCCTGGCATTGGCGGCCCCCAAAGGTGCCACTGGAAGGGGATGGGCTTATGGCAGCCACAATCCCCCAAACCCTTTGTAATCCACTTATACCTCCTGCCAGGACCGTATCCCAGACTTAACAAGCTCTTTCAACTGTATTATCTGTGGGGTGAAGTGGTATTTCCTTTCATCTGAGCCAAAATGCCCGCACACCAGAAGGTCAGAGTTTGGCGCCAAAGTACGTATCTGTTCATCTCCTCTGTGCCACCCCAGACCTACTGTTGCAGGAGGCCCGCGTCCCTCAGGGTGCCCTTTCCAGGTTGACGATTCCAGCTTTTGGACACTCCTTCCTACAGACACGTCCCCTCTCGGAATCCCCACTGGACCCTCCAGATGTGCATTTACAGCCTCGGTGAGTTGTGGCAGCCAGAACTGGGCGCAGCATTCCCAGTCCTTAGGGACCACGGGGTAATTTTAAAAAATGCCTTTCTGATGCTTTTCTCGATGGTGCCAAATACACACACAGCAAAAAACTCAGCGACAGCCGGAGCCCTCCATTTCATAAACACACTTTAGGTTTATTTCTTCTTAACAGAAAGCGCCGCTCTTATTCTCATGCAGCGTCTCCTTGGTTAGTCACAGACACTGCAGCATTCCCCTTTGTGATCTGGCCCCGCCTGCTTGGCTCTCTGCCACTTCCAAGTTGAAGGCCACGCATGATCAAGTGCCTTTTCCCTCCCCCTGGTGAGTCCAGACAGTCCCAGTCACCCCTATGGAATTGCTCCCTTTCCAGTCCACGCACAGCAGGGCTGCTCATACGTGGCTCATGTTTTTTGAAGTGCTATGGACGGGAAAGAAAGCCCCGTGTCCACACGCGCACACAAGTTTAAATGTCTGGTGTCTGCTTTTTTCCCTCTCCAGATGTAGATCCCTTTCTCTGGAACGTTCCCCAAACATCTGACAGTCAAATGAGACTCCATCGCCCAAGTGCCTATTTACCCCTCAAAAAAGCACCAGTGAAATGATGAGGTACTTTTTTCCTCTTGCAGAAACCATGCTATCTGTCCCCCAGTAACTTTTCTTTCCCTTTTGAGACATTAACTGGATAAATGCATGAAATACTACCAAGATAATGAAATGGGCCGCTTCCTAGAAAACTGGGATATTATACACCACATAAACCCGGGGGGAGAAGGGGGGATGCAGATTAAAAAGATGATGCTTTTTCTGGGCATTCCTTTTCCATGTGAACTGTTTTCTTCTTTCGTGCCTTTCTGTACTTTCCAAGTTTTCTGCAACAAACATAGATTTGGTAGTGAAGGTAGGAAAATGGAAAATATTTTTACAGGAACATGTGGGTACGCCCCGGCTGGCCGTGCCCTTTGGAACCACAGAGAATGTGCCCTTGGCGGAATGACTGCTCACATGTTTTGACAAACGTTATCAAACGGCACCAGGACAGCCATCAAGGGACTGCAAAGGGGAGCGGGACACATTTCTGCCCTCGAGCACACAGTTTGTGGAGAGAGGAGGCTCACTCACTCTACCAGGACGCATGTGCAGCCCACCCTGCCAAGTTCACAGCTGCTCTTAGCCCCTCATTTCTCCCAGGCAGTAAGGACGTGAAGCTCAACTGTGTGGGCTCTGGATCGAGGGTTCCTGGATTCAGATCTCACCCCTTCACTTATCCGTAGTGACTTTGGACAAACTGCCTATTCTCCAACCTCCCGTTGCTCTGATCACCCCATCCGTAAAATGAGACCAAAATGAGGGACACAGGCCTTCCTCGCTTTACCACATTCGTACTGCGCTTCCCAGACGCTGCATTTTTCCAAGTTGAAGGCAAGACCTTCCCCCAGCAAAGGGAGTATGACCCGCTATACTGTGATACTCTCTCTATTGCAGCAATCTGGACCCAAACCCGCATCATCTTCCGGTTTCCCTATGACCTCGGTGGGTTGCGAGACCCCAGGCAGGTAGAGCTGTGAGGCGCCTGTGAGAGGGCCTGACCTGGAGGAGAAGCTGGGGAGGCCGTGACGACACACTCCCCCTGACTACTCAGGGCTGCAGCCAAACCCTGCGTGTCCAACACCAGGGCCAGGCCCCCCGCGTTTCCTTCTGCGGAGACAAAGGCCGGGAGGGCCACATGCTGTCTCTCGGCTGCTCTGGCTCCCGTAGAGCCTCAACTTCCCCAATCATCGGAGCCTGTGACCTCCTCCCTTTCGGTAAGTTATGGAGCCCATATTGTGAAGGAAGGCACCCCTTCTCCCCCCAGATGTGATGTCAGCGGATTTCGGCCAGCTGGTTTCCCAGGTGCCCTATAAATCTAGAAGAGACTGGCCCATACGAGCCACCAGCATTTGTCCTTCTCTGCTTGCGCCTATTATTCCTATTTCCTTAAGTCGATCATCCAAGACCTAATGCAACCTACAGTCTTTTCTGTGAGCTTAGAATGAAGACTCTTGAAACTCCGCTGGTGACTGGAGACCTGGTTGTCCTGAGCCCAATGAGCAAGCCTTCCAAGAAGTCCGTCCAGGAAGGGTAATGTGGGCCTGTCCCCATCCTCTGCTTCCCCTCTGCCCCCATTCCTGATCAGGCCAATGGAGAATTTTCCATCTTTTTCTCTGTGGGGACTGGGGCCGGTGAAAATACATAATTGGTATGCAAACTGAGATATTTCATTTCAGAAGATTTTCTTTTTATGACAGCTTAGTTATTCCATAGATTCAGTTACTAATTTTATTTTTACTGAGTAAAATTTAGAAAAAGAATTTCCAGTATTTCATCTTTTAGCCACACCCCCCAAAAATTCATTTCTCCAGATGAAAAATTTGGAAGGAATAAAAGGAAGGCATGCTTCATTCTGACAGTTCCACTTTCTGTTTGCATTTAACGTGACTTCAGTCCCAAAGGCTTTGGTGGCATCAGTGGGTAACGCAGCAGAGTGTGAGGAGAGGAGGGTCTGACAGGGCGAACAGCCTCTGTCTGCAGAGCAGCGGGGGCCCCGCCCTACTAGGCTCAGTTCAGAGAGGGATAAGCGACAGGTGTGAACTGGCACAGACAGGTGTGGTTGATGGCAGCGGTGGCTTCAGCTCTCACTCCGCCGCCGCCCCTCTTTGTAACTAGTAACGGGAAAGCCCTGAACAGTCGCAGCTCCTGCAGCTGTAAAATGCTCTTAGGGCCCGGCCCCACCTTCTCCAAACCCCTCTGGTTCATTCTCTAGAACTAGGCTTTCCTGTCACTTCCCCCAAGAAGTCTTCCCTGAATTCCTCTGGTCTTCTGTGTTTCCCCTCTCTAGCCTCCCAAGATCCTTATTTTGGCACCGAGAATGTTGTGAACACTTTTCAAGGTGACCTTCCCTGCTCAACGATTAACGCCTAGGGGCTGGAGACTGTACCGTCATCACCTCTGTGTCACTGTGCTCACCACACACAGTCCAGGGCACACCGTTCACGGTGCAGGAATTCTGTATTTACCTTTAACATGTAATGAGAGACAGGTGAGTAAGAGAAGCTGCCGTAGTGGATGGGCTGTACTTGAGGACCCAAGTTTCTAAGGAAAACAGGCCTTGAAGTAGAATGGCACTACCCGAGGGGGGTACTAGGGACAGCTGGCCTGAGGGCACTGCATCTCCTAAAGAACTGACTCTTCACCTTCCTTTACAAGTGAAATCCCTGGCCTTGGAGCTGGAAAGTGAAAGTTTATCAAAACAAAGATCAGTATTCATGGGTAAATCATTAGCTTTCCATCGGGAGTCAAAAAACCTTACTGTTTTCAACTGTGTTCTTTCAGCTGCAGGCCTGGGCCACCATCCTGCCAGAGGCTGGAGGCCTCTTCCTGCAGAAAAGAGGCAGGAGGAGAGGGATGCTGCTCTCCTCCAGGCACCCGGCCCTGCAGGTTACTGTCCCAGGAGGGTGCCGAGGATCCCACAACACCGGATCCTTGAGGTCAGACCCTGTCACCCATGTGGCTTTCGGGGGTGATATGGTTAAGAGGGAGAGGAGCTACTTTCCCTTCCGGAGCTGGCTTCTCCCAAGTACACCTTGTTCCTCAGGGCTTGTTCCTCCTTTACCTTTTAATGTCATCAAATCAGCATTTGTTGGGTCTGTACTGTGGGGTTGTGATACCATGGGAAATTGAACCATGAAAGAGACAAGAGGAGGACCAGCAAGATGAAAACATGCTCGGATCTCAGAGATTTTTCTCTGAGAGAAAAATCTTTCCCGAGCTCTGTAGATGCATCTGAATTCAAAGAACAGAGGGAGAAGGGGCTCTGCCACCTGCTGGAGTCTGGCCGAGAGGACGTCTCTGCTCCCCCAAGAATTTGTTCTGCAGGAGAAGGTACCCGAGCCCAGAGCAAGCCCCTGGCACAGGGTGGGCTGGTCACGAGGTACCCCCCGCCCCGCACCCCTCACCTGGCCTTTTGGATCCCCAGGGAGTAAAAGAAGAGCCGAAGGGGAGCCTGAGTCCCCAGGGGCGGGTCCCTGAGCGCCTGAGTGCCCTCTCCCAGGCCGCAGGTGGCCCTGCCAAGCTGGACGCCTGGGTGGCCGGGTCCCTGTGCAGAGGTGACCTGCGCCCTTGCAGACAGACAGCTGGACCGCCCTGGCCTCCAGCAGCAAAGCGAACCCAGTTGATCCCCCACCACAGATCAGCATCCCCGGGTGCATCATGAGCCTTCTACAGGGGGTCCGGCGCAGTGGGGCCGGTGGAGGCAGAAGGGGCCAGGAGGAAGAGCTTGGGGAGCAGGCAGGCGGGGGCGGGACGCCTCGTCCTGGAGCAGCAGGGGCTGGGGGGTTCATCACGCGGGGCTGCGCCCAGACCAGAGGGGTGCGCACAGGGCGCCCTGCGCGCGCCGCCCTCCCCTGGGCACGCCTTGGCGTAGTCGAGGCCGCACTGCGCTGGAGCCCAGCGGTCGCAGAACCGCGTCCTGGAGGCGAGGTCCCGCCGCCAGCCGCGCGCGGAGCACGCGGGGGCCCCGGCCAGGACAGCAGCTCCCCGCTTCAGCATAGCCGGCCCGCGCCCCAGGGCCCACCGCGGCCAGCGACAGCGCGCACAGTGCGGGCCACAGGGCGCCCCTCGCCGCCGGCCGCATGGGGCCCGTCACCGGCGCCCAGGGCCCTGCACCTCGCGCAAGTGCTGCCCGAGGGAGTGGCCAGGGCGACCACCTGCGCCCTGCCTGACCTGGCCCGACCCCTCCCCGCGGGGCGGGCGCTGCGGTCTCCCAGCACCTGAGGTATGAGTGGTGGGGGTGCCCCCTGCGCCCCGAGGTCCAGCCCCAGGAGAGGCAGGTGTCAGGTCCCCATCCCCCGATCAGGCCCAGAGCCTGGCCATGGCGTCCGGACCGTGCGCCCCGAAAGCGCGCAACCTGGGTCTGGGCTCACCACTGAATCCCCTCCACCAGGTTTACCCGGGGTCGCCAGAGCTCTGTCCCCCGCCTTTCCCCCCAAATAGAGTCTCTGGCCCTCGCTTACGTTGAGCACAAATAATCCTGGAAAGGTCATTGACGTGTGTTTTCCTAAACCACTTCGAGTAGGATGGGTTTTGCCAGAAACCGGAGATAGGAAGCTTTCTGTACTGGCGGACCTAAGGAATCTGATGAACGAGAGACTTTTCCTTCCCCTTCTTCTCACACCCACACCTCAAAGAGGAATTTCCTTCACTCTTTAGGGAGAAAAGTAACAAAGTAACAAAGGTTAAAGAAAAACAACTTTACTACAAAAGTAGGAAAACAATCACACACACACAAAGCATCATTGTTGTGAAATGAAAAGGATTTGATGCAAGAATCGCATCTTATGAACTCTGATCACAGATAAAGTCTGGCCGATGTAGAATGTAATCCTTTTTCACTGTCCAAAGAAAACACACTCTAACATCAAAAAGACATTTTTGTGATTACTTACACAAGGGAATCTCAGGACTGGCCATTTATTTTTGCTTTCCTTTTTAGACGTCTTACTTTGTGCAGTTTAAACAATATCTGCGTCTTTATTTATTTATTTATTTTTACATTTTTAGTTCTTGGAAGTTGGTACTAAATACCTCTGTCAGCAAATTGTACCGTCTGCCTTTTGCCTGTGTTGTTCGTTTTATTAGCAGCTTTGTACTAGCTCATTCGTGTCATTTCTCCCTTACTTCTTCCCCAAGGCTGTCTGCTTTATGGAATGCCTTTAGTTGGACTTGTTCTATAGGATACCCTAAGAACCTGGAATTGTTCCAGAGCAAAAGGTGAAGGAAAACGATTCACTGCCTAGTTCATTTACAGGAATAAAAATTAAAGGGAAGACGTACAGAAAGTGAAAGATGACATCCTGTTTAAGAGAATTAAAAACAGAGTGCCAAGTGCTTGTCCAAAGCACATTGGGTTAGGTCTCCAAAAAGTCAGCAACCATGAAGGGCCTGAGGGGCTTGTCCCTTTTGGGTGCTTCTCAAAGTTAAACGCAGACGTCCTGGGAGAGTTACATGCCAACATCCTGGGATGCAAACATCAGTCGCAAAGCTCGCAGTAAAACGGCGACGGATTTGTTCAATCTGTGGAACACGCCTGTGTCAGGGCCTGGGACTGGCTCACTGAAAGTGGAGATTCGCTGTTGCCTTCATTTGCCTTCATAGAAATTGTGCAAAATTGTTTGTTCATTAGAGAGAATTATTCAGGCCCCCGGGCCCTGCTTTCCCAGTGCCAGTTTTATGATGCCCAATAAAGGCAGGACAACCCTCCAGCCAGCTCGAACATGCGCACCGTGGGAAGTCTGTCCTGAAAGCTCGTTCGCCTTTTTCCAACCGCGCACCCGCGTCCTGGGCCCAGGTGTCTACACCCGCAGGAGCGCCAGCCTCCCTGCTCTCCGCATCGAAATCTGTTACATTCTGACAGACTTCACTCATTTTAGACATTTTTAATGTAAAAATAATATTAATAATACACATATCCTACACTTTGCCATGATTAGAATTTCCCAAGCATTGGGAACACTTTGGAAGCTGTGCTCCTATTATTTTCTCCATTTCAGTGATATTTTCCTCTTAAGGAAGAGGTTAATGTGAGTTTCCATTCCCTGGCGTGGCCGCGAGTAACAGGGCCTTTGAGAAGAGACAGTGGAGAAAGGTGACAGGGTCTGGGTCAGGGACCAGCTCCGCCCAGCTGGTCTACACTCACTGTCTCATCACACCGGCACGTACACCCGGAGGGAAAGCACTTCGCTCCAAGAAGCAGGGCCAGGTGACAGTCTGACTTTTCGGGGACCTGGTTATGGGAGACCCCTGAGTGCCGGCCTCAGAAACCCGCGATAGTAGGACCCTGATTCCGGGGGAGGTCCGGGTCGGTGTGCAGCACGTCTCAGCTGAGCTGCTGCGACCTCCTGCGGCACCCGCAGGCCCGGGTCGTCCGTGGGCAGCCTCCTCGCCGTGGTTCACACCCACCGGATGATGAACGGCCGCGGTTATTCAGTCGGCAGTGGCTCTGGGAAAAACAATGGAAACCCAGCTCGCTGCCTTTCTAACATCTCAGCCCTTTTTTGGCAAGAGAAGGCTGAGTCTCGCCCTTCCCCTCTGAAGTGAGTCGATTTGAAAGCTGCCTTCGATATGTTTCTTGGATTTAGGACTAAGAATAGTCACACTATTTCCTGCAAGTGACCGGGCGCTTGCTGCATAGGTTACAACAAGCGGACACATGGCCAACCTAGGGTCTGGACCGCAGTCTGTCTGAGTCAAACCTTGAGCCCTGCCTGACCACAGCCGGTGGCCCCTGCCCGATGGCCAGACAAGCACGCCTCCCGAGGGAGACCGTGCACCGGCCAGGCCAGCCTTGGGGACACGCCGCCACCGGTCCCACAGCTCGTGAGGGCAGCCCCAGATGCCGGCCAACCCACTCGCAGCCCCACCTGTTGGCATTCACTTATTTGTTCTCTGCCGCGCTTGCTCTGAGAAATCTCTTCAGAAACACGTGCCCAGGATCAGGGCGGCATCTTGTGCCATCTGTGACCTCTGAGAAGCAGACAGCCCAATGGCATGAGGAATGCAAGAGACCTTGGGGGGAACCGTGCTGGACCGCATGCCAGAATCCCCAACACGGCACGGGGGTCAGTAGAGGCCCCCAAACACCTGCCGGAGCCTCTCCTACGGCGCACGCTGCCTGCTTCCCCATGTGTCTTCTCCAAGAGCCAACAAGGTCCTCAAGGTCAGAGACTCCGCAGACAGCCTGTGATGTCCCCCAGCCCCAGGGAGCCTTCACCCCAAAAAGGCCCTCCTCCGACATGGCCCCGACATGGCCGCGACATAGCCCCGACATCTGCAGCTGAGACTCGCTCCCAGGAAGGGGAAAGAGACAGCAGGCCTCCAAAGGGGACAAGTGACAAGGGACTGGTAGGGCAGCGACCTGCTGAAGGAAGCTTCGAATAAGCCAAACTGTGCCACTGCAGAAGGGACACAGTCACAGGGTGTGTCCTCCTGCCCCGCGCAGGTCCAGACCCCTGGGAGCCAGGGAGCCATCTCCGCCCCTGAAGGTCCCTGTGCTTTAGGATTCTGGATGAGCCCTTCGGAGGGCGCGGCCTCGAGGAGGGCGTGGTGACAGGCCCGGGTGGGCTGAGTCCAGAGAGGCGGGTCCTCTCAGGGATGCTCCGCCCACGGGAGGAGCACTCAGCAGCAGCTGGTGCTGGTGCTGCCTGGGAACGCGAGCATCTCTGGCTCTGGAGCCTCCTTTCCTGTCTCCCCGAAGCCAAGCGGAGGTGGGTGAGGAGACGCCGCGGGCAGGAGCTCGCTCGCTGCTGGCCTGGCCGGGACCGCGGAGGGGGTTCGCGTGGGGGTCGGTGTGTTCCTAAAGGGCCTGGCACACGTGACCTGGGGGTACGTCTGGTCACAAACCAATGGACCCCAATTAACGCAGGTTCCCTGCTATGGGCACCGGGACAGGAAGGGGACGCCGAGGACCAGGCGGAGCTTCGCCTCCAGCAGGACCAGCCCCTGGAGAAAGTGCCGGGACCTGCGTTCCAGTCCAGTGCGCCCTGGTCCCCCCTCGGCCCCCCCTCCCCTTCCGCCCACGCCCCTGCATCTCCTTTCCTCCCCCCACTCTGCTATCCTGATAGGAGGAGAAATATATCTATATGTGTTTGGTCTTCGGCCCTGGCTCCTAACACACCCCCAGAGCCAGGAAACGTGACAGGAAGAAACATCTTTTCTTACAAGGGGTGGTTCTGGGGCCCGAGATGGCTCTGGAGCCATGAATAGGACGGGCGCGCCTCTCCTCCTGTCTTACAGGCCCCTTTCCACCACAGCTGCTAGCAAGGTGACCTTTAGGAAACCGCCGAGGACGGGGTGGCTGCTGTCCAGGGTCACCAACCATGTGAGTAGAGGGTCGGACTGTCAGCGCCGCCCCCCGCCCCCAGCCGGGGAGGGGAACGGAGCCCGATTTGGGGTTAATCGCCAATGGCCAGTGATCTCCTCAGTCGTGCTTCTTGCAAACCCTGAGTGAAGGCCTCCAGGAGCTCCGGAGTGGGTGACCCCGTGCGGGGAGGGATGCGCCCAAAGGGGCTGTGGCGGCTCCGCCCTCCCCCTACGCCTTGCCCTGGGGTCAGCGTGGGGAAAACACGGGTCGTGGCAGCAGTGGGAGAGGGAGAGATGGGGTTCTCTTTTCAGGGACGCACGAGGAGAGGCGCCACGCCGGACACACAGCTCATCGTCCGCTGTCCCCTCCTCACATAACTAGCACTTCTTCCTGGACGGTAGGGAGGTGAGAGCAGGCACGGTAGGCCTGGGCCCTGGGCCCCTTCCAGGCCCTGTGACCTCGGGCCGGTGAATGATGGATGCATTTGAGAAAACGGTTTCTCTCTCTCTGTATTCCACACAAAATGTGGGATATCAACTGCATAATTCAAAGGATAGAATATAGATGACATTGTCCATCAGTGTTTACTCTACCAAAAGAGGATTCTGTGGATATCATTAGTGTCTGGATTTACCTTCAGCTTCCAACTGTTGGCTTTTTTGGTAAAACAACTTGTTTCAGATGAGTGGCAGATTTTATCTTATTTTGTGTTGAGATTTGGGTTCCTTAAAACTTTTTATTGCAGAACTATGCCCGATTATTCAGATTCTCCTTGCTGCCTACCTCATCACAATTTAAAAAGAGCCTTCCTTTTGTAAATTTACTCAAAAGAAAATAAATGCCTTTCAACAACAAAGACTTTTTTTTTCCATAGATGGTATGTCATGGGAATGACTGTAAGACTATATTTTTACTATAAACGGTAGCATTTTTAAAGCATTAACAAGCATTGTTTTTTCCACAGACAGAAGAATTCAAAGATGTTATATAAACTTTTTAACTTTAGGAAAGAAGGATTGGTGCATTTTAATTTGTTATATGCTTTTTGTATTTGAGGGGGGTGGTTATGGGCATGGGAAGAACGGTTTTAGGAGTTTTATTGATTCTATTTTTAATTTTTTAAGAAAAGCAAAGACAATAGCTCAAAGGACAGTTTTTTTAATGTCCTAGAATATATCGTCTTAAACTCTTTGTTAACCATGTGTCATTATGCATGGAATATAGTATAATAAGTGAAATGCATAAAATGAAGAAAGAAACAGTTTAAAGAAAAAGTAGACCCATGAAATTTTACAGCCTTTGTATTTTCGTTCCAATCTGCTGCTGATAACCCAGTTGTCACTTACTCAACTCCATCCGTAGAAAGTGGGAGTTGGCCTTTTTAAACTCCAGTCTTTTAAAGAATATGGTTATTATTGCTGTATGATTACTTGTTCCATATGATGTTTTCTCAAAGGTTCTTTTACCTTTAAATCATAAACGAAATTAAGCAAAGACTATAAAAACTTTCAGATCAAACCAAACAAATCATCAATCTCAAAGAGATAATATTTTAAATTTCTCTTCTTCAATAGTAGGGAAAAATCTTTCATGTGAAACACTGGTTTTCAGTTGTAACTTCCTTCTAGGTCAGAGGTTGGCAACTTTTTTTCTCTATAGGCAAGGCAGTGAATATTTCCGGCTTTGAGAGCCACGTACACTTTCTGTCACATGTTCTTCTCTTCTTTCTTTTGTACACATAGTTTCTAAGAATGTAGAAACTATTGTTAACTCCTGGGCTATGCAGACAGCCCGGAGCTGGATTTTGGCAATAGCTTGCCCACCCCTGATGTATGTGAGATCCACTGGAAAGCACTGCTTAAACTTGTTGCACACAGGAACCTAAATAGGATTCAGGCAGAAAATATGAGTCATTTCCTGAGAGAAATGGGCTTTGGTATTATATCAGGTGTCATCTGTAATCTCTATTAAAAGTAATATAACTCAGATTAAAACAAGAAAACAGCGCTGTGTGCACGAAATTCACAGAAACCGAAGGCTCCTTTTTAAAGCCGAATAATTGTGTGGCAACTTCATGTACAACAGAAAATGTCGTCTTGGAGACCAAAAAACTGCCAGGCTTTTTAAGCAGAGTCTAAGTGGCCCTGAGATTGCGTGTAAAATTGTACAGACCTTCACTTGTGTGTGAAGTGGCCCAAGACGTGAGAGCCTCTCAGGGTCCGTCTGTGTTGTGGTTGTGCCAGAGCTTTCATCGCGTTCTCACAGATTCGTGTGACCTTGAAGATGAATAACTCACTGCTGAAGTTCTTTTAATCAGTACGTCTGCCCCCCCCCCCCTTAGACTCCTTGCCGCTCACATGCAAAAGTTCCGTCTCTTGGTTTTGCATCAGTTGTATGAGGTTTTGTAGAGTGGCGACTGGTGAGGGGAGTGGGCTGGTCGGTCTGTGAGGTTACAGGATCTCCTTTGTCTAGGGATTGGGGAGCTGTGCACCTTGGAGGCAACATGGTTGCTCATGGGTGGCAGCTCACACAGCACCTGCAAGGGACTTCATTATGGTCACTGCCAGCTTTGTGGCATTTACACAAGATGGTTTTCATCTTGTGTTTGTCTTCAGGCCACCTTG
Source organism: Cynopterus sphinx (assembly GCA_030015415.1). Classification (NCBI taxonomy): domain Eukaryota; kingdom Metazoa; phylum Chordata; class Mammalia; order Chiroptera; family Pteropodidae; genus Cynopterus; species Cynopterus sphinx. The sequence goes on from JAKZJJ010000142.1 coordinate 91,989, forward strand.
AGTTCTTTTTTGCAGTGTATGAGACAGCGGAGATAGACATTTTTTCCTTTAGTTGTAGTAAAACACGCACAACGAGACTTACCAGTTTCACTGTGGTAACGTGCACAGTTCATTGGCATTAAACACATTTGTTGATATTGTGCCACCATCATCACCATCCATCCATCCACAGAATTCTTCATCTTGCAAAACTAAAACTCTGTGCCCGTTAAACAGCTCCCTGTTCCCCCCTGCCCCATCCCCGAGCAACCACCATTCCACTTTCTGTTTCTGTGATTCTGACTCCTAAATACCTAAGAGAAATCATACAATATTTATCTTTTTTGTGACTGATGATGAATCGACATTTAAGGAAAACGTGAAAGTCATCTGGGGAAATAAATCATAGTCTGGAGACAGTAACATCACTCAGGTGGTCATATTGCTCCTTCAGTACGTCAGCAGAAGGAATAATTAGTTGGTCACCTTTAGCAAATACTGAGTATCTGCCATTTTTTTCCTCCGTATGATTCTGAATTTGATGGTTAAAACTTTTTAATCATTTTCTCCAAAAGTAAAATAGTACAGTTTTAATTTGTGCTAGTCATATTTTCAAAAACATGTTTTTACAGAAGATTTACCTGTGCGTGTACTTTGCTCATCATAAACAGAATGGGGTTTTCACTGAGTTAATTAAAATCTTAAATATTCATCAATTCTATTTAGAGGTATGTGGATTATAAATACCAACCTACTGACCACTGTAGAAAAGCATCTGAAATGACAGTGTGTGGGCTGAAAGTCAGCGTCCTCAGCCGGGCTCGGGAGCGGCAGCCCCGGAGGAACAGACCGCTGGGCTCTGCACTGCTTCTCGAATCACACTGACATCTGCGCTCCCCTCGACCTGCCTGTCACAGACGGTAAGGACAATGCCAGGGACACGGTCCAAGTTCCCGAACCTTCACCCCTGTTCTGTCTCCCTCTTTCCCCCTCGTGATGCAACACTTCATCCCAATCCCTAGATCAATCCCCAGGATGTTTTTCCATCTATGGGGAGAGAGAGAGAGTCAGACAGGGAGAGAGAAAGACAGAGAACAGGAGGAGTGACGGGGGGAAGGAAACAGAAAGCAGGGAAAGGTGGGGAGGGAGAAAGGGGGGAACAAGCAGAAGGACGCAGACCTGGAAGCCCCTGCAGGACAGGCAGCTGGGAGCGGGAACCGTCCATGCCCGCCAGCAGGATTCCCAGTCTGCGTCCCTCGCGACAAAGTCGCCGTCTCGCCCCTGCGGGAAGTGTGGGGTGTCTCAGGGTGGGCGGCATCACGGAGAGCAGCTGCCATCTCCCTGCACAGCTCGCCCCACCAGCGACAGGGGTTTGGCTCGGCCTCTCCGCCCTGCCCCCGTGTCTGCCTGGCGGGCGGGGCTGAGATGGCCATGCCCGCAGGTGACCTTGTGCTGTCCGCAGCCCACGCGCAGGGTGGAGTAGAGGAAGGAGGTGGCGCGGTCACGCAGACCGTCGCTTTGCTCCCAGGAGTCCTACCGAGTCCCCAGAGTCATCCTCGACGGGAACAGACGGAGACTGAGAACAGAACAGACACCGGGCCACTAGGAAACAGCCCTCCCCGTCTTCTTCTTCGGGGTCGTCTCCACTGTTACAGGACTTAGAGCGGGACACCTTTCCACAGGGACCGCGTGCCCACGTCACGCTGCCCAGGTTTGGGGGGTCGAGGGGGGCTGGGGAACGAGGAGGCCCACCTCGAGTACGGGGCTCGCTGGGTTCCATTCCGCCTCCGCCTCCAGGAGCGTCTCGCTCTGTCCCGGGGATCCCTTGTCCTCATCTGTGCTCCTCCTACTCTCTGCACCCACAAAAGGTGTCCCTTGAGGTCGTCGGGCCCCTGGCACGGCAGCCTGCACCCTGCAGGGGCGCAGTGAGCCGAGAAAGCAGAAGGTGGGGGGCGGCTCTGCTGCTGGGCAGAGGGAGAGCAGAGGGTGCTTGACCCTTTATGGGGGGGGATGTGGGGCACGTGGGAGTCTGGGTGGGATAGATCCTTAGACTCCGTGACTCTGAGATGCCTCAAAGTGCTGAAATGCCTCAGAAATCACTAACGATTTAGGACAGACTCGTCATAAACAGCACTGTTGCTGGTGCTGAAGGCGAGTCCCACGGTGTTTACTGTCACTTTGAGCGTCTTTCTCAGAGACACGCTGGAAAGCCACCACTCCCGCTGTCCCTCGCTCCTGTCGCGCGGCATCTCACAGAGCTGGAAGGCGCCGTTTCGGAGCCGCAGAGCAAGTGAAATGCTTCGAAGGGGGCGAATCCACCAACAAAACATAAACCGCCTCTGCCCAAGGTGTGGCCTAAAAAGGAGCGAAACTTGGGGCTTTCGGGTCTTCCCGCAACACCTACCAGTCTGCGAGCAGAGCTCACGGGACGGACAGTGGCCCAGGGAGGTGGTGTCGGTGCCGGCGAAGGAAGGAAAGGTGCTCCGAAGGTCTGCAGGGGAGGAAGGGAGAGAGAGGTGAGAAAGAGCCGATACAATGACCACGATGTGAAAGGAAAACTTGAAAAACACTGGATTCCAAACACGGGCGTCGCTTCCCTCGCAGAAAACAGAAGGAAGAACCATGCACGGTCACCGCCCTTTGCGAGATGGGCCACGTTCTGTGCCATCCCTCGGGGCGCCTGCCGCCCGGCGCAGAAACCCAGTCCGCACCAAAGCCAGAGCTACCCAGGTCTGTCCAGGATTTCCACGTCCATCACCGTTTCCGGGAGGTGGGGACAGGGGCTGGAGGCCGGGATCCATTCGGGAATAATGAATAAGAGGAACAGTGATGTGTTGGGGAAGGGAAGGATTGACATTCTGCGTGAGAAGTCACCTCGCCTTAAGCTTTAGCCAGTCACAGCAGCGGTGGCCTTCCCTGGCAGCCGATCGCGCTTCGTATCCACCCGGGAAGGGCCTGTCGACCGCGACAGGGGAGGCGCATCGTCCCACAGGAGGGACACAGGGGTCATCGCCGGAACCACTGATCGATTTGCGTCTCACGGGCAGGGAGAGGCTAAGACGTCGCGCCTTCGGCGTCGTGCATTTTGAATGCACCGCGTAGCGATCGGACGTTCTTACCAAAGTGTTTGAGCCCAGATTCAATCGACCCGTTCGATGTAACGTTCGTTTATAGGGAATACGAGGGATAGAAGAGCCAGGTGACAGCGTGAGGACGCCAGTGGGGAAAGCGAGGGCAGGGCCTGCTTCTGTGGTCCACCTGACCCGTCCTCCCCACGAGTCAATGTTTGAGGGGCCAGGGGTGTGTGTTGTTGGGGGAGAAGCGAGGAGAGTGTTAGAGACTAAGGACACGGAGCCAGAAGATGCCACGCGCGGGCCTTCTCCGAATCCTAAGGAAGAAACCAGCTGGACAACTCACCGGGGAGAGGGCTCGCGGAAAGTAGGATGTTAGTCAATATTGAAGGATGAGCATCCTGTTCTCCGAGGCGTGACAGCCTCCTAGCTGTCGTGTGAGAAACTGACCTTCATGATCAGGAAGCTGTGAGGATCTGTTTAGGGACAAAATAGCCCCAGGTGCTTCAGTGGTTTCCCCGTGGACATGGTTTCAGGAAATTCCCTCCACGAGCGAGTCCGTTTGAACCGGACTTTCCTGGCCGGGAGTGTGGATGCTGCTGCTGCCTTTCAGGGGGAGAGGATTTCTGCAGGTGATGGCCCTGAGCAAGCGGGACAAGTGGCCACCTGGCTCAGGGCCAGCCGGCCGCCCCGGGACCCGTGGACCCTCACCCGCCAGGCCGGTGCCGGCTGCCGATCCCTAACGAGACGAGGGCAGATGCTGGGAGCGCACCCTCGCAGGCCTTTCTACCAGTTCCACGGGGTCGTGTTCTGCCCCCTGAATCGCACAGGTTAAGGGGGGCTTTTTAGAAACGGTGTGTTTCCTGTTACTCAGCACAGAGGGCTCCGTAGCTGACGGGGTGTCTCTTATTTTGTCTCCCCTATGACCGGGCGCCCGCACAGGGGTCCTTGGAGGCCCCCCAGGCGCCCTGTGAGCACCGTGCATGGTGTCCGGATGGAGGTGCACACGGACACACAGACACGGGCACGCACAGGTCGCGCACGTGCCACGCCCCTCTGCCGAGGCTGTCGTCGGCTTCTCGTGGATAGAGGTCCACGACGCAAAACGTGCGGAGCAGCCCTCGTCCCAAGACTAATCCTCCCCGCTCTGTTTGGGGAGCTGAGTGTGTGGGCACATGCCCCGGCCCCAGATTTCCAGAGTTTACACCTCTCGGATGCTGGTCCCCAGCCCTCCCTGGTGGGGCGGCCCCAACGCCTGCAGCATCAAAGCACATACGTCCTTGGTGGTTCTCGCTCTGCCCACAGGGAGCTCTTCAGGTGGACACTAAGGACGACGAGCAGCCCCCGTGGCGGATGAGCCCACCCACCCACCCACATCAGGGCGAGGCCGAGGCCTCGGGCCCCCGTCTCTCCTCCGTGCCCATCTCGCTTCTCCCCGGTCGGCAGCCTCCACTGGAACAATCCTTTATGGCTTTGCTACTTCCTACGGGCTTCACTGTTTAAACAAATTCCAGAAAAGCACACCCATTATCACGAATGAATCCAAATCAGATCTCCCAGAACTGCGGAGGGCTGCCAGACGGTCCCGAAGGGGAACGGGGGCGGAGGCGGAGGCTTTCCCTCGCTCCAGGAGCTGGGATGCGAAGCTGGAATGTGTCCGCCCAGCACAGAGGGGCCGCGCCCACGGCTAGAGACATTTCTTGCGGATTGTTCCGACATTACCTTCACGGTGGCGTTGGACTGTGCACTGAGATCGTGCTCAGCCAGGACGTTCGAGACCCCTTCCACGTCCAGGTTTCATTTCATCCTAAGTGTCCCTGAGCGAGGAAGAGAAAGGCGGTGACGGTTTCTCATCTTCCCCGATAAGTAAATGAGGGCAAAGTGGAACACACGGGTTTTTTAGAAGAAAAATAGTTAAGACTACGTTCAGAACCCGATGTTCTGAGCTTAATGTTGGACACTGTCGTGTCCAAAGAACCAGAGAGCTGAGAGACACCGAATTTTCCAAGGCATAAAGTCACAAGCGTCCCTATGAGAGCCACGAGGCGTGTCTGAGGGTAGGTATGGGAGTGAGACGGCACCAGGGCGAGGACACACAGGGGCAGCCGTCAGCCGAAGGGCCCAGTGAGAAGGGGGGATGGCCACGGGCAACTGAAGGTCCCCAGGGGCCGGAGTCCCCCATAGGGCGACAAGGATCAGAGGACCTCTAGGCGTTCGGAGGGCGTCAGCGAAGACATGGGACGCGTTTCTAGTGGTCATTAGCGGTCAAGTGCGGCAGAGCCGGTCCCACCCTGAGCGACGACTCCCCCTGAAGCCGGTGCCGCCCTCCCGCCGACTCACATGTCCCCAACACACTCAGGTCTAAAGCAGAGGCCCCTCTCCTGGCTTTGGGGTCAGCCCTCTGTGAAACATGAACCGCTTGGGTGTTTAGGAGACTTGGGAGTGAGAAACGGGCCATTGCGCCATCGTGGCATGGGAGCCCGGGGGGGACCTGACAAACGGGTTCAACCCATCCCTGTCTCAGCTCTCAGGGGAGGGAAGCGGGGCTCAGAGGGGACGAGGGCTCCGCCCCAGGCTCACACGCACCTTAGTGTTAGATGCGGGGTGATCGTGTGCCAATAAATTATTTCCTTCAGCTCATCCTCATGTTTAAGCCCATATGTGCATGTGCATCTCCAGTGCGCTTTACGTATTTAAGGTCTGTGGTCTCAAACGCTGGAATGAATGAGAACTAAGTTTGAGTTGTTTTCTGCAAATGGCCAAATTTTCCTTCAAGGTAGGGACCTTCATTCATTCATTCATTCATTCATTCATTTTTCAATAACACAAGATAAAGGTCTCAAAAAAGGGTTCAAAATTAGGGCGTCACGTAGAGGAAAGTCTTACATGAAAAGGCTGCACGTTTGTTTCTGCTGAATGAGGCTGGCATTCTGTTTGCAAGTGCATTTCGTGGTGTGGCCCAGCTCTGCAGCTCACGTGAGTTATAAACTCCAAAAATCAGACGCACTTGGGAGAAAGACGTGGGCCTGGTCCGAGTGAACGTCATGGGATGAACAACCTCTTGCCATCACTCACATTCCAAAGTTATTTTCCAGGGAGATCATCAAGCCAAGAAATACAAAAACCGTTTTCCGTAATTTTCTCTGCACAGATCAATGCATGAGAGAGAGAGAGAGAGAGAGAGAGAGAGAGAGAGAGAGAGAGAGAGGAGACCCACTTACTGATTCAAGGTCATATTTGTTTGCTTTCCCACTCCAAGGTCACCGTTCAACCAGACACTCCCTCCAGACATAACGAGACGACGGGACTGTTGGAACGACACCTTGCTTCTCCCTCCCTCTTCTTTGTTGGATTGTCAATTAACTAACTATTATTTTAAAATTATAACATATATGTAAACATATTTATATAAGATATAAACATTAACAATCTTAAGTTGTCAGTGTTTAGGTTACTATTCTGAATTTTCAGAAAGAACTAAAATATAAAAGCAGCATCATCTCCACCCATTTCGCTTCTGACAAACACCGCGACTCTCTCCGTCCGCGCTGGCACGGGCGGCGAGGTGCCATGCCTTAGGTCACCCAGCCCCGCTGTTTCTGGAGAGGGACGGCTGTGAAGGAGGGTGACCGCCCTCCCGAGAGACAGAAATGCGGCGTGAGGGAGAGCCCCAGACCCTCGCAAGCCTGCGTGTGAGGACGGCCTTTCAGCGAAGCCGGCATCCCACACACACTAACTGCGAGTCAGCGTGTGGCAGGAGCCGGATTGCAGAGGCGAGAAAGACATGGTCCCTGCCCGACGGGAGGTCCAGGCCCGCAGAGGACACCGCCAAAGGGACAGCACGGCCTCAATTCACCGCGAGCGCCAGGACAGAGAAGCAGGAGGAGGAAGGGCCGGCCTTCGGGCTGACAAGTCCTGACAGGGCATGCAGGAGGGACAGGAGTAGTTGGGGAGAAAAAACACTCAGCTAAGCGTGAAGAAGGAGGAAAGAGAGAGTGTGACACACGCGGAGGAAACGCGGTGATGAGACGAGAGGGAAAAGCGCAGACGTCGGGCTGACTTAGTGCCATTTTGGCTTTGTCGCCTCAGCAAGCCTCAGCCCACAGGTGTTTCTGAGCCTCACTCAGCCATTCCAGAAGGGAGGATTCAGGACACACCTGAACGTTGGATGGCCTTCCTCTCCCCGGCAGGCGGGATGCCCCAGTGTCCAGAGGCTCAGGTGTCACCGTAGCGACCGAGGACCTGCAGGGATGAGTTCTCCATCCTGGCTAAGCCTCCGGAGGGCTTGCGGGGGGTGACCCTGGCTAAGCTTCCTCACTGCCTCGGTTTCTCCCTCTGTGAAACCGAACTGAGAGGCCTAACTCGCAGAAGCCACCGACCGTGTCCTACAGGACAGCCCCTGGCACGTGGCCTTACAGGTTGGGAGGTGTCATTACTGTCCGTTTTCACTCGCCCCCGCACCCAGGCCTCCAAGGGACAGCGACGCCTCGGCACTTGGGACCCAGACTTGGATTCCCCGAATTCTATGCGTGTGTGTGTGCGTGTGTGTGTAGGTGTGTGTATGTGTGTGTGTGTAGGTGTGTGTCCTGGGCAGGGAACACACAGCTGTGGCGGCATGGCTGGCATTGTGGGCTGGATGATTCCTTGTTGTGGGGACTGTCCTGAGCACTGCAGGGTGGTACCCGGCAAACACCCAGCTCCCCACTACGGGCCGGTAGCACTGCCCCTAATCACCACAACCCAAAAATGTCCCCAGACATTGTTAAAGGTCCTGGGGAGGTGGGGGGGGGCGGGGAGGGCAGAACTGCCCACGGCTGAGACCCACTCTGTACCCATCGGCCTCTACTCCTCTTAAGCGTCGCCGAGCCGCTGGGTCACAGATGAGACGGCCCATCCCCCCTGCGGCAAAGGCTTCCTACATCTGCTGGACCCCGGTGAGGACCCGCTCAGAGACCCCAGAACCATGTCACTGTCCAGGCTTCCCGACCTGGTCTCGTCTGCCCTCCGCCCTCACACTCCGCTCCCTTCTCTGCATCTGCGCGCGGTGCCACCGTGACGCGCTCGCCCCCTTGGCCTCACTGGGCCGCTTTCCCATTCTTCCGAAACAGACAAACTCTTGACCTCTCCCTGCTGCCCCAGGACGTCTCTGTTCTCCACCCGCCCCCCTACCCCAGCTGGAAGAGCCTCCCACAGCTTCCCTGCCTGGTCACCCCGTCCCTTCCACCCGCCCCCGCGGCCACAGCTTTCCTAACTCTCTGTCCTGGCAGCTTTGCGGGATTCTATCCGTCCACCCCTCGGTAGAGCAGATTCTGAAAAGAGCATCATCTGATAACACTCCTGGCGGAGCAACGAGTGAGCTCATGAAACACCAGCAAACATCAGTGCTCCCTGCCCCCGCACACCGCCATCGTGGTGTGATTCATCTCGGTCAAACACCCGCCTGGCTCCAGGTCCACTGCTCTTTCACACACTGATGTCTGGACATGAGATGCTCGGCGCGTTACAAGGCCCAGTTCCTATCAGACAGGATCCCCGGACTGGGCGCCGCGCGCCCCGTGGCAGTTTGCTCTCAAACTGTTCTTTGTTGATGTGCTCTCTGCTTTGCTCCCCACCAGTTTTGCTTTCCACACCCCCCCCTTTTTTCTGAGTTAGTTCTCTAGTTTATGACCGTTTCTGACAGCCTTCAATGCTTTCTATAAAGGTATAATTTTTAATGAGGGAAAAGGACTTAAAAGAGCGGGAAAGGGAGTCAAAAAAGGGATGGAAGGGGGTGGGGGAAGCAAGGCTTTGGGGGCCCAGGGTGAATCTCATGTGCGTGACTCGTGTGAAAACATATTCCCGGTTTTAGGTTTATTAATGCATTTCATTCAACCAGTAAGGTCTTCAAAGACGACCGGACATTCTCTCAGGAAGAAGTCTGGGCCCATCCTGTGCGTAATGACTCCAGATACAAAAAAGCCCTAATTGGCATAATTAGCCTGGCTTTTTCTTCTACGACAAAATATAGACCAGGCCACGGAGGCTTTTTTTTTCTTTTTTCTTTTTTTCTTTTTTACTTCCCTGGTGAGCACATTTCGGTTCCCTGGTTTTCATTAAGGTTACACCTGATGGCGCGTCTGTGAGTCATCGGCACGTTCAACCCGTTTTCCCGGGGCAGTCCCGGGGCTCATGCCGGGAGTGCTGGTTCTTGGCACAGAAGGCCGTCCTGCCATCCCCTCCCTCGGTGATCCCATTAAGTAGTGGAAATGCATACCGCTTTTCAGGGTGAAATTTGCCTATTTTACCCCAAGGGGTGCTGAGTTCTGTTGCCGCCTTTTCCACTTGCACAGGTCAGGTTTGGGGACTCTCAGTGTGCTAGCTACGCTCTTGGGGACATCTGAGTCCCGTCTACAGCCGCTAGTCTTCCTGTGCTAATAGCTGGAGAGACCTCTGCGGCACACACCGACCCGAAAACCACCTCGCAGACCCTAGTGACAGAGCAGAAAACTGGAGCCGCAGACGACCTCATTGTCATCTGACTTTACCTCTACGGATGCCCATCCGGATTGGGTTCCGATCCCAGGTCTGCCAGTTTCTGGCCTAGCGACTTGGAGCAAGTGAATTTGTGCCATGTTGTATCTGTAAAATATGCTTCGCAGGGTTTTCACATCCAAACTGGAAGCTGACCTATACCATCCCACCTCGCTCCTGCCTAATAGTTCGTTAAGATAAGAAAAGCTCCTCTGGGCGAGGCTAACGGGTGCCCTAATGCAGTAGTTTCCACAGTATTGTTCTGCCCTCCCCAAAGAAGGTTGGAAAAGTTGTAACCCTCACACTTAAAACAAATCGGTGGCGTCTAAAATGTGTGCTCAGCCATGTAATTGGATGCAAAAGGTGCAATTTCTACCGTCGCATAGATATTGGTACTTAAAGATCACACTATCATATGACCCCTTTAAACATGCGCCGAACTACAAATCCCTCCGTCATTTCAGAAACACTGTCACTTGATCGAAACATACACGTATGAGGATTGAAGCAATTGCTAAAAAGAGCACATACAGTTTTCTGGGATGTGCGTTTTAGAGCGCCCCCGACGCCTCCCGGTGCACATCCTGCGGGCAGCGCAGTCAGTCCCAGGAGAGGAGCCTCTTTCTCTCGGGGAACGGAGCTGAGTGGTGGCGGCCTGGGAGAGAGCCCAGGACGGGGGCCAAAATCACAGCTCAGTCCCGTCCCCGTGGCGGCTACCTTCTTCCGCAGGTCACTCACCTTCTGTTTCCCATCGTTGTAAACTGGAAATAATGCAACGCTTGGCCTGTTTGCTGCCCAGAGTTGTCGAAAGGTCTCGCCTAAGACAATGTAAAAATGTTTTGTGTGCGTTAAAGACAAAACACAATGGCTAATTACTGTCATTATTTAAAGAGGGAAATGCCTGTTCCGAAATGTCGGTCTCTGAGGCCCAAAATTTAACTGGCCGTTTCATCATCATAATGCCCTTTTCCTTTGCCCTGTCTGGTATCACTCTAGGCTTATTGGTATCAAAGACATTTTTTCAAAACATTTTTCCAAAGAAAAATATGAGGGTCATTTAGGGATCTTGGAAGTAATCTTTAAAAGAAAAATTGTAAAAGATGCCCATCAGCCTCAGTGATTGAATGCTCACTCGTGGGGGAAGCCAGCTCTAGGTCAGCCCGCAGCGAGGCGCTGGACACCAAGGAAGAGGAACCACCCACTTGTCACCTGGGAATGGATATGTGGGTCAGAATCACACCCCGTGTGCACACAGCCTAGCAGCTTCTGTTTTTAAAGACTTTTCATCTTAGGCTCTTGGATCAAAAAAAAAAAAAAAAAAAAAGAGATCTCTCTAAAGAGCAAACAAGGAAATAAGTGAGGGATGAAGAGAAAAGAAAAAGGAATGTGGCACGTTTGAAGTCGGCCCATCTTGATTCCATCAGTCAAATGCCCTGGAGAGCACTCGAGGGACCTGGGCGGGTGGGTCCGGGGTGGACGTAAGGTGCCCCCCAACCATCCGACAGGCCCCAAGGCTCAGCTACCCTTTCAAGTTCACCTGGATGCTTTTGTCCTTGACTTCTCCATCTCCCTGTGCTATCATTTCCACTTGACACGAGAACAAAGCAACTTGACTGTTGAGTAAAGCTTCTGCTAGGAGAGCAAATGGTCCCTGTGCAGATGGGGTCTCTTCTCTTCCTGGTGGAGCATTTCGCCGCCACGTCTCACAGACGAAGCTCAGAAACCCATCGCGCTGGAGAGCAAGTCAACAAAATGCACACCGGGACTGACCGCGGGGTCTGAACTCCGACAGTATCATTTCTGACGTGTTCCTCCTGCCCTCCCAGCCCTTTTCCTTCCCTCTTCCCTTTTCCTCCCTCCCTCCCTCCCACTTTTTCCTTCCTCCCTTCCTTTCTCCCTCTCTTTCTCCCTTTCTTACCTGCCTCATTTTTTTTTCTCTTGCTTCTTCTCTCTTTCTTAGAAATATACTGATAGAAACTTACTTATAGTACGACTACAACAGTATTGTAAATGTAATGTTCATTATAAAACATTGAAAAAATGCAGAAGAAGAAACACAAAACTTAAAATCAAAATCATCTAGTCTTATCTACAAGAAGCTAACCCTTGGACTATGTCATACGTGATTTTCAGATCAGAGTGATCTGAGAAGGCCAGGACTGAAGTTTCTGTTCATGAAGCTGATTGGAGGTTGACATTTCAAGGGGCTGAGTAGATGCTGAAATGAGAGCTCTCTGAGCAGACGTGTCTGGTCATGACGGTGTTGGTGGCGGTGATTGAAAAGTGTGAATTAAAGCAGCCTTCCAACACGTCGTCAGAAATAGCCTCCTCTTCAGCTCTCTGGCCCCCACACTTTCCAAGACCCATCATTCTGTGTGCCCCAGGAATTCTGGTGAGATTCTCCACTGGAAACATGCCTGCTTATCCACACCAAACCCTCCTCTGGCTCTCCCAACACCCTGACGTGTCATAGACGATCAGTCTCTGGGAGGAGAGTCCGTCCCTGACAAAGCTGTGGATTGAGGTGGAGGCAAGGGAGAATAGGGAGTTGAGAAAAGGGAGAGATTCTGAGGACAGGGACTTCCTCCCCCACACTGGATGACCTGATAGCAAGGACAAGGACCGCGCTCAGCTGCCAGCGCATGTGCACACACACATGGGGGCAACGGAGGATTATTGTAAAGATCCCCTACCCTGAGGGCTGTGAGGACGTGAGGTCCGGCAGGTGTCAGGGCGGTAATCCAGCACCCAAAGTCCCTCTCCTCCCTCCCAAATTCGTCCCCAAAGCTCCCAGCGCCTAACGTCAAGCACTCAACCCGGCTGGCGATCACTTCGGAGTCTCTTCATTCAAGTGCCCTGTCGCGGCAGCTCCCGAACCTGCCCGGTCAGTGACGTGACCCCGGGCTTCAGCTCTGCACAAACCCCTGGGCCCGCCTCCAGCCCCTGGTCCCTCCCCAGGACCTGATGTGGTCTCTGGTGGGGAGAGCGCAGGCCAGAGCATCTCTGGCTGCGGGGCAGTCTCCAGATCAAGGACCTGGTGGGAGGACAAGTGTGTGTGCGCGCGTGTGCAGTAGGTGGAGCGCTGAGGCTGTGCTTCTGTACCCTGACCTGAAAGCCGGCCACCCTGAGCACAGTGTCCTGAAGTGCTGCGGGGGTGGAAGGACGAGCGGGAGGGGGTTAGGGCTCAGGTCTGCGGCAGGTGGTCCTTGGTGGCCCTTGGTGCCCGTCAGGCTCCCTGTCTTGGCGGGAGAGTGGTCCCCGCAGGAATGGGTGATGTCCCTGGGCGCTCATCATGTCCAGTTCGGGGGTGGGGGGTGAGGAGAGCCCTTTTAGGGGGTGGGGTGGGGGGAGGGGGGGTAGGGACTTAAAGGGGCACCACCCTGTTGCGCTTCCTGCGGGGGCTGCGGGTCCCCGAGCGCTAGAAGCAGAAGTTGCTCAAGAAGAAGTTCCGGATCCTGCGGCCCAGCCCAGACCAGCACCCACTGGGCTCATCTTGGGTGCCCTGGTCGCCGACACTACTGATGCTGCTGCTGTCGCCGCCGCCTTCGTCGCTGCCACCGGCATCGCTGTCGCCTTTGCCAGGGCTGCTGGGGCTGGGGCTGGGGTCCTTGGTGGGGGGCTCGTCCTCGGGGTCACGGAGCTGGACCGGGCTGGGGGTGTCCGGGCTGGGCATGGCTGTGCTGCCCTGGGGCCTGCCCTCTGAGGTGCCCCTGGCGCTGGCCTGGGGGCTTCCCTTGGGGCTGCCCTCGGGGGTGCCCCTGGGGCTGGCCTGCAGGCTGGGCGGGGGGCAAGCGGGGTCCCGGCCCCACGGCCCCCACTCGGAGCTGAGTTCGGAGAAGAAGCTGCTGCTGTCCAAGCCAGGGATGGTGCTGCCCGAGCCCGGGGAGCTTCTGCCCGAGCTGGGGAAGCTGTGGCCCGAGCAGGAGCTGCTGCAGACCGAGCTGGGGGGGGCACGGCCCAAGCCTTGGGTGCTGGCGCCCGAACTGTGGGCGCTGCGGCCCCGGCGGTGGGTGCTGCGGAACGGGGGTTGGACGCTGCCGCCCGAGCCGTGGGTGCTGCCGTCCGGGCTGGGCGTGGGGGGCGGCCTGGCCTTCACCCGGATGGTGCGGCCGCGCCACGGGGGCCGCTCGGCGCGCAGCATCAGGTAGGCTGCCATGCCGCTGTCGTACCTGCGGCCGTGCACCGACTGGCGGACCCGCTCGCTCTCGAAGCCCAACTCCGCCAATCGGGCCATGACGACGGGGTCCAGGAGGTCGTGGCGCGGCCGCTCGCAGTGCGGCCACTGCGGCTCGTCGTGGCTCAGCCATGGCTCGGCCATGACGTCGGCCAGGCAGCCGCGGGCCGCGGGGTCCAGGCTCAGCAGCCTGCGGATCAGGGCCTGGCCCTCGGCGGACACGCCGGCCGGGGGCTCGTACTCGCCCCGCAGCACCTGCCAGCGCAGCCCCCAGAAGCCCTTGCCCTTGAAGGGCAGGGTGCACGTGAGCATTTGGTAGAGCAGCACCGCCAGGCTCCACACGTCCACGGGCGGCCCGTCGTGCAGAGCCGCCCAAACAGCTTCTTCGGGCGCGGCGTGGGGAGGGTGCCGCTGGGGTGCTCAGCTTGCCTTCGGGAAGCAAGCGGCTAGGCCGAAGTCGGCCAGCCTGACGCTCCTCTGCCCGTCGAACAGCACGTTCTCGGGCTTGAGGTCGCGGTGGACAATATTCTTCTGGTGGCAGTACTCGACCGCCGACACCAGCTGTGCGAACGGGCCGCGGGCCTAGGCCTCCGACATCGGGCCGTGCTGGTCGAGGAAGCAGAACAGGTCGCCCCCGCCCAGGTACTCCATCACCAGGAACAGGGCCCTCCTCGTGTGGATCACCTCGAACAGCTTGATGATGTTGGGGTGGTCCAGCTCCTTCAGGCAGTCCGCCGCCCGCTGCTGCAGCCTCCGCAGCGCCGACGTGCTGTGCCAGCGCACCGCCTTGATGGCCACCTTTGTGTCTGTGGCCACATGCCGGGCCAGCACCACCCTGGCGTAGCTGCCCTTGCCGAGCGTGTCCAGGATTTCGTAGCGGCTGATGGGGAAGTGCCGGTCGCGGGGGGAGGCGGCTCGGTCCTACGACATGGTGACCGCCTCGCCGAGCGTCCTGTCCCAACCGCGCCGGACGCCGAGCTGGCTCCCTACGCTAACGGGCTACACTGGCTCTGCTAACCCAGGCCCACGCTAGTACCCGGGGCTGCTCAACGCTAACTACGCTATGCTAACCCACTGTGCTAACCCCCAAGCGCAACGCCCCACGGCGCTAGCTAACTGCAAACGGAAAGGAGACGCGAGAAAAAACAAAATCACACAAAAGACTAAACGAAATGGAAATTGAGAGAGTTAAAAAAGAGAGAGAGAAGAGAGAGATAAGGCAAAGAAAAGAAAAGAAAAAAAGAAAATAGAAAAAAATGGGGGAAGGGGACAAAGGAAAATAATAACCAAAGAAGAAAAAGGAAATCAGAGTAAAGAGGACAATTAAAATGGGTATAAGGGTGCGGAGCGAGTAAGCCAGCCAAAAAGTCCAAGTCCCACAGGCCACTTGGAACAGTCTCCTGTGCAGAAGGACAAGAACCTGAGCCGGGCCAGGGCTTTAGACAGTTTCTGTGATGACATCACAATGGCACCCGATGAGGTCGGAGCAAGGAACGGACCAATCGCAGGTCAGGAGGAGCCATGATGGTTTTTGCTTTTGATCTCAAGACCCTTTTACTGAGACCAAAAGCAGGGGGCAAAGGGCTTTTTATCTGTGTAGGACATTAAAGACACAGACGCCAGCACGGAAGGCGGCTGGCAAAGCCAAGAGGTGAGAAGAGTGTGCGCGTGCGTGTGCCAGGTGGGAGGGGACGATGATGAGAAACCAGTAACTGCCACCACTTACTGGCTTTGGAGTCTTGGGGAAAGGGAAATTCCATTTCTCTTGGGGTGCCGAGGGCATGCGGCCGGTGGCAGTTGGTGGCCATCTTCCTTTCTTAAAGGGCAAGGCCAGCTGAGAATGAGAGCAGCGTGGAGGGGAGCTGGCTGAGCCAAGAGGTCAACGGAGACGATTCCAGCTGCCGTCACCCAGCACCCAGCTGTTCTGATGAAGCCCAGGGATGCCGTCTCGGGCCAGAGGACGCCCGGCCCCAGTTTTGCAGGGAGGGTCTAGTACAGAGTGCCCAATACTGTATCTCTCCGAAGCATCGAGTTCATTTAAGAGTTGGAAATACAAGGACTTTAATAAAAAAGGCCTGTCCCCTCCCCGCCCCCAACACACGGTCCAGACTCTGAAGTTTCACCCAGGTAGGGGCTGAGCAGTGGACCCGCAGTGAGCTTTCTGTGGCTGACAGGTCCCATTGCAGTTCACGAAAATCAGCTGTGGGGTAGGAGAAAGAGTGTGCAACAATTCATTGGGTAGGTGACTATAATGGCTCTTGTAAATGGATGAAGAGGCTTGAATAGCCATTTTTAAGCAAATTTAGAAATGCTTCATTCGTTTCCACTGGGCAATGAGGCGTCTCTGAGGTCAAAGATGGCATCCCTCCCTTTAACATGACCGAGGCTTCAGCAAATTCAAACGGATCCATAGCCGCGGGCAGAGGCCGATGGGCGGATGGAAGAATGCTTAAAGGCTCTTTCGTGTGACCCCATTAGAAACGTCCCTCCCCTTCCCAGTTCGCCCTGATGTGCGGGAATGCCCTTCTTGGCGGCAGGTCAGCCTTTCTCTCTTTTATCATTCAATATGCTGAGGAATTTTACCTTGACCAGGAATGCTGTCTCTTCCTTTTGCCCGATGGATAGGGGCTGATGACGGTTGGTTCTCAATGCTTAATCAATCACTCTATCTTCTGTGTCGCCCCTCTCGATTATATAGCAGACATCAAGACTCGCTTGGCTTTTCTCACATCTACCGCAGGGGCTAGCACATAATTGTTACTCAATAATCCTTAGAGAACAAAAACTGAACAAATAAAAGAAAAAAAATACAGAATTGCATTGATGGCTGGGGTGGAGGGGGGTAGACATAAGGACTTTCACTCCAATTTATTTTCTAACAGTTAAAGTACTACACGTGGACGACGAAAATATAGCAGAACACAAGGTGGTTGCAATACGAATGATTGAAACATGAAAATGACGTGTGGGAAATACTTTGAATGATGCTGCTGAATGAGAAGAAAAGCAACCAGCTGAGGTGAAGGAGGGTGAGGAATTGTGATTTTAGGGCTTCCTCATGCTCTGTCCGGGTCAAGGCACCTGGCCTTCTTTCTCATGCACATGCCCATTCTTAGGCATTTTCAGTGTACAGGGATAATGGACAGGCTGACAGGGTGGGGAGGAGAAGGGAAAGACACAGTGACAGTCACGTTTGTCCTGAGGGTCTGAGCAAGCTAAGGGAGAGAGAAGGGAACTGCAGGAGGAAGTGTGCTGCCGCCCAAATCCATGTGGAACCCCTGAGCCCCAGAAGCCCAGAATGCACCTTTATTAGGAAATACAGTTATTGCAGATGTCATTAGTTAAGCTAGATGAGGTCACGGGGGTGGGTCACTAGGCGGTGGCAGCGCACACACTAAAATGAAAAGGGAAAAGCTGGACATAGAGACATGCAAACAGGAAGGACGCCATGTTAACACGAGGAGGTCACCTGCAAGCCAAGGAGAGAGGCCTGGGACAGGTTTCTCCCGCAGTCCTCAGGAAGGTCCAACGTGCTGACACCTTGATTTCGGACTTTTGGCCCCAGCACTGTGAGAAATTACATTTCTGTCATTTAAGCCCCCCGGTCTGTGGTGCTCTGTTACGGCAGCCCTAGAAAATTAACCTAGGAATGAAAGAGAGTGGGTGTGTTCAGGTGAAGGAATGATTTCCTAAGACGGGATGAACCGCAATGGGACCTGTGAAATACTGAGGAGGCGGAAGGCCAGCTGGCGGAGGGCAGTTCTGAGGAGGGACATTGAGCAGTGCCCGGATCCAGCCAGCGGATAGCGCTGTGGGTGGACCAGGGCTCAGGGTGGGCAGAGGAATCTGGCTGGTGGGGGTTTCCAACTTGGCAGGCACTTGCGGGTGGAGCAGCCAGATAATCGCTAAACACGCAGACAACTGCCGTGTCCAGCATCCTCTGTGATTCTCGCAGGTCCGCGCACAGGGGCTTGAGGGAAATATTTCTGCTGCTTCAAATCTAGACAGCTGTGCAGTGCGGTCCCCAGGCATGGGATTTACATTTTTGCCACATCTGACCAAAAATGCCAACTCAGAGAGGTAGTGACGGTGGCTGTGCCTTTCTCTTTGCATAGCTTCTCACGCAGAGTTAGAAAATGGTTGCTCTTTGTGATCACAAGTTTATCTTTTTGAGCTTACTAAAAAGAGATCATTCTTTCTTACAGTTTACATTTTCAGCCAATAGTACCTACAGAGTCTGTATTTACATCTAATTAAATTATTGAAGTACGCTCCCATTTACTTTTTAGAATATTTCTAATATTTTAAATATTTTTATTATTCTAATATTAGAATATTATAGATACGTATCATCTCCAAAAGTAAGCAGAGAAATAACAAGTATTTACAAAACAGTTTCATACAACAGCCCTGTGGTGTGAATGTAGATCTTACTGTTCCGTTTTACAGCTGAAAAAGAAACAGACTTGGAGAGTTTAAGCTCAAATAGGGAGTAGCAAAAAAAAAAAGAAAGAAAGAAAGAAGAAAAGAAACCCTAAAACTCAGTCCTTCTGACCCCCAGTCCAATATTCTGTGATTAATTAAATGTTTCAGAATTTAAGTAATTGCTTGAAATGCAAATCAAAACCACAATGGGACATTACCTTGCAGCTGTGATCATGGCTGTTGTAAAAAAGACGAGAAAGAAAAGCGCTGACAGGACATGGAGGAGAGGGAAGCCTTGCTCTCGGTGGGTGGTGGGAATGTAAATTGGTGCCCCCACCGTTGAAAACAGCATGGAGATTCCTCAAAAAATTACAGACAGAGCTACCTTGTGATTCAGCAGTTCCATGTCTCCGTATTTATCGGAAGGAGATGAAAACACTGACCCAAAGATATGGCTGCACCTCATGTTCATTGCAGCACTATTCACAACAGCCAGGACATGGACCCCTAAGTAGGTGTCCGTCAGTGGGTGAGCGATACAGAAGACGTGACACGTTTATACACACACAGCGCAGTGTGGTTCAGCCACAAAAAAAGAGGGAAACCCGCCATGTGCAACAACAGGGGTGGGCCTTGAGGACATCACGCTAAGTGACATAAGTCAAACCGAGAAAGACAAATATTGTGTAAGATCGCTTCTACGTAGAATCCAAACAAGACAAACTGGGCTCATGGATACAGGGAACAGGTTGGTGACCGCCAGAGGCGGAGGGTAGGAGGTGGGTGAAATGGGTGCAGGTGGGCGAAGGTGCAAACTTCCAGTTATGAAATAAGTGTCATGCAGATAAGGGATGCGATATAAAAGCCTCGTGACTGTAGTTACTAATAACATTGTGTTTCTATATGAAAGTTGCCAAGAGAATAAATCTTAAAAGTTCTCATCATTAGAAAAAAGTCATAATGAAAAAGAGAGTCTAAGGAACGAACAGAAAGTGACCCCACATGGTACAATGTCCTCGGCTTTTTAATGGTCTATGCGCTGTTTGTCAAGACGCTTAGAATAAAAAGCCTGTGGAATTTTAGAAATCTAGTTGTTGATTATGTAATTAGTTCCTGAATGGAAAAAATTGTAGATTCTTGACATTGCACAGAATGGGTTAGATTATCTCTATTTTGGGCAAGTTACTTAATGTCGTTGCACCTGGATTTCCTCAACTGAAAAACTGAATAGTAATGCTGCGACGCGATAAGATGCATTTAGTATTTACTATGGTTCCTGGTACCAAATAGTCCTTAAAGAATGGGAGCTCCCTTACTCCCTACAAATAAGTGAGCATCTGGGGGCATAGCGTGCAAAGACCGTGCTTCCTCTCAAGCAAACGTCTAGGATCAAGGTCAAAGTCATCATGGGCAGCCGTGGATGGCCTTCACCCCCACGCAGGGCTGCCAGGCACGGCAGCGGGCACACTCCCTTCCCACTGACTTCTCAGAACTAAATGGAGGAGGAGCATTCCTCACGCTTGAAGCGGTTCTTTTCTCCCCGCTTGCTGTGTGGCGGGCACTTCCTAGGGCTTTGTCCCTGTCTCTGACGAGTGGGAGTTTTCCATGTAGGAAGAAAGAACCACTTGCTCTAAAGATCCCTGCTGTGAAGCAGACGGTTATTTTACCGTAAAAGGAGCAAATTACATGACTTCTTGAGTGTCATCCAGACGATTCTCTCCTTTTCGTTTTGGAAGCTTTGCTTACCCTCCCACAGGCTTTCCTAGCAGCCCGGGCTTCCCTTCGCACTATCTGTATCTTCGACCATTGTAAATAGTGTTTGCGGGGCACGAGATTCCTGGCTGTGCCTGTGTTTGATTCCAGAATCCCATTTCATACGAACCCCTTACATACGGACGAACGCTATGCAGTCGACAAAGTGTCTAATGTGCGTTAGCGCATAGAATGGTAGTGCTGGATGCGTTGACGAGGGGTCAGCCAGACCACTTCTGTACAGGGCCTGGGGGTAACTAGTCCGAGCTTTGCAGGCCATACAGTTTGATCTCTTGCACCTGGCGACTCTGTGCCTGCAGAGTGAAAACAGCCATAGCCAGGACTTCAACAAATGGGCATGGCTGTGTTCCCATGAAGCTTTATTTATGGACATTGGAATGTGAACTTAATTTCCACATGGCACAGAATAATCTTTAAAAGGTGTTCCCTTAGCTCGCGATCGGTATAGAAATCGACATAATTTCTCTATCCCTAAACTAGAACATGGTCACGGAACCAGTGTTGGGTCTGCTGGGTCCTTACAGAGCTCTTCAAACCCCTTCGTTTCATAGCTGGGCGTCTGGCGCACACAGTTTACATACTTTTCTCAAAGTCATACAGCTAGTGAGGTATAAAGGCCAAACCATATATCCACCTCCCCATTATTCAGTCGCAGTTTTCAAAGCCGTGTCCGTCCTCAGTGACCACCGTGACTGATTCACGTCCAGGCAGGCATATGATGAACTTGTGATTCATCTGTGGACAAGAATGTCAGTCTCCAATGAGCTCTTTCGATCTCAGTTCGGAGACTTGGACTCTGCAAAATGGCTTTGTCAACTGTGTTCCTTGCAGCCTACCATTAGGGTCAAATAGAGCACGTGAGACCTCTCTCGTGACTAATCCTGCTATCTAAGTTGATTATTAGAAGTTTTGAGCTCAAAGCATCCTTGGAACTTTTCTGGGCTCACACTTTCAAATTATATGGGAGAAACTGAGGTCCAGAGAGCGTAAGTGAACTGCCTGAGGTCAACCGTCGGCAGGGTCTAGAAGCCAGGTCAGAGCTTTTTTAACTGTATCAGGCAGCCCGACACAATACTTAATGAAAAGGCATTTTATTAGAATTAAAGCCCGCCTTTTGTGTAAAGGCCAGGGAATAAATATAATTACCTTTTATTATCAACTCGTTCTTATGTATCGTGAGCTATCCTAGATACACAAACACTATTGGGTCCCTTTTTATCCCTGTTTTACCTATCAGGAAGCTGAGGCTTGAAGAGTTTACAATAACTTACTTCATGGTACGTCACCGAGAAGTGTAGAGCCACTGCTGAAATCTACTTTTCTCTTTAAGACTTGAGCTCCTCACTTTCCACGTCACCTCTGTTGGGTGCTTTTGTCTTAAGCCACGGAAATCACAACAAACTGGTATAAATTTGAGAAGGACTTGTTGGGGCAGGGGCTTGAAAAGTGGACGTGTGACTTCAAACGTCATTCAGTCAGGGCCCTGTGATCCCTCAGGATGGCTTGTTGGTGAATATCTCAGTCTGACTTCATGTAGGTCACATGTCCTCATCCACCTCTAGGAAGGGCAAAGGGGAAACGAAAGCATCTGCCAAACAAATGTCCCAATCCTGGGCTCTGTTAGACCAGTCCCTGGGCTGATGCAAAGGCTGGGGATGGAATTCATCCTCAGAACCCATCCCTAGGGCCAGGAGTGAGGTAAATGCAACTACGATAAACTGATGTCTTAGAAGAGATGAAAAAATTGTCCCCGAGGGAAAGGGAAATACGGGGTTGATAGAAAAAGGAGATAATGAATATTTTACAGGCACCTAATGCTTTTACTTAACCACCTATGTATCCACATCACATTTATATAATTGATAGGGTCGAAGACACAAACTGGCACCATAAACCTCTGTCCAGGTGCCCTTGACCGCTTGCTGTAAGGTGGCAGGGGAAGAATTGCTAAGACGCATTATGCACACCAATGGTCAACAAGCATTTTTGGACTCTTGCCTGCACTTCAGGCATTTTTAAATGAATAAGTATCAGCCTATCAAGGCAGGACCTCGCCACAAGTTACGTGAGCTCTTCCTGGGGGCTAAACCTGCACTTTCTGTGGTGGAAGTAAAGGGACTGACAGTGACATGGTCCTGGCCTTTACAACCCAAATTCAAGCCTCTCGTCTGCCCAGCTCCATGTCAGGGTTGCAGACATCCCCGTCACCCCCTTTGGAACAGCAGATTACGATGACAGCTACATGTCTGACATCTCCCTGTGACCTCTGTCTCCTCAGGGAAGGACCAGTTTTCACCCACCCTTGGATCTCAGCTTGGAGTAGCATCCCACCCATGGAAGCGAACGACTGCCACTAAATGAGCAGAGCCAGCTCTGAAGGGAGGGCTGGGCTCGAGCCCCTGGACTACTGGGGAGCCCAGTGAGTTCTGAACCTCCTCTTCAACGAGATGAGAAAGTTAATGTCTGCCTCCTAGGACTATGGACAAGCATATTATAAAAAGTGAAGTGCAGAAAGTGTTACCTCTTTCCACTTGTCATTCATTCTAAGACGCACCTGTTCTCATATTTTAACATCTTTGAAACTCAGATCCATTCCTGTGATGCACAGTGTGTTTGTGTGTCCCCCAAGTTTATATTTGAAACCTAATGCCCAAGGTGATGGAATGAAGAGGCGAGGCCTTTGGGAGGTGATTGCGTCATGAGGGTGGAGTCTCACGAATAGGACCAGTGCTCTCTGTGCTTTCGTAAAAGAGGCCCCACAGAACCACAGAACTCCCCAGCCCCTTCTGTCACATACAATAGGAGACCCGGGAGGCACTGTCTGTGAACCAGGAAGCAGGTTGTCACCAGACACCAAATCTGCCAGCACCCTGACCTTGGATTTCCCAGTCTCCACACATGTGAGGAAGAAATGCCAAGTATACGCACTGGAGCAGACCAGAACGACTCTGTGATCCACGTATAAGCACGCAGCATACTTTAATTGATAGTGTTTTGCCTTACGTCTTAGGTACCATATCTTAGTATTACATAAAATAGTGGTGAATCTCATCAAAAGTGGCCTTTATCGACCAAATACGATGATATCACTATCCATGCAGTATTCTGCCTCTGACAAATGTCCCCAACCTGCTTAAGAATCAAACATTTTCTTTATCAACCTCAACAGACTCCTTTACACCCCTCACAGCATCCTGGGTCTTTAATAGCTCCCTATCCATTTTATATTTTAAATATACCCAAACCTTTTGGAACATTGTATTTACTACGGCACTTAATCTTGTTGTTATTTTCCATTATTACCGTCTCACCACCACGACCAAGCTTGTAAGACGAAATCTGCACTGTTTGGAAAGAGTTATTTTAGTTCTAGTTCCATTTTGCACTAATTCGCTACATGTCTAATCTCTGTCATCTACGAAACTGGGGTGCCAATATTTTCTTCACAGTTATGCAAGGTCAGACACGAACCTATATGTGGATACCTCTACAGTCACTGCACCCTGGAATCCGACGAACGGTGTCTGTTCTCCTCTGGAATTGCGCCCATCTTGGACGGCTTCCAAAGACAACACTCCAGAAGAATGAGTGTCTTTTAAGGTGCATTTGATGACTTCCTATATTCTCCCACAGGATCCCAGGGATGGTTTCTGTTCTCAAAACATCTACAAGACATGAAAAACAAATGACTAATTGCAACATGTGACTAAACCCAGTTTCCAGTAAGAATGTGAACTCCATTGCTTTCAATGTCAGTGTCACCCTGACTTTGCTAGGGCCACCAAGGGTGCCCGACCCTGAGGCTTTCAAGACAGTACACGCTTGAAGTTCAGACTATGTATTTTTTTTCCCAATGTGACTCACCAGAGCCAAACCTCCTCCTATGTTAGGCATTAAAATAGTAATAATTTATTTGTGGTTTTCTTCCTTCTTCATTTTAACTTTGTGCTTTCCCCTACTTTGCACGTTATTGAAACTCAATTTGTTTTTTACTTGGTTTTAGGCTTCAATTGTGGAGTTGGACTGGGGCAAACAACAGGAAACTAAGTTTTTTACCAACACTCTGTGCTCAATTCACGGATACCATCTCGTTCCTCTCGACATCTCACAGGAATCGGAAAAGGCTTCGTGTTCTGAGTTGGAGGCGAGGACACTGAGGTGATCTGTCAGCGATCACGGATTCAGAACTGAACCCAAAACTCCTGAGCACAGACCCCCCAACTTTTCGTTTACGATTTTTAGTTTGGGTTTTGTCCGGGGAGAAGGAAAAGAAAAGGAGGGCAAAAAAGAAGCACTTGAGCAAGCATTTGGCATTCTATTTTTAATTCTCTGAAACAGGACGTCATCTTTCACTTTCTGTACGTCTTCCCTTTATGTTTTATTCCTGTAAATGAACTAGGCAGTGAATCGTTTTCCTTCACCTTTTGCTCTGGGACAATTCCAGGTTCTTAGGGTATCCTATAGAACAAGTCCAGCTAAAGGCATTCCATAAAGCAGACAGCCTTGGGGAAGAAGTAAGGGAGAAATTACTCGAATGAGCTAGTACAAAGCTGGTAATAAAACCTACAACACAGGCAAAAGGCAGAGGGTACAATTTGCTGACAAAGGTATTTAGTACCAACTTCCAAGAACTAAAAATGTAAAATAAATGAGTAAAGACGCATATGTTGTTTAACCTGCAAAAAGTAAGACATCTAAAAAGGAAAGCAAAAATAAATGGCCAGTCCTGAGATTTCCTTGTGTAAGTAATCACAAAAATGTCTTTTTGATCTTAGAGTGTGTTTTCTTTGGACGGTGAAAAAAGATTACATTCTATGTCGGCCAGACTTTATCTGTGATCAGAGTTCATAAGATGCGATTCTTGCATCAAATTCTTTTCATTTCACAACAATGTTGCTTTGTGTGTGTGTGTGATTGTTTCCTACTTTTGTAGTAACGTTGTTTTTCTTTAACCTTTGATACTTTGTTACTTTTCTCCCTAAAGAGTCAAGGAAATTCCTCTTTGAGGTGTCAGTGTGAGAAGAAGGGGAAGGAAAAGTCTCTTCGTTAATCAGATTTCTCAGGTCCGCCAGTGCAGAAGCTTCCTCTCCCCGGTTTCTCGCAAAACCCATCCTACTGGAAGCGGTTTAGGAAAACACAGGTCAATGACCTTTCCAGGATTATTTCTGCTCAAGGAAAGCAAGGGCCAGAGACTCTATCTGGGGCGGAAAGGCAGGGGACTGAGCTCTTCCTCCTGGCCCCTCCCACTTCCACCGCCCCCCTCGCGCAGGATCCCGGGGAGAAGGCTCATGATGCACCCGCGGATGCTGCTCTGCGGTGGGGGATGAACTGGGTTCACTTTCCTGCTGGAGGCCCGGGCGGTCCAGCTGTCTGTCTGCAAGGCCAGGGGTCACCTCTGCGGGGGGACCCGGCCACCCAGGCGTCCAGCTTGGCGGGGCCACCTGCAGCCTGGGAGATGGCACTCACTGGCTCAGGGACCCGCCCTTGGCGGCTCAGGCTCCCCCGCGGCTCTTCTGTTACTCCCTGGGGATCCGAAAGGCCAGGTGAGGGGTGCGGAGGGGAGGACCTCGTGACCAGTCCACCCCGTGCCAGGGGCTTTCTCTGGGCTGGGGTACATTCTCCTGCAGAACAAGTTCTTGGGGGAGCAGAGCCGTCCTCTCGGCCAGACTCCAGCAGGTGGCACAGCCCTTCTCCCTCTGTTCATTGAATTCAGTTGCATCTATAGAGCTCGGGAAAGATTTTTCTCTCAGATATCCGAGGATGTTTTCATCTTGCTGGTCCTCCTCTAGTCTCTTTCATCATTCAATTTCCCACGGTATCACAGCCCACAGTACAGACCCAACAAATGCTGATTTGATGACATAAAAAGTAAAGGAGGAACAAGCCCTGAGGAACAAGGGGTACTTGGGAGAAGCCAGCTCCGGTTAGGGAAAGTAGCTCCGCTCCCTCTTAACCACATCACCCCCGAAAGCCACTCTGTGACAGGGTCTGACCTCAAGGATCCGGTGTTGTGGGATCCTCGGCATCCTCCTGGGACAGTAATGTGCAGGGCCAGGTGCCTGGTGGAGAGCAGCATCCCTCTCCTCCTGCCTCTTTTCTGCAGGGAGAAGCCTCCAGCCCCTGGCAGGATGGTGGCCCAGGCCTGCAGCTGAAAGAACACAGTTGAAAAGATAAGATTTTTTGACTCCGGATGGAAAGCTAATGATTTACCCATGAATACTGATCTATTTTTTTTTTTTTGATAAACTTTCACTTTCCAGCTCCAAGGCCAGGGATTTCACTTCTAAAGGAAGGTGAAGAGTCAGTTCTTTAGGAGACGCAGTGCCCTCAGGCCAGTTGTGCCTAGCACCCCCCCTCGGGTAGCCCCATCCTACTTAAACGCCTGTTTTCCTTAGGTACTTGGGTCCTCAAGTACAGCGCATCCACTATGGCAGCTTCTCTTACTCACCTGTTTCTCATTACACGTTAAAGGAAAATACAGAATTCCTGCACCTCGAATGGTGTGCCCTGGACTGTGTGTGGAGGGCACAGTGACACAGAGGTGATGACGGTACAGTCTCCAGCCCCTAGGAGTTCATAGTTGAGCAGGGAAACTCACCTTGAAAAGTGTTCACAACTTCTCAGTGCCAAAATAAGGGTCCTGGGAGGCTAGAGAGGCAAAAGGCAGAAGATTAGAGCAATTCAGGGAAGACTTCTCAGAGGAAGTGACAGGCAAGCCTAGTTCCAGAGAATGAACCAGGGGTCTCTAGAATGGGAAGGTCATTCTAGGGGGAGAGCTTCAGCAGTTACCCGTAGGTGTCAGCCTTTCGTGCCAGGTGCTAGGCTAGGTGTGAGGCCAACCTGGAGAACAAGGCAGTGAAAGCAGCTAGAAACGGAAAAGTTTGCACAGACAAGGGATGGGGAAAGACAGGTGAGCGTCCTGAGAAAAACGGGCTTAACAGCACTAGAGGAGCTGAAGCATCCTGTTTTTATTTGGTCAAAAATAAGCCTCTTACTTTCAGCCCCGGAGGCAGAAATATTAAACAAACAGCCCATCATCTCAGGTGAGAGTTAATTGTGTGAGGGACAGCAGAAGACAGGAGGTGACCTGCCAACTCTGGAAGGACCCGGGAGGAAATCTAGCCTAGCAGAAGATGATGCGGGAACGCGGAGATCAAAAAGACTTCTCG
The DNA here is from genome assembly GCA_030015415.1 of Cynopterus sphinx. Lineage (NCBI taxonomy): Eukaryota > Metazoa > Chordata > Mammalia > Chiroptera > Pteropodidae > Cynopterus > Cynopterus sphinx. Next base: position 119,090 of record JAKZJJ010000142.1, read on the forward strand.
TTGGTATATTTGCTGTACCTGGAGTTTTTAGGGAAGGGAAAAAGGAGACAGAGACACTTGGAAGCTGGCCACTTAGCAGGACTAGGCCTGCTGGAGTCTCAGAGCAGAGGGTGAGGGTGACGGGCACACGGTGGAGCTGGGATGCTTGGTGTCCTCAGCCCTGGACAAGCATCACAACTGTGCTGACTCTGGGCTTTGGAGAAGGTGGGGCCGGGCCCTCAGAGCATTTTACAGCTGCAGGAGATGCGACTGTTCAGGGCTGTCCCGTTACTAGTTTCCAAGAGGGGCAGCGCCGGAGTGACAGCTGAAGCCACCGCTGCCATCAGCCACATCTGTATGTGCCAGTGCACACCTGTCGCTTATCCCTCTCTGATCCGAGGCTTGGCAGCGCTGTGCCCCAGACGCTCTGCAGACAAAGGCCGTTCTGCCTCTCAGACACTCTTATCCTCACCCTCTGCTGCGTTACCCACTGATGCCAGCAAAGCCTTTGGGACTGAAGTCACGTTAAATGCAAACAGAGAGTGGAACTGTCAGAACGAAGCATGCCTTCCTTCTATTCCTTCCAAATTTTTCATCTGGAGAAACGCATTTTTGGGAGGTGTGGCTAAAAGATGAAATACTAGAAATTCTTTTTCTAAATTTTACTCAGTAAAAATAAAATTAGTAACTGGATCTATGGAATGACTAAGCTGTCGTAAAAAGAAAATCTTCTGAAATGAAATATCTCAGTTTGCGTACTAATTATGTATTTTCACCAGCCCCTGACCCCACAGAGAAAAAGATAGAAAATTCTCCATTGGCCTGATCAGGAATGGGGGCAGAGGGGAAGCAGGGAAAGGGACAGGCCCACATTACCTGTCCTGGACGGACTTCTTGGAAGGTTTGCTCATCGGGCTCCAGGACAACCCGTGGAGTTTCTAGTCACCAGCGGAGTTTCTAGACTCTTCATTCTAAGCTCACAGAAAAGATTGCAGGTTGCATTAGGTCTTGGATGATCGACTTAAGGAAAGAGGAATAATGAGCCCAAGCAGAGAAGGACAAAAACTGGGTGGCTCATATGGGCCAGTCTCTTCTAGATTTATAGGGCACCTGGGAAACCAGCTGGCGAAATCCGCTGACATCATATCTGGGGGAGAAGGGCGCCTCCCTTCACAATATGGGCTCCATAATTACCGAAAGGAAGGAGGTCACAGGCTCCGATGATTTGGGAAGTTGAGGCTCTACAGGAGCCAGAGCAGCCGAGAGACAGCATGTGGCCTCCCGGCCTTTGTCTCCATGAAGGAAAGCAGGGGGCCTGGCGCGCGGTGTTGGACACGCAGGGTTTGGCTGCAGCCCTGAGTAGTCAGGGGAGTGTGTCGTCACGGCCTCCCAGCATCTCCATCAGGCCAGGCCCTCTCACAGGCGCCTCGCAGCTCTATACAGGCTGGGGTCTCACAACCCACCGAGGTCATAGGAAACCTCAAGATATTGCGGGTTTGGGTCCAGATTGCTGCAATAGAGAGAGTATCACAGTGAACGGGACATACACCTTTTCCTGGGGAAGGTGTTTCCTTCAACAGAGAAATGCAGCGTCTGGGAAGCGCAGTACAGATGTGGTAAGCGAGGGAGGCCTGTGTCCCTCATTTTGGTCTCATCTTACGGATGGGGTGATCAGAGCAACAGGAGGTTGGGGATTAGGCAGTTTGTCCAAAGTCACTACGGATAAGTGAAGGCGAGATCTGAACCCAGGAACCCTAGATCCAGAGCCCACACAGTTGAGCTTCACGTCCTTACTGCCTGGGAGAAATGAGGGCTAAGGGAAGCTGTGAACTTGGCAGGGTGGGCCGCAGATGCGTCCTGGTAGAGTGAGTGAGCCTCCTCTCTCCACAAACTGTGTGCTCGAGGGCAGAAATGTGTCCCGCTTCCCTTTGCCGTCCCTTCATGGCTGTCCTGGTGCCGTTTGATAACGTTTGTCAAAACATGTGAGCAGTCATTCCGCCAAGGGCACATTCTCTGTGGTTTCAAAGGGCTCGGCCAGCCGAGGCGTACCCACATGTCCCCATAAAAATATTTTCCATTTTCCTTCCTTCACTACCAAATCTATGTTTGTTGCAGAAAACTTGGAAAGTACAGAAAGGCACGAAAGAAGAAAACAGTTCACCTGGAACTGGAATGCCCAGACGAAGCATCATCTTTTTAATCTGCATCCCCCTTCTCCCCCCGGTTTTACGTTGTGTATAATATACCAGTTTTCTAGGAAGCGGCCCATTTCATTGTCTTGCTAGCATTTCATGCAACTTGCCCCGTTAATGTCTCAAAAGGGAGAGAAAAAGTCACTGGGAGCCAGATAACATGCTTTCTGCAAGAGGAAAAAAAGTACCTCATCATTTCAGTGGTGCTTTTTTGCGGGGTAAATAGGCCCTTGTGTGATGGCGTCTCATTTGACTGTCAGATGTTTGGGGATCGTTCCGGAGAAAGGGATCGACATCTGGAGAGGGGTAAAAGCAGATATGAGACATTTAAACTTGTGTGCGCGTGTGGACACGGGGCTTTCTTTCTCGTCCATAGCACGTCAGGAAACATAAGCCACGTACAAGCGGCCCTGCTGTGCGTGGACTGGAAAGGGAGCAATTCCTTAGGGGTGACTGGGACTGTCTGGGCTCACCAGTGTGAGGGAGAAGGCACCTGATGGTGGGTGGCCTTCAACTTGGAGGTGGCAGAGAGCCAAGCAGCCGGGGCCAGATCACAAAGGGGAATGCTGCAGTGTCTGTGACTAACCAAGGAGACGCTGCATGAGAATAAGAGCGGCGCTTTCTGTTAAGAAGAAATAAACCTAAACTGTGTTTATGAAATGAGGGACTCCTGCTGTCAGCTGAGTTTGTTGCTGTGTGTGTGTATTTGGCACCATCGAGAAAAGCATCAGAAAGGCATTTTTTAAAATTACCCTGTGGTCCCTAAGGACTGGGAATGGTGCGCCCAGTTCTGGCTGCCAGAACTCACCGAGGCTGTAAATGCACGTCTGGAGGGTCCAGTGGGGATTCCGAGAGGGGACGTGTCTGTAGGAAGGAGGGTCCAAAAGCTGGAATCGTCAACCTGGAAAGGCCACCCTGAGGGATGCGGGCCTCCTGCAACAGTAGGTCTCAGAGGCACAGAGGAGATAAACAGATACGTACTTTGGCGCCAAACTCTGACCTTCTGGTGTGCGGGCAATTTGGCTCAGATGAAAGGAAATACCCCTTCACCCCACAGATAATACAGTCGAAGGAGCTTGTTAAGTGTGGGATACGGTCCTGGCAGGAGGTATAAGTGGATTACAAAGGGTTTGGGGGACTTGTGGCTGCCATAAGCCCGTCCCCTTCCAGCAGCACTTTTTAAGGCCGCTGATGCCAGGAGAGGGCGGGCACCCTGGGCCGGGGTAAGTGCCCCTGTCTTCTGGCTCCGAGACCTCTGGTGTGGCTCCTGTTCTTTCCTTCCCGGTCTGGAGGAAGTGGTTGTTGGTGTTGGTGCTTCGCCGTGACATGAGCAGACCAGGGTCTGTTCCAACGTAGACCATTATTTAGGAAAAAAGAAGAACTTGCCTGATGCCATTTTATTCATCCATTCAACAAATATTTCTTGAGTACACACCGTGTGCCAAACTCTAGGCATGAAGTGGAAAACTCAACAATCAACCGAAAAATATAGTAATCATTGTGAATCATGGAGATGCTAGAAGGCGGAGAACACTGGACTCTGAGAGGAAGTCACTGTGAGGGTGCGTGTGGGGTGCGTGTGCGGGGTGTGTGGGGTGTGAGGGCTGGGAGACAAGGTATCTGAGCTGCTGGAGAAGGACACCCTGAAGGCAATGATGGTGCCAGAGTGTGGGAGAGTTTAGGGTTTTCCAGGGATCAAGAGGCCAGTGTGCTGGAGGTCAGAGTGCAGGGTGCAGTGGGGTAGGGTGCAGCTCCAGGGCTGGGTGCTGGGAGACACAGGCCCAGCACTCATCAGCAAGGAGTTCGAATTTCATTCCAAATTCAGTGGCAAACCACTGAGGGAGTTTAGAAAGACATTAATGAAAAAAAAAAAAAAATCAGTGCAGCATCTTTTAGGGTCATCGTGCGTGGTACAACTGGACACCATCAGGACATGTGGAAACGCTCCCTGCTCTCCTGGTCAGCCTCGTTACTGAGACACTGTTCCTGGCCCCATCTGGTGGCTGTGGCGGGGACATCTGATGACCAGAAAGCTCGTGAGGAAGGGGGACAGGCTGGTCCAGCCGAAAGCCTTGCTCATTCCCACACCCTGGATTAGCTCATCTGACAGTGAGCTGACAGCCAGGGGCGCCCGCGGGGCCGAAACCGGTAACCTGGGTGTCCACCTCCTGTCTCTGGGCTCTCCTCCGCGTCCGCTCCCCCGTCTGCGCTCTGCAGGCCTTTAGTCGCCTCCTGGGATCACCCCCAAACTTCAGATTCGTGTTCCAGGATCTGCTTCTGCGGAATCTCAGCCTGAATATTATGTTGGGTTTAAATGAAAAAGAAGAAAAGAAAAAAGGCTTTGCGGAGCTTCCCGGCACCCACTGAATCGGGGCCTCTGTCTCCTAAAAATGCGTGGGGTGATGTCATCACACCCGCATCATCCGGACACGTGGAAGCCGTGACAAGCTCACAGCCAGAGGTGACCACGTGCCCACTAGGGACCAGCCTTTTGGGCCCAGGAACAGCGAGCTAAATGGGGAGACCGAGGAAGTCAGATTTTAAGAAAGAACATTTTGACATGCGGTTCCTAGAGCGGAGTAGATAAGCGAAGAGGGAAGCGGACAAGCATACTCACGGGACGGTTCCAAAGGGCGTCTGTGTCCGCAGCGGCTCGTGGTGATCACTGCCAGGAGTCCTGTCCTTCCTGTCACCTCCGTGACCGGGGATCGTGGTGACCTACGACGACTGAGAATCCACAGCATCAGATCGAGACTAGATTGTGTGTGCGTGTGTGTGTGTGTGTGCGCGTGTGCGTGTGCTTGTGTGTGTGCGTCTGCGTGTGCGTGTGCGTGCGCGTGCGCGTGTGCGTGCACAGAACAGGAATAAACAGCTCCAGTCCCCCTTCCACCCCCGGGCACGTGTGGGACACCTTCTGACTCTGTGGACTCCGATTCCCCGTGGATGTCTTTCCTTTGGCATCATCACGGAGCTGTCGAGGGGTTGGTGCTCAGGGGCGATTCCGTCATGGAGCCCGACCACGAGAAAGGAAGGTCCTGGGGGATAAGGGGAGCAGAAGCGGCCTGTGACCCGAGGGTGCCGAGGCGCGTGCTGGAAGGCAGACTGGCCAGCGGCTCATTCTGGCTGCTCGGGTGACCGACCTGGGTCATCACGACACCTGAGTTTTCAGATGATGGACACGAACGCACTTGAGGACAGTGTGAAGTTCTGGATTAGTGACAGACGCTCATGTTCTACGTGGCCCTTTGCTTTGCCAGGGGTCGCTATGCGCTGTCAAACCAGGGGCCTTTCGACAGCCACGAGCCCCTCGAGTGTGCTCAGAGGCAAAGTGAGCTTTCAAGTGCCGCTGGCAGCCGGGTCCGAGGTTCCAAAGACGCTGAGGTGCTTTCTCGGTGAAGACTGTGGCCCTGGAATCATGAGGGTGACAGGGAAAGCGAGCCTGGAAGCATGAGGGTGACAGGGAAAGCGTGTGGGAAAGTGTTGGCGTCTCGTTCAGAGGTTCCCTCTTCTGTCTTCTTGTCCTTTCCTTGAAAGGTCTCATTTCCAATCTTGAAATAAGTCAGTTACTTAAAATCAACTTAAAACCTCATTCCAGTCCCCTAGAAAGTCTCACTGCGGCTCTTCATGGGGACGTTAAGCTGTCTTGACGCATTGACTCTGCCGTCGTGGCCAGAGGATCGATGCTGGTGCCGGATCCCCGCCCTGACTCTAGCCCGCACGGCCCCCACGAGAGCTCGTGCCTCCCGGGCCCTGCCTGCTCCTCTCTCACTCCAGCTCTCCTCGTTTCTATGCGCCATGGGGGATGGGGCTGCGCATCCTGGAGCAGCCCATAGTTCGGGGTCCCTTGGTGTGGCCCTGAGCTGTGTCTTCCGGAGCCACAATTGCTGAAATGGACTTGGGTAGGTGATGGGATGGCTGCTGAGTGAGGGCATTTTTTAAATATACTTTTGTTTTATCCCTGACACTTTCTACAGAGAATATGCATTACTGTTTTAATAAAAAAGGTTCTAGCCGGGGAGGGGGTGCAGCTAAAATCCGGGAAAACCCAGAGCAAGGCCCTGACCCAGGCGGGGAGGAGTATGAGGAAGTCCCCTGCAGGGCGCTGTGTCTCTGCGGGGTGTGTCCCTGGCTCACACCCACCTTCCTGATCCTACCAGCCTCCAGGAGATGCCCGACCATCAGTCACCCCGCCATCAATCACCCGACCATCAGTCACCCGGCCATCAGTCCCCGGCAGGGCTGGCGAACCAGTGTCCCCTGGCCCTGCTGTGACTGCCCCCTGGGGCAGGAGCCATGGGTGGTGGGGCGGCCTGGCCTCGGCCTCCGGCTCACTGCCATCCTGCTGTTGTTCAGCTCGCCCTTGCATCGTGGGGTCCTGGATCCCTGGGCGGCTGTGCCGACCAGTGCAAGCCCACGGACCGTGTCTTGAGGCGCCTGGTGCAGCAGGAGCCCCAGAACGGCAGGCGCCCTGCCCGGCCCTGGAGGAGCAAGCCGGCTGCCTGCAGTTTTCCACGGCCCAGGGCCGGGCCTGCGAGCACGCCCGGGGCGTGGGTCTGCAGGGCGCTGCCTTGTGGTCTTAGTGACTTTCCATCTCTCCATCCCAGACAAGGCCCGGTGCTACGCAGGGAACTGTCCCTGAGTCGCAGGGAGTGGGGTGGGGTGGGCACGCCTGCCCAGAGCAGACAGGGAGCTCAGGAAATGCCCGATGCAGGAGCCACCGGCCACCTGCATCAATGTCCCCTGGTCCTGCCCGCTCTGCTGTTCCCTCCATGTGCTTATCGCCCAGGGTGGCCCCTTCTCCACGGGCACCACTCGCTTTGTAGCAAAATCAATCAGGCTGGCGACAGGGGACACAGGAAACTTGTTGGAAATACAAGTTCCTCGGGCCCCCAGCCTTGGCGCCAGCCAGGCTCTCTGCTTGCAAGGAGGCCTGCTGCGGCGGGATGCCATGTGATAGCCCCCTCGTCGGCCTTCCTGCCCTGTCCCATCGCGGGGGTCACGGCGTGAGACGAGCCGCCCAGCCTTCAGAGTTCCAGTTTGCCTTCGGTCTGTCAAATGAGGCCGTTAGAAGCGACCGGCGTTGCCTCAGTGTCAGGAGTTTGAGATTAAGTGTCACATCTTTCCCCGATTTTTCTTTTCTATTAACATTTTTTACATTACCTCCTCCTTAATTACACGAGTGTATTTCAAAGGTGATTTTATTTCTCACCAGGCAGGGAAAGCTACCCCACTTGCGGTAAATGGAAAGTCAATGCAAAAGCCGGCACGAGGGAAACCCAACCACGTTGTCAACTTCCAGCGCGTCCCTGCCGCTTGCCAGCGTCTGTGCCTGAGGTCGGCTCTCTCTCCATTGAACAGGGTGGTTAGCGAGTGTTCGGAAAGCGTTAAAGATACATCAACCCCAAACCGATACTTCCTCCTTGACACCATCCCGAGGGCTGAGAGACTGGCACACTCTTGTGGGAGGAAACACACTGTTTATTGGACACAGTTTCAAGCTCACTGAGAGGGAGTGAGAACAGGACAAAAGAGCTGCAGGTCTCTTACCCAGAGTCCGCGTTTTTGAACATTGGCCACCTTTGCTCTGTCGTGTCCCCTCTTTCTGCACACACACTTATGACTTCTTTTTCTGAACCATTGGATAGGTGCATACACCACGCCCTTAATACCCCAGGAGGTCTTTCCTAAAAATCAGGAGATTCCCTTTTACAAAGTAAGTCACACTCAGGGAATTTAACATCGACGCAATGCTGCTACCTAACTGCAGGCGATCACTCCTTCCTGTCAGTTGATCCCATAATGTCATTTATAGCATTTCCCCCCCCCATGATTTGGGAACCCGGTCAGACCGTGGATTGCACTTAGCGGCTTTCTCTCTTTTGTTTTATTTAATCTGGAACGGCCCTCCAGCCATACCTCCTGTCTCGTGGCTTTGGCACGTTTGAAGAATCTTGGGCCCGTTCCTCGCAGACCCACCCCGGTGTCTGGTAATGCGTAGAGGAGGCGGGAAGAGCGGACTGGCTGGTCCTGAGTTAGCGCTGCACAGTGCCACGTCAGTGTCCCTAAGAAGTCGTCCCTCGCCTGACAGTGAGAGCCACCCACGCTTGACGGACCCGGGTGAGCTCATCTCCAGGAGTTCATTCCAGCGCGTTTGCATGTACAGTTCTGAGGAAGTCCGGATACTGCTCCTGACCCCACCTCGTTATCTATGAGAAGCCACGTCATCCCGGCCTTCCTGGGGCTCCCACGGACTGCAGAGGCGGCCTATAATGTAAGGGCAGCTTTTTCTTCCTCCTGCTCTCTGGCTCCGGCGGGGTCGATCATGTCCTCTGAGGGTCAGGCAGGGCCAGGGAGCGATGGCCAGGGAGGCGAGGTGGAGAGAAAGAAGGGCGCACGAGCTTTGCACAGAGGAGAAGGCCGTTGTGACCTCCTTTGTAAACGAAACTGGAAAACACTGGGAGAGAGATGCCCCAGGTGAGGAGCTGTCTGGGTCAGAGGTGACAGCAGGTGGCGGCCAGGTTGGATAACTCGCCCTCTGCCCCTTCTGTGTATGAAGGTTCTTTGTCGTTTTTGTTGCCGTTGTCATCGTTTCGAAGTCTAGAGGCAGAAAACCACCTTGAAGCAGCGTAGGTTAAAACGAGAGTGTATGGGCTGGATCTTGGGGCTCCAACGACATCTGGTTCCCAGCCTGGCTCGCCGACCCCGTCCACGGGGAGTCCCGGCATGTGATGGCCACCACCGCCTGGTGCAGAAGAGGCATTTCCCCAAGGGCAGCTGTTATGCAGGACAGGCTTAACAGGAGCCTGGAGTGCAGGGCAGGGGCGGCTCGGTGGGCTCCCGATGCCACCGAGGAAGGGCTGGGGTGGCGCCGTGGCGGCGCCCAGGCGTGGGGTCTGAATCCTTGCTGGGCCATTACCCACTTCTGCGGCCGTGAGGCAAGTTCTCTTCCAACCTGCGTTTCTTCATCTGTCAAATGGAGAAAGAAACACGTGCCACATCATCAGGTTCTTAGCTGCGAATAGGGATTCACTCCACCTCGTGTGAGCAGAGGCCGCTGCCTAAATCTGCACTTAAAATTAAATTCAGACTTGCACGGTTTGTCTGAGGATTTAAATCTCTTGAGAACGTGTGTCCTGCAAGAATCCTCACCTCTAGCTGTATTAGTAAGTAAATGATCATTAAATAATTTATTAAAAAATTATCCCAGTGTTGCCATAAACTGTGAGACACCCTTAGCAACTCCAGTGAGAATGGCATTCGAAAACTCCTCTTAAAATTAAAAATCATTAAAATTATTTGCAACCTTAACATTTGCCAACTGCCATCCCTTCCATTAGATTGATTGGAAATTACGTTTCTAAAAGGGTAAATCTGAGGACCTGATAAATGAATTTTCAGAAAAGCAAGTTAGAAAAATCTCAGGATCAGTCATCACCTTCATAAAGCATTTTCCTTATATTATTTGAAGTTATGACCCCATTGTTTTGTCATTTGTAAATTTATGTTATTAACTTGTGACTATCACCCCAGAGTCCATCTGATCAATAAAAAGTATTTTAAAGGTGAAATGGGTATTTTAGGAACTTGCCTGTCGTTTTCCCTCTGCATTTCGATAAAGGGACCCCGCATTTCCCTTTTCATCGGGCCCCGCACATTGTGTAGCCGGCCCTGGGTAGTGCCTCGACTCGGGTCTAAATTAAGCTGAGAAAAAGCCATTCTGGGGATCCCGCCCTGGGAAGAGGGCTTTGTCAAGCAAGAAAACCAGCTACTCAGGAGTGACAGAATATCAGCCCCCACCCGCCTTGCTGGCTGCCAAGCCACTGCCCGTATTTGCTTTTCTCTTGGGCTGGGTGGGCCGAGCACAGTCTGAAGAGGATCAGACTCACTACACGAATCCTGGCCTTCTCAGGAAGGATCGATCAGCGAACGCCAGAGGCCGCGACGTGCGACCAAGTGGAACCAGCTGTCCGCCAGCTCTGTGAGGGACAGTGAGGTGGCTTCCCTACCTCGCGGGCCCTCGGCTTCCGCTGGGCTATCTCACGGCCCCTGGGCACCTGCCTGCCTCCTAGAAGCCCCTTTCGTTCTTGGTGCTGTCCTCCCACTTCACGTCCTGCACAGGATGGAGAAACTGCAAATATTTACCTTTCTCAAAGCCAGGTCCGGAAACCCTTACTGATCTAAAAGCTTGGTCATTCAGTCTCGTGCCATCTCTGTGCTCACAAGTGACCATGAGTCGTCCAGAATTCTCCTCTGAAAGGGAGGAGGCAGTTGCTCTAAACTGGGGCATGGTGGAGCCTGTGCCTCAGAGGGCTCTCCCGTGAGACTGGGCAAAGACACATCCACGGTCAGTGTTGGGCTTCCTTTTCTATGCCCCACAGAATACCATGAACAAGTGTGTGTGTCCGTGGCCAGTTTTCTAGAATGAATTCCCTTACGTCTCATTCCTGCCCCAAGATGGACCAGCGGGTCCCTGGAAAGGTGGCGGCTGCGACAGGAAGGATGACCGTCTCCATTTCTGGAAAGAGCCCGTTCAGACCCACCCTGTTGGTGTTTTAGGAATCTCTGAGAGCAATTCCTTCAGTGTAGAGGAGAAAACCTGTGCCTGAGGCCGCCTTGTTGGTGGGTGGTGGACCTGGGGCCTCGCGAGTCCTGATCCAGGGCTCACCTGTTTCTCCTTGCTTATCCCAAGGTGCCGAGACCAAAGGGACAGGAGTCCAAGAGCAGAAGGCCGGTTCGGTTCGTCCTGCGTGTGGAGATTCTTTTCCTGGAGCAGTCACAGCAGGGAACAGAAAGCAGGAGAGTCACAGGGGTTTGCAAGGGAATGTCGGGGCCAGGTGAGACAGGGCGGGGTCCGGCAGCTGGCTTCAGGCTGGGTCTGGGAAGGTGAGGAATGGCGTGCGGGCCATTTTTGCACAGGAGGAGAAAAGGCGTCTGACGTCAGCATCCCAAGTAATTTCTCTGTGTGTGTGGGGAGGGGGGGCACACAGTTTAAGAGGGATCCTTGTGGGATTCTGCTGTTGGGCTCAGAGCCCAGCTTCATTCCTCACGGGTCGTGTGCTCTGGACAAATTAAGTTCTGTCACATCGCCAGGCCTCAGATCCCGTAGTCACCAACTAGGGAGAATTTTAGCAGAAACTTCACAGGGACATCGTGAGGAGTCGCCATGATTACTATGCGAAGCACCTGGACCAGCGTCTGGCTCTTGGCAGGGCCCGTAAATGTGTGCTGCTGTCACCTCACACAGCACCTATGAGCCATGCTCTTCGGGCCGTTGATTCTCTGGGCCGCCCGCCCACCAGGTCTGCTTCTCTCGTGCCCAACACAGAGCTCACACACTCCCGGGCGGACTGCGCACCAGCTCCGGGTGCTTAGAGAGGATAAGCTCACCTGACAGGCCCGCTCACCTGGGGGCGGTGCCCAGGCCCCTCACCCCACCTCCAATCTGCCTCTGATGGGGTTGACTTGCTCAGAGGTCTACCCACCCCCCAGCTTCTGTCCCCATCCCTGAATGACAGCAGTCTCCCCTCGAGAAGGGCTCTTGTGTCTGAATCCCCCTGTGAAACACGTGCGATCTTAGAACAAATTCCCCACACTGGAGTTATTTTTGTGTAGAAAACACACTTTTTGCCAGAGTACCACTAGTTACCACGTTGACCAGAAGATCCTCATTCATCCGCAGCACAAGGAAACCGACCTTGCTCCTCGGTTCTTCCTTCAGATGACCTCGCAGGCCCCGGGGTTTCCTGGTCATTGGAGTTTGGTGCGGGGAGCTTTTGACATGTCTGTAAGCATCCCGGCGGTTCTGAACGCCGGGGCCCCCGGAGCCCAGCCCTCCTGGGGCTCCAGCGACAGGTGTGGCAGCAGAGGGTCCGAGGACCCGGGCCTGTGTGGCTTCAGGAAATATCCTAGCTCGAGGCAAGGTGGGACTAATTAGCAGTCACAGAATGGGAGAGAACTCTCTGGCAGCCAGCGTGGCCGTCCCCTCTCGGCAGGCACCAGGGGCATCCAGCGGGGACCCTACGTCCAGGAAGCCCCATCTCAGGCCCTCAGGACTCATCCCTCCCACTGACCATTGCTCTAAGCAGAGGATCCCCCAGGCAGGCGCCTGTCCCCACTGGACTCTGGACTCAGGGCAAGCTTGCAGTCGGTCTGGACCCGGCAGGCGGGGAGGTATGAGGTGATGGTGGTGGCCATGGCCGACCCTTATACTGCGATGTGGCTTCCCCTGAGGTGGCGGGCCAGGTCCCAGGCTGAGGGACCCTGACTGTAAATTCGTGACATCGGGGGTTGATAATCTTGTAATATCGTTCCCACCCTCTTACTCCCGACTCACCCGCCTGCTCACTCCAACACCTGATGAGCATCTACCAGGAGCCAGACCTGAGCTGGGTGACAGGGGACACCGAGAGGAGAGGCAAAGCCTCTGTCTTCATGCAGTTGGGTCTCCTGGCAGGAAGGCTCAGTGGTCAGTGGAGTTGGGATGGTTTCGTATGTGTCAACCTGGCTGAGCTAAAGCATCCAGGTGTTTGCTCAAACATCACTCTAGATGTTCCCATGAAGGCATTGTTTGAGGTGAGATGAACACACTTAAATGAGTAGACTTTGAGTAAAGCAGATTCCCCACCATGGCACAGGGGAGCTTCATCCAACTTGAGGGCCAGTTATCATAGAAAAGAGACTGACCTCTAGGTGAGACAGGCTTCTGCCGGGAGACCGCCCTCGGACGTGACCTGCGGCATCAGCTCTTCCTTGGGTCCCCAGCCTGCGCCCTTACCCTGCGGTTTGCACTCGCCAGCCTCCAGCGGCCCATTTCGTGGGCCAATTCCTTAAAACAAATCATTCTCTTGCATGTTTTCCCCTGTGGAAGCCCTGATGCAGGAATCCAGTCTTTGTCTTACTGCCCTCTTTGACTTTGGCATTTTAGTAAACAGCATTTTCCCCCTGATGAGAAAACACACACTGTAGGAAATACAGAAAATGTAAACACACAGCACCAAGAACGCCAGCACTCGCCTTTCTGAAAGCCCTTTTTTATGCACAGATCGGAATGGACACATAACAAAACTGGGTTTTTATCTTGTCTTTCTTTTCTGACTGACATCAGTGGGAAGCATGTTTAAAAGGTCACTAAAGCACACAGAGAGACGGTCAGGGCCTGCCCACCAGTCTGGTTTGGTTGGAAATTCAGGTTGTTTCCTATTTTCTCCTCTTATAAATAGCTCTGCGAGGACAGTTTTTGCACACAAATCCATGCCTCTGATTATTTCCTTAGGGAAGATTCCTGGAAGGGGAGTTACTGAGAGGACTCTGGCCTCATACATGAGAGAATCATGAAGCAGCGGAGGAAAACGCAGTAAAGTACTTGAATGGGGGTGCTGCCTGGCTCATTTTAACTGAGAAAACAGTAAACTGCTGACTCCCTCCAGGGCGGACCTTGTGGACATGGGCGTCCCACAGGGAGGCTGTGGGGCGTGGTGGACCCAGCAGACGGGCAGCGCGTGGGTCCCAGCGCTCACTCCGTGTCTCTTGACAGCCAGGAGCACCGTGCGAGGCTCCGGGTGCTCTGCCCCAGTTCCAGTTCTTCCCGCCAAGCGGAGACTCCGTAAAGTGTCCTGCCTGCTTGAGACGAGGTGGTGCCGAGCCATCGGCTGTGTGAAAGGTCCCCTCGTGCACCTGGCCTTTCCTTCTCCTTCGAGGGCTGGGCGGGGTGCTGCTTCTTCCGTGAAGTCCTTTGTCACTTGCCAGGGATAAACCAGGCGCCGCTACCCTAGCTCTCTCTCCAAGCTCTTTCTGCAGCTTAACAACCTGGAATCGAGATGGCGTGTTGCACTCCTGTTCCTCCAATGGCCTGGGTGTCTCATTCGTCTTTTCCTGCCGCTGGTGCTTAGGACAGTCACGAGGCATGCGGGAGGTGCCTAATTAATGCTGACCAACGGAATGTAAAAGTGCTCAACGGACATTCGTCATCCATGGCGTTTATGAAGCACCAAGGACACGTCTCTGATCTCAAAGGCGCTCGTGCTACATTCGAACACATTAAGAAAGATTCGAGGCAGCGTTTGCTAATGGCCGGGGCTGTGAGAAGATGCATGACGCTGTGGGAGCTCAGGCGTCGCATGAGGAGCCGTCGCTGAGGCGCGGTGGTCCGAAAGCCTGCTGGGCCCAGGTTTGGGCCTCGGAGAAAGCGTCGGCTGTAAATAAGGGAAGACTGAGAAGGTGCCATCCAGGAAAGGAAACTGCGTCAGCAACGGTGGCCCAGAGTGTGAACACGTGGGCGCGTGGCCCCAAGGGACTCCACAGACCCTGCCGGGCGAGTGGATAAAGGCGACAACGCAGCAGCACACAGCTGGCGGCAGGGCGGCGTGCCTTCCCAAAGGGCCGCCCGTGTTCTCAGTGCAGGCGTGTCACGCTGTCCTGTAAGTGCTGAGTGGGGTGTCCAGGGGCCTCATCACTTCCCAAACGCCAGGCCTGGCGGCTGTTTGGCCAGATTTCCTTGGGGCTGTGCCTGCAGTACTGTGGCCTGCCTGTTCCACCCACCTCCTTCTGCACGCACCCCTGGCCCTTTAGCAGACCAGGGACCCGGCTCTGCTGTCCTTCTGCTTAGCTCACTGTGTCCTCAGACCAGATTGTTTTGAGTCACTCTGTCCATCCTACCCTGTTCTGGCCGACACTTGTTTAGAAGTCATACTGTTGGCCAAAGACCAGGGATCAAGAGTGGAAGGGATTATCACAAAATCACCAGTTTATTGCCAAGTCATCACGTCAGGCGGTATGTTTTGCCTCTTGGCATCTATTTGCAGGTAAGAGATTGTAACTTGTCTTTGAAATTGGAGGTCACAGAGTGACATTTTCCTGCCACCCCCAAGAAGAGATTTAAACAAAATAGTTCAGTTCTTCTGCGCCTTGAGAAGTCCGGAACCATGGAGTCTGGAGTTCGTAGGTCGACTCCTTTGTCGCCAGAGATACCAAGCCCTTCTTGTCTTCCCAGCGTCCTTCCCTCAGATGTGGCCGCCTTCTTCACGTCCAGGACTCCTGTGGCGATTTCAGCTGTCTCAGCCGCGTGCCACACAGCAGGATGGAGGAGGGAAGGGAGAGGCAGCTTCTCCGTATTATAGAACTCTCTGGAAATCCCACAGATGCTCTCATTTACAAGTCAGTGGCCAGGACTTAGTCACAGGGCCACGCCAGACGGGAAGGAAGACCAGGACCCAGGACCCAGGACTCAGCACCAGCTAAAACCCCGGGCTCAGGTCGTTGAAATGATCGATGGGCAACTAACACGCTCCCATAAACGGATTTCCCCATGGAACCTTTCAATCCCTTCAGAAGCAAAGCAACGATCCAAATGAATGGAAGAGACATACGAGCATGTCGTCTGCTGGCAAAAAGGCCGTCTTCTGGGTTCTGTCCTCGGCTCTCCTATTCCAGAGATGCTGAATCCAAGGTTACAGCCCCAGGGCGAGGGCCTGCGTTCCTAGTGCTCTCCCTAGACGTGTAAATACACAGCACGTGCGTTTATTTACTGAAACAGGCAGGGTGCCGAGGCATGTCTGAACAGGCACCTTTGGTTTTGCAAACGTCACAGTTATTTATTTATATTTTCCCAGATTCAGTCATTCCCACCTTCCTCACTCTCTGTGAAATCGCAGACAGGAAACACGCAGCATGAGCGAAGCCCCGTGGAACTCACTTTCGAACCACGGCCTGCGACGCTTCTGCGTGGCGGTGTGACTTAGGCTTCTCTAGCGCCTCGGGGACCATCGCTCCGCCCGTCAGAAAGGAAGCGGGCGGGTGGCGTCCCACGGCTCCACGGCCACGCCAGGCTCGGAACTTCGCACCGTGTCTCCTGCCCCGGAACTCTCGTGCCTGGCCCTCTGCGGCCTCTCCAGAGACTGCAGGCGTCCAGCAGCATCCGGCGGAGGCTGAGAGAGGTGAGTGGAAGGTTCTAAAGGGCATCGGGTAGTAAGAATGAAGGAGAAAGCAGTCGTGGGCGCTGGAGGCATCTAAAGCGGCGCTGTGCGAGGTCCCGGAGCAGATACTGCAGCGGGCACTGCTGCTCGGCGGGACTTCGGCCTCCAGCGAGAGGGTGAAAGCGAACCTGCCCTCGCGGGTTCAGGATTTCACTACAAGCAGAAACAACGGCCGGGGGACAGGGCCAGCGTCTTTGGCAGCCCTTTCTCCCTGTCACTGTTTTGGTTTCCGTCTAAAGGAAGCTTTAAAGATTTCCTTGTGAGGACGAGAGCAGACAGTCCTGCGGGGCCTCGCGGCCTCCGTGGAAGCAACCGTGAGGGATGGATCTTCTTCTCTGGCAGGTGCAGGCAGCTGGGAGCAGACTGTGAGGCCCTTCCCACCTCCAGGCAGCACAGGCTGGTGACATCAGCTCGACAGCCTCAGAGAGGGGTCTCGGGAATCAGGGCCTCTCTCTTTCCGCTGTAAGGGCCCAGGACGGGATGAGGGGTGCAGCCCTGGCGTCCTTAAGGAGGCATCGGGCCGAGCCCTCGGGCGAGGCGATGTGCTCATGCCTGCGGTTCTCATGAACTCTCGTCCAGGAATTTCTTCTGGGCGTGGAAAGGAGAGAAGCGATAAAGACCAGGTCTCGCTCCCACACGGTGGAGGCTCGGTTACAACTGCGGGAGGCGAGTGGCCGAGCACTAAGGGACCAAGGCGATTCTCCTCTCAGGAAGGGCGCTGAGCTCACCAGGTCACTTATGGACTGAACACGCCCTTAAATCACCTTTATTCAGGGCCCGGTGGGGGCTTTGCAAGGCTCCACGCAGTTAATACTGCTAACGACCCTCTAAGGGGGTTTGTTATTTGACTAGTGAGGAAACTGAGGCTGCGGTGTAATTCACCGGCCCGAGGTCACAGGGCCTGGAAGGGGCCCTGGGCCTAGGCCTACCGTGCCTGCTCTCACCTCCCTACCGTCCAGGAAGAAGTTCTAGTTATGTGAGGAGGGGACAGCGGACAATGAGCTGTGTGTCCGGCGCGGCGCCTCTCCTAGTGTGTCCCTGAAAAGAGAACCCCGTCTCTCCCTCTCGCACTGCTGCCACGACCCGTGTTTTCCCAGCTGACCCCAGGGCAAGGCGTGGGGGGAGGCGCCACAGCCCCTTTGGGCGCATCCCTCCCCCACAGGTCTCACCCACTCCAGCGGAGCTCCTGGAGGCCTTCACTCCAGGGTTTGCAGGAAGCACGACTGAGAGATCACTGGCCATTGGCGATTAACCCCAACTCGGGCTCCTCTCCCCTCCCCGGCTGGGGGCGGGGGGCGGCGCTGACAGGCCGACCCTCTATTCACATGGCTGGTGACCCTGGACAGCAGCCACAGCGTCCTCAGGGGCTTCCTAAAGGTCACTCGCTTTGCAGGTGTGGGGGAAAGGGGCCTGCAAGACAGAGAAGAGAGCACGCCCGTCCCTTCATGGCTCCAGAGCCATCTCTCGGAGCCCCAGAACCGCCCCTTGTATGAAAGATGTCCCTTCCTGTCACGTTTCCTGGCTCTGGGGGTTTGTTGGGAGCCAGGGCCGAAGACCAAACACATATAGATATATTTCTCCTCCTATCAGCATAGCAGAGTGAGGGAGGGAGGGAGAGGCAGGGGAGAGAGGCGGGAGGGAGGGCGGGCAGAGGGGACCAGAGGCGCACGGAAGGGAGGCCGGGTTGAGCGCTTTCTCCAGGGGCTGGTCCTGCTGCTCCTCAGTGTCCCCATCGCTGTCATGGTGACGATCGCAGGAACTTGCATTAATTAGGGTTTGTTCATAACCAGGCGTCACATCAGGTCACGTGTGCCGACGGACTTTAGAAAACAAACCAATACCGACCTGAAATACCTTCGTGAATTCTGGCCAGGCGGTGGCGAGCTCGCTCCTGTCTTGGTGTCTTCTCACCCCACCCTTCGTTTGACTTTGGGGAGACAAGAAAGAAGGCTCAAGAAACAGAAAACTCACGTTCCCAGGCGTCATTAAAACCAACCAGCCGCTGCTGAGTGCTCCCCGTGGGCGGAGCATCCCAGAGAGGACCCGCCACCCTGGACTCAGCCACGGGGATTATCCCTCGCCCTCCTCGAGGCCGCGGCCTCCAAAGAAGCGCATCCAGAGTCCTAAGCGCAGGAACTTGAGGCAGAGATGGCTCCCTGGCTCCTGGGGGTCCGGACCTGCGCGGGGAGGAGGAGACACCCTGTGACCATGCCCCTTCTGCAGCGGCACAGTTTGGCTTATGCAAAGCTTCCTTCTGGCAGGTCCCCTTACGTACCAGTCCATTGTCACTCGTCCGGCTTGGGTGCCTGCTGTCTCTTTCCCTTCCTGGGAGGCGAGTCTCAGCTGCAGGCGTCGGGGCCATGTCAGGGCCATGTCGGGGCAGGGGCCGGGTTGGGGCGTGTTTGAGCTGCAGGCGTCGAGGGCCATGTCGGAGGAGGGCCGGGTTGAGGCGGCAGGCGCCCTGGGGCTGAGGGAGAACACAGGCTTTCTCAGGAGTCTCTGACCTTGAGGACCTTGTCGGCTCTTGGAGAAGACACACGGGGAAGCAGGCAGCGTCTTGCCCGTGGGAGAGGCTCCGGCAGGTGTTGAGGGCCTCTACTGACCCCGTGCCGTGTCAGGGGATTCTGGCATGCGGTCCAACACAGTTCCCCCAAGGTCTCTTGCATTCCTCATCCCATTGGGCTGTCTGCTTCTCAGAGGACACAGATGGCACAAGATGCCGCCCTGATCCTGGGCACGTGTTTCTGAAGAGATTTCTCTCAGGCGGGCCAGCGGCAGAGACAAATAAGTGAATGCCAACAGGTGGGGCTGCGACCTGGGTGGCCAGCATCTGGGGCTGCCCTCACGAGCTGTGGGACCCGGTGGTGGCGTGTCCCCAAGGCTGTCCGGGTGGGTGCACCGCCTCCCTCGGGAGGCGTGCTAAATCTAGCCATCGGGCAGGAAACAGGCTGTGGTCAGGCAGGGCTCAGGCTTTGACTCAGACAGACTGGGGTCCAGACCCGGGTGTGCCATGTATCGGCTTGTTGTAACCTATGCAGCAAGCGCCCGGTCACTTACAGGAAACAGTGTGACTCTTCTTAGTCCCAAATCCAAGAAACACATCGAAGGCAGCTTTCAAATCGACTCATTTCAGAGGGAAGGGCAGAGACTCAGCCTTCTCTTGCCACAAAAGGGCTGAGGTGTTAGAAAGGCAGCTAGCTGGGTTTCCATTCTTTCCCAGAGCCACTGCCGACTGAATAACCCATGACCGTTCATCATCCGGTGGGTGTGAACCACGGCGAGGAGGCTGCCACAGACGGCCCGGGCCTGCAGGTGCCGCAGGAGGTCACAACAGCTCAGCTGAGCCGTGCTGCACACCGACGGACCTCCCCGTAGTCAGGGTCCTACTATGCACGGGTTTCTGAGGCCAGCACTCAGGGGTTTCACATGACCAGGTCCCCAAAAGTCAGACTGTCCACCTGGCCCTGCTTCTTGGAGGAAGTGCGTTCCGTCTGGGTGCAAGTGCCGGTGTGATGAGACAGTGAGTGTAGACCTGCTGGGCGGGGCTGGTCCCTGACCCCAGGCCCTGTCACCTTTCTCCACTGTCTCTTCTCAAAGGCCCTGTTACTCGCGGACACTCCAGGGAATGGAAACTCACATTAACCTCTTCCTGAAGAGGAAAATATCACTGAAATGGAACAAATAATAGGAGCACAGCTTTCAAAGTGTTCCCAATGCTTGGGAAATTCTAATCATGGCAAAGTGCAGGATATCTGTATTATTATTCTCATTTTTACATTAAAAATGTCTAAAATGAGTGAAGTCTGTCAGAATGTAACAGGTTTCGATGCGGAGAGCAGAGGCTGGTGCTCCTGCAGTGTGAACACCTGGGCCCAGGGCGAGGTGCACGGTTGGAAAAAGGCGAAGCAGCTTCCAGGACAGGCGTCCCACGGTGTGCGTGTTCGAGAGCTGGCTGGAGGTTTTCCTGCCTTTATTGAACAAATCCGTCGCCGTTTTACTGCGAGCTTTGCGACTGGCGTTCGCATCCCAGGATGGTGGCATGTAACTCTCCCAGGGCGTCTGCGTGTAACTTTGAGAAGCACCCGAAATGGACAAGCCCCTCAGGCCCTTCACGGTTGCTGACTTTTCGGGGAACTAACCCATGTGCTTTGGACAGAGGGTGCGTGATGAAGAGAGCAGGGGTGAGACTGCTGGGAAGACAGGCTCCAGCTGAGCCGGACCGGGGCTCCCATCTGGACCTCTGACCCCAGCCGGCGTGGCGGGCACTTTAGTGCTTCTCGCATGAAAACATCCTGGCCGCTCTGTGTCTCTTGTGGACCCTCCGGGTGAGCTAGCATGAGGTTTCAGTTCATGGTTCACACCGGTCCTCCTGGGGAGGTCTCGATAGTCAAAAAGCGATGTAGGAACAGCTCAGTGGAGGAAACACTCGGAAATTCAGGACGTTTCCCACTGGCTTTGTGGAAAATGAGGTCAATAGACATGTTATAGGACTGTTTTTAAAAAAAAGTGTGGGAAGCTGGATGAATTTCCGTTTGAATTAATGGTTAGAGACCCTAAGAGGCCTCCCAGTCTGCTTGGGGCAGGCTCTGTGATGTAGTGTGTGCCCTGTGCCACCGCACTTCTTTCTCCCAGGACTGTCCCAGCCTGTCTGAGTCGATGCTTTCAGCCCTAGCCCTGTGAGGACACTCGGTGGCGCCTCTGTGGCTGGAGGACACTGTGTTCTCCTTTCCTGTCACCTGGAGGAGCAGTCCTGGGGACTTCTCCCCAGAGGCCCTTTCTGTTTGTGTTGACTGCAGTTGCATACAAAGCAAGTGACCCCGGTCGCACTGGCTATTCCCAGTTCCCACTGAACATCTGTTCTCGGAGAAGAAGACTGTTTGGACCCAGAATCAGATCAAAACAAATCAAGAGTCCCGCACCGAGGAGGAGGATCGTGGACCTCCTTTGGTCTTTTCAATGTCCTTTTTCTCCATGATTGTCGCCAAAAGTCACCTGCAATCTCAGGGCTTCTGACGGCAGTGATTGCCCCGGACTCACGTTTGCAAAGGAATCTGTCACTTCAAAAGCCGCCCTGCAATAAGCTGCCACTCGCCATTTATCCCGTTTCTAAACAGGCACACTCCCAGGAATGGGCGTCGGCACCTGCCACGATTTTCCCCGGCGGCCACCAGGGCCCCAGGCCTCAGCCTTTGGTGAGAGCGTCCTCCGAGTGCTGCATGAGAAAGCCCGTTCCTGTCCTTATGGAAGAAGAGCCTCCCGCAGTGACGGGCCACCTGTCCGTTGAGACAGAACTTTCCACTGACGCCTGCTGCTCCCCATCCGGCGCCTGGCCTCCCGGTCACACAGACCCCACTGTCTCTCCTCCTCCGACTCCGGCCTGCCCTGGTCCCGCCGTCCTCCTGGAGACCCACCACCACCGCCCGTGCTCTGGGGAGGGTGCTGGAGGGACTTCAGACTTTGCTGATGCCAGCTCAGACTTTCCAGATTTTCCCACGCTGCTGTGATCAGTGCTGTTCCTGTAGCTTCTCTAGCACCAAGGGGACGCATAAGCGGCTTAGCATGATCGGCTTCTAGAGCCAAGGGACACGGATGGTTTGGGGTCGTCTCCGCCTCAGTGGCTCTGCGTGGGACCGAGAATCTGGCTTCCACCAAGTTCCCAGGAGATGCTGGTGCCTGGGGGCGGGGACTGGTGGCCGCACCCTGACTCCCTGGGCCCCTCCTGCAGCCCTTCACTGCTGCCTGTCGCTCAGCCACGTGTGTGTCCCGTTTCATTTATTCGACGGTTCCTGGTGTCGTTGGCTTGGGAGTTCTGGAAGTGAAAGCAAACTCGAATGTAAAGACCTGAAGGCAGCCCCTAACCTAGGCTCGCACCATGGCAGCTTGGAAAAGCCAATTTATTCCCTGGAGCCTGGGTTTGGGGACAGGCCCCAATCCAGGGACAGTGGTGGTCCCTTCGAGGACGCAGAGGGAGGCAGCACCATCGGCCTGAGCCACGGCTTTCATGGCCCCAGCTGGATCCAGCGTCCCGTTGCCCAGCCTGGCGCCAGAGCTGAACAGGGACAGGGACCTCAGAGGACACCCTCGACCCAGTTTAAACCCAGCCGGGGTGACTGTGTTCTCGGGTTTCCCGTGGGTTCGGTGTTACGCATACATTCTTCCGGTTTTCCTGCTCTGAGGGGCCTTTCTAACCTCGGAGAGTCCTAGGCGCTGACCCAGGGCCAGGCCCAGCCGTGGCTGAGGGACTGGGCTCCATCCTGTCCTCGGCGTCCTCAGCCTGGCTCAGGGGCAGCAGCCCCAGAGGAACAGACCGCTGGGCTCTGCGTGGCTTCTCGAATCGCACTGACATCTTCCCTCTCCTCGACCTGCCTGTCACAGGCCAGTAAGGACAACGCCAGGGACACGGTCCAAGTTCCCGAACCTTCACCCCTCTTCTGTCCTCCTCTGTCCCCCCTCGTGATGCAACACTTCATCCAGTCCCTAGATCAATGCCCAGGATGTTTTTCCATCTATGGGAGAGAGAGAAGTCAGACAGGAGAGAGAAAGACAGAGAACAGGAGGAGTGAAGGGGAAGGAAACAGAAAGCAGGGGAGAAAGCTGGGGAGGGAGAAAGGGGGAACAAGCAGAAGGACGCAGACCTGGAAGCCCCTGCAGGACAGGCAGCTGGGAGGCAGGGAACCGTCCATGCCAGCCAGCAGGCTTCCCAGTCTGCGTCCCTCGCGACAAAGTGGCGTCTCGCCCTGCAGGAAGTGTGGGGCGTCTCAGGGCAGGCGGCATCACGGAGAGCAGCTGCCATCTCCCTGCACCGCTCGCCCACCAGCGACAGGGGTTTGGCTCGGCCTCTCCGTGCTGCCCCTCGTCTGCCTGGCAGGCGGGTCTGAAGGCAACCGTGCCCGCAGGTGACCTCGCGCTGTCCCCAGCCCATGCGCAGTATAGAGTAGGGAAGGGAGGTGGCACAGTCACGCAGACCGGCGCTGCTCCCAGGAGTCCCACCGAGTCCCCAGAGTCCTCCTCGGCCAGGACCCGGCGGAACTGAGAACAGAACAGACAACGGGCCCCTGAGGAAACAGCCCTCCCGTCTTCTTCTTGGTCGTCTCCACTGTTACAGGACTTAGGCAGGACACCTTTCCACAGAAACCGTGGGTCCCGTCAGCTGCCCAGGTTTGGGGGGTAGGAGGGCTGGGGAGCAGGAGGCCCACCTCGAGTGCACGGGGCTCGCTGGGTTCCATTCCGCCTCCGCCTCCAGGGCGTCTCGCTCTCTCCCAGGGATCCTTGTCCTCATCTGTGCTCCTCCTACTCTCTGCACCCACAAAGATGTCCCTCGAGGTCGTCGGGCCCCTGGCACGGCAGCCTGCACCCTGCAGGGGCGCAGTGAGCAGAGAAAGCAGAAGGTGAGGCGGCTCTGCTGCTGGGCAGAGGAGAGCAGAGGGTGCTTGACCCTTTATGGGGGATGTGGGGCACGTGGGAGTCTGGGTGGGATGGATCCTTGAACTCCGTGACTCTGAGATGCCTCAAAGTGCGAAATGCCTCAGAAATCAGTAAGGATTTAGGACAGACTCGTCATAAAGCAGCACTGTTGCTGGTGCTGAAGGCGAGTCCCACAGTGTTATTGTCGCGTTGACGTCTTTCTCAGCGACACTGAAGCCACCACTCCCGCTGACCCTCGCTCCTGTCGCACCGCAGCTCACAGAGCTGGAAGGCGCCGTTGAACACGCAGAGCAAGTGAAATGCTTGAGAGGGGCTAATCCACCAACAAAACATAAACCGCCTCTGCCCAAGGTGTGGCCTAAAAGGAGCGAAACTCGGGCTTTGGGTCTTCCCTGCAACACCTACCAGTCTGCTGTGAGCTCACAGGACGGACAGTGGCCCAGGGAGGTGGTGTCGGTGCAGCGAAGGAAGGAAAGGTGCTCCGAGGTCTGCAGGGAGGAAGGGAGAGAGGTGAGAAAGAGCCGATACAATGACCACGGCGTGAAAGGAAAACTTGGAAACACTGGATTCAACCACTGGCGTCGCTTCCATGGGAAAACAGAAAGGAAGAACCATCTGCGGTCCCAGCGACTGCGAATGGGCCACGTTCTGTACTGCCATCCCTCAAAGGCGCCTGCCCGCCTGGCAGTATGAAAACCAGTTTGCACCAAAGCGGCAGAGCTACCCAGGCCTGTCCAGGATTTGCACGATGCCATCACCGTTTCAGGAGGTGGGGAATGCAGGGGCTGGAGGCCAGGATCCATTCGGAATGATTAATAAGAGGAAAATGATGATGTGTTGTTGGGGAAGGGAAGGATTTGGACATTCCCGTGAGAATCTTACCTACGCCCTTAAGCTTTAGCCAGTCACAGCAGCGGTGGCGCTTCCCTGGCAGCCCGATCGGCCGCTTCGTAATATCCACCGGGAAGGGCCTGTCGGTACCGTGCCAGGGGAGGCGCGTACGTCCACAGGAGGGATACAGGGGTCATGCGCCGGAACCACTGATCGAGGTTTGCGTCTCACGGGCAGGGAAGACTAAGACATCCATTGCCTCCGGCGTCGTGCATTGAATGCACGGCGTTCGCGATCAGACGTTCTTACCAAAGAGTTTGGGCCCAGGAATTCCAATCGACCCGTTCGATATCGCGTTCGTTTATAAAGAATACAGAGACTGAAGAGAGCTAGGTGACAGCGTGGGGATGCCAGTGGGGAGAAGCAGAGGAGGCAGGATACCTGCTTCATGCGGTCTGTGACCGATCACTCCCCACGAGTCAGTGCCCACTGAGGGGCCAGGGAATTGTGTGTTGTTGGGGGAGAAGTGAGGAGAGTGTTAGAGGACTTCAGGACACACGGAGCCAGCCATGCTTGGAGTGCTGCACTTGAGGAGCCTTCTCCGAATCCCTGACGGAAGCAAAACCAGCTGGACAC
Organism: Cynopterus sphinx; assembly: GCA_030015415.1. Taxonomy (NCBI): domain Eukaryota; kingdom Metazoa; phylum Chordata; class Mammalia; order Chiroptera; family Pteropodidae; genus Cynopterus; species Cynopterus sphinx. The sequence goes on from JAKZJJ010000142.1 coordinate 144,123, forward strand.
ACCGCACTTTTCGGGAGAGGAGCTGCATGAAAGTGGAAGATTTTAATCCAAGCTACTGAAGGATGAGCATCTCCGTTCTCTCCGGCGGTAGTGAGTCCTCCTAGCTGTCGTCGTGAGAAACAGCCTTCAGGATCAGGAAGCTGTGAGGATCTGTTTAGGGACAAAATAGCCCCAGGTGCTTCAAGTGGGTTTCCCGTGGACATGGCCAGGAAATTCCCTCACAGTGAGTCCGTTTGAATGGGGACTTTCCTGGCGGGGAGTGTGGATACTGCTGCTGCCTGTCAGGGGAGAGTATTCCTGCAGGTGATGGCCCCTGAACAAGCGGGACAAGTGGCCACCTGGCTCAGGGCAACCGGCCGCTTTGGGACCCGTGGACCCTCGTCCGTGGCGGTGCTGGCACCGATCAGTCCCTAACCAGGGCGAGGGGCAGAAGCTGGGGCGCTTTACTCACCGGCCTTTCTACCAGTTCCACGGGGTAAGTGACCACCCCTGAATAGCACAGTTGGGGGGAGAAGCACTTTTTAGAAAGCCATGACGTTTCCTGTTACTCAACACTTTTGAGGGCTCCCACGTAGCTGACAGGGGGTGTCTCTTATTTTGTCTCTCCCTATGAGCCGGAAGCGCCCTCACGGGGTCCTTGGAGGTTTCCCAGGCGCCCTATGAGCACCGTGCCACGGTGTCCAGCGGATGGAAGTGCACGCAGACACCCAGACACGGGCACACACAGGTCCAGCGCGCAGGTGCCACGCCCCTCTGCAGAGGCTAGTCGTCAGCCTTCTCGTGGATGAGGAGTCCCGGCATAAAGAGATCACGGCACAAAAGTCATGGCAGCCTGGTCACTTGGCAGCAGCCCTCGTGCCCAAAGGACAAAAGATCCTCCCTGCTCTGTTTGGAGAGCTGAGTGTGTGAGCACAAGCCCAGCCCCAGATTGGTTCAGAGTTTACACCTCTCGGATGCTGGTCCTGAGCCACTCCCTGGTAAAGGGGTGGCCCCACCACACCTGCAGCATCAAGCACCGCACGTCCTTGGTGGTTCTCGCTCTGCCCACAGGGAGCTCTTCAGAAGTGGACACTAAGGACTGACAGAGGCAGCCCCGTGGCGGATGAGGCCCACCACCCACCCACCACATCCAGGGCGCGAGGCCGAGGGCCCTCGGGCCCCGATCTCTCCCTCCGTGCCCATCTAAAGCTTCTCCCGGTCGGCAGCCTCCACTGGAACAATCCTTTATGGTTTTGCACTTGCTCACCCACGGCGCTTCACTGTTTAAACAGAATTCCAGAAAAGCACACCCATTATCACGAATGAATCCAAATTAGATCTCCCAGAACTGCGGAGGCTGCCAGACAGTCACAACGAAGGGGAACGAAGGGAGGCCGGAGGCTTTCCCTCGCCCCAACAGCTGGGATCGGCAGCTGGAATGTGTCAGCGCCCCGGCACAGAGGGCAGCGCCCTGTCTAGAGACATTTCTTGGATTGTTCCGACATTACCTTCCACGGTGGCGTTGGACTGCTTCCACTGAGATCGTAATCCCAGCCAGGGCAGGTCAGAGACCCCTTCCACGTGCGGTTTCATTTCATCCTAAGTGTCCCTGAGCGAGGGCGAAAGGCGGTGTGTGATTTCTCGTCTTCCCGATAAGTAAATGAGGAAAAAGAGTGGAACACACGGGTTTTTAGAAGAAAAAATGAATTAAGACTTCGTTCAGAAACCCGATATTCTGGGCTTAATGTTGGACACTGTAGGTGTCCAAACTACCCAGAGAGCTGGAGAGACACCCCAGGAATTTTCCACAGGGGATAAAGTCACCAAGCGTCCCTATGAGAAGGCCACAGTGATGTCCTGAGGGTAGGTACGTGAGGTGAAAGCGGCACCAGGGCGAGACACACACCGGCAGCCGGCAGCGAAGGGGACCCAAGTGAGAAGAGGGGATGTGCCAGACAACTGGTCCCCCAGGGGCTGGGTCCCCCATAGGCGGCAGGATCAGAGGGACCTCCTAGGCGGTTAGGAGGGCGTCAGCGAAGACATGGGACGCGTTCCTAGTGGTCATTACAGCGGTCAAGAAGTCTTGCCTTGAACCCGGTCCACTACCCAGGCTGGCGACTCACCTGAAGCCGGTGCCGATCCTCCCGCAGACTCACATGTCCCCAACGCACTCAGGTCTAAAGCCAGAGGCCCCTCTCTCTGGCTTTGGGGTCAGCCTCTGTGAAACATGGACGCTCGGGTGTTTGGGAGACTTGGGAGTGAGAAAGCAGAGGCCATCGTGGCATGTGGGGAGGTCGGAGGGAGACCTGACAGCAAGCGGGTTCAACCCGTCCTGTCTCAGCGCTCTCAGTGGAGGAAGCAGGGCTCAGAGGGGAGACAGCTTGCTCACGCCCAAGACTCCCGCCACCTTAGTGTTAGATGCTTGGGGGTGATGGTGTGCCAATAAATTGATTTCCCATTAAAAGCTCATCGCATGTTTTAAGCCCGCTAATGTGCATGTGCATCTCAGTGGGCTTTACGTATTTAAGGTCTGTGGTCTCCAGACGGCTGGAATGAATGAGAACTAAGTTTGAGTGGTTTTCTGCAAATGCTTCCAAATTTTTTCTTCAAAAGGTAGGGACCTTCATTCATTCATTCATTCCATTCATTTTACAATAACACAAAATAAAGGTCTCAAAAAGGGTCCAAAATTAGGGCCTCACTTGAGAGGAAAGTCTTACATGAAAGGCTGCCACGTTTGTTTCTGCTGCTAGAATAAGGGCTTTCAAGCGATTCTGTTTGCGGTGCATTTGCCCAAGTGAGGTGCTTAGCCCAGCTCTCTGCAGCTCCACGTGAGATTCATGAACTCCAAAAATCAGACACACTTGGGAGAAAGGGCAGTGGGCTTGGTCAGTGTGAACGTCATGGGATGAACAACCTCTTGCCATCACTCCACATTCCAAAGTCATTTTCCACGGAGATCATCAAGCTTCCAAGAACTACCCAAAAACCATTTTCATTGTTTCTTTGCACAGATCAATGCATGAGAGAGAGAGAGAGAGAGAGAGAGAGAGAGAGAGAGAGAGAGAGAGCTTTTCTTACTGGTTCAAGGTCATGTTGTTTGCTTTCTCACTCCAAGGAGTCACCCGTTCAACCAGGTACTCCTCGGGAATATGAAGGATGTGACAAGGACCTTCTTCGGGAAGGACACCTTGCTTCTCCTCTCCTTTGCTTTCTTGGATTATCAATTAACGAACTTTTATTTTAAAATTATAACATGCTGTATAAACATATTTATATAAGATATAACGACATTAAAAATTTAAAGTTATTTAATATTTGAGTTTACTATTCTGAATTTTCAGAAAGAACTAAAATATAAAAGAGGGCGTGTCTCTTTTCCATTTCGCTTCTGGCAAACACCATGACTCTCTCATCTCGCTGCTTGCACGGGCGGCGAGGTGCCGTACTGTGGAAGTCACCCATTTCATTTCTGGAGAGGGACGGCTGTGAAGGAGGGTGCCCGCCCTCCCGAGAGACAGAGAATGCGGCGTAAATAGGAGAGCCCCAGACCCTCGCAAGCCTGCGTGTGAGGGCTGACCTTTCGTGGCTTCGGCATTCACACACACTTCTGCGAGTCAAGTGTGGCAGGAGCCGGATTGTGCAGAAGCGAGAAAGACATAGTCCCTGCACGACAGGAGGTCCAGGCCATGAAGAGGACACCCGCCAAAGGGACAGCTTCGGCCTCACACCACGCCCGCGTCTTCAGGACGGAGAAGCAGGAGGAGGAAGGGCCGGCCTTCGAATGACAACGTCCCTGACAGGGCATACAGGAGGGACAGGAGTATTTGGGGAGATAAAACACTCAGCTAAGCGTGAAGGAGGAGGAAAGAGAGAGTGTGACACAAGCGGAGGAAACGCGGTGATGAGATGAGAGAGAAAAGCGCAGACGTCGGGCTGACTTAGTGCCATTTTGGCTTTGTCGCCTCAGCAAGCCTCAGCCCACAGGTGTTTCTGAGCCTCACTCAGCCATTCCAGAAGGAGGGTCCAGGACAGACCTGAACGATGGATGGCCTTCCTCTCCCCGGCAGGCGGGATGCCCCAGTGTCCAGAGGCTCAGGTGTCACCGTGGCGACCGAGGACCTGCAGGGATGAGTTCTCCATCCTGGCTAAGCCTCCGGAGGGCTTGGGGGGGGGGGTGACCCTGGCTAAGCTTCCTCACTGCCTTGGTTCCTCCCTCTGTGAAACCGAACTGAGAGGCCTAACTCGTAGGGGCCACCGACCGTATCCTACAGGACAGCCCCGGCGCTTGGCCTTCCAGTTTGGGAGGTGTCATTACTGTCCGTTTTCACTCGCCCCCGCCCCCTGGCCTCCAAGGGACAGCGACGCCTCGGCACTTGGGAACCAGACTTGGATTCCCCGAATTCTATGCGTGTGTGTGTGCGTGTGTGTGTACATGTGTGTGTAGCTGTGTGACCTGGGCAGGGAACACACAGCCGCGGCGACATGGGTGGTATTGTGGGCTGGATGATTCCTTGTTGGGGGAACTGTCCTGAGCACTGCAGGGTGGTACCCGGCAAACACCCTGCTCCCCACTACGGGCCGGTAACACTGCCCCCAATCACCACAACCCAAAGGTGTCCCCAGACATTGTTAAAGGTCCTGGGGAGGTGGGGAGGGCAGGGAGGGCAGAACTGCCCACGGCTGAGACCCACTCTGTACCCATCGGCCTCTACTCCTCTTAAGAGTCGCCGAGACGCTGGGTCACAGACGACACGGCCCATCCCCGCTGCGGCAAAGGCTTCCTACATTGGCTGGACCCCGGTGAGGACCCGCTCAGAGACCCCAGAACCATGTCACTGTCCAGGCTTCCCGACCCGGCCTCGTCTGCCCTCCGCCCTCACACTCCGCTCCCTTCTCTGCATCGGCGCGCGGTGCCACCGTGACGCGCTCGCCCCCTTGGCCTCGCTGGGCCCCTTTCCCATTCTTCCCAAACACACAAACTCTTGACCTCTCCCTGGTACCCCCGGAAGTCTCTGTTCTCCACCCGCCCCACCCACCCCAGCTGGAAGAGCCTCCCACAGCTTCCCTGCCTGGTCACCCCGTCCCTTCCACCAGCCCCCGTGGCCAGAGCTTTCCTAACTCTCTGTCCTGGCAGCTTTGCGGGATTCTATCCGTCCACACCTCGGTGGAGCAGATTCTGAAAAGAGCATCATCTGATAACACTCCTGGCGGAGCAATGAGTGAGCTCATGAAACACCAGCAAACATCAGTGCTCCCTGCCCCCGCACACCGCCATCGTGGTGTGGTTCATCTCGGTCAAACACCCGCCTGGCTCCAGGTCCACTGCTCTTTCACACACTGATGTCTGGACATGAGATGGTCGGCGCATAAGGCCCAGTTCCCATCAGACAGGATCCTGGACTGGGAGCCAGATGCCCCGGGGCAGTTTGCT